>CAKNYM010050523.1:150367-214554 GCA_932195095.1 Andricus curvator | reverse complement strand
TTTTTTATCATAAGGCTTTTTTCTGTACATTTGGTGCGGGGTCCTTTGTTGGAAAAACGACACAAGGTGCAATTAAATGTTAGTTAACAAAATTGTGTTTCTGTATAGGATGCGCACTTTTTTTATTATAAAAATAAGACAATAAAAATACATTTGTTTTAATATCAATATTATGAGCTGTAATAATATAAATTTATTGAAATGATACATTTTTTAGGTTAGCTGAGAATGAAAATTAATACAAAATGAAGTAGAAATATTAAAGTAATCATGAAAAATAAAATTCGTACTTTATTTTGCAATAACTGAATAAACAGTCCCAGACAGAGATACAGAAATAAATATAATATAGATTTGATATAATAGAGTTGAACTCAATGTAGAAAAGTTCGCACTGCGGACTAAATCGAGTGCGAACCACGACATACGTGATGAGAATGTGTTCGTTAAAGCCAAAGGAGCTTTAACAAAAGAGAATTCACAATCACCAAATTACAGTTGTCGATGCTTTGACCTTTAATTTTAAAAGGTCTGTGCACAAATGTGGGGGAAATACATTATCGAACAAAATTTGTTTACGCCAAAAAGAGATACAAATTTGTCATCAATAATTTTTTGATACGACGCGTAGTTTTTCTTTTAATCGTAAAAAATAACATTAAAAATAAAGAAATTTAGTTTTTTGGAAAACGACACAAGGCACGAAAAAAAATTAATCAACAAAAGTTGTTCACCCAAAAAGAATCTAAAAATTTGTCATCGATAATTTTTAGACAGAACGTGTAGATTTTCTTTTAATCGTAGAAAAACAAGATTAAGAATAAAAAAAATTAAACTTTTGGAAGAACGACCTTCAGAGACGAAAAAAAAATGAAAAGACAAAGATTGTTCAACTAAAAAAGATCTACAAATTTGTTATAAACTCTTGTTATAAAAATATATTAAAAATGGAAAATTACCTTTTTGGAAAAAGGACACAAGCTACAACATTTTTTTATTTAACAAAAATTTTCGCCTAAATTATATCTACAAATTTTCTCAAAACCACTTTACGTTAGGATGTGCATTTTCAGTTTAAATTGTAAAAAATAACATTGAAAATAAACAAATTAAATTGATAGAAAAACGACACAAGTTGCTGTATTTTTTCTTATAGTATGCGAACTTTCTTCCAATCATAAAAACAAGACAATGAAAATACGCATGTTTCAATACAAATGCATATTATGGATTGTAATAATACATATAATATACATTTGATATAATAGTGTTGAACGTAATGTAGAAAAGTTCACATTCTGGACAAAATCGAGTGCGAAGCACGAGATACGTGATGAGAATGTGTTCTTCAAAGCCGAAGGAGCTTCAACAAAAGGGAATTCACAATCACCAGATGATACTTGTCGATGCTTTTACCTTTAATTTTAAAAGGTCTGTGCACAAATATGGAGAAAGTACAAAGACCGAGCGCTTAGCGCACGGCAAATCAATTATCGAACGCGAAGCGCGAGATAAATATATATTATCGAGCGTGAAGCGCAAAATCCAACAGACGCGCGCCCTAGTCGCACTCAAATTTGCGAGCCGCGCACACAGCACGCAGCAGATTTGTTCAATATGCACCCTAATGTCTTATTGTGGCAAATAAGGCTTAAATATAAGAGGCTATAATTATGAACGCCGATTTGGATATCCTTTCGTGGTTGATGGTTTTTAATGAATTCAATAGGATAGGTTACTTGGAAGTTTGTTGACTTCTTCGAAGCTTCAACAAATTTGGTTATATTCTCATTATACCCATACTGGAGTATTTAATTGACGGTCAGTTGATCCCCAAGTTTAAGTATGGCTTATTACCTTAATTTACTGATTGGACGGTTCCCTGAAGAATTTAATTATTTATATCGGTACTCAGATTAAATTTCATCCCTCATTTTCTAAATACCATAAAGGCTAATTTTAAACTACTTATAATATTCAGAGCTTTCTGTATGAAACCCTTTCATTTAATTGGAATGTATAACTGTTTTTTTTATATACATATACCCCTATTTTCCGAAATTATACATAAACTTTATTTTACGTGTACATATCTTGAAATGGAAAAGTGTCATAAAAATTTTATTGTCTCTATTTGACTCCTAGATTTATGTTTATCATGAAACCACAGCCATCTTTACGAGCTTTATAGGTTCAGCTTTTGCGTTTTGTGGTAACAGAGCTTCAATATTGTTCCGAGGGGTTGCATTTAATTACGGTCCTAAATTCCCTTCGCATTCGAAAACATAATTGTATTAGTGCGTTACGCATTTCTGGTCGCGATTCCTTCCTTTGATATTAAATCATCTAGATACAAATCAGTTGACCTTTGAACTTTGGCAAAACAGCTTGCATTTCCGTTGAACGGAAAATATATTATATCGAAACTTTACTTGACTGTCTAAAAGTTTGGTATAGGCCATCCATTTTCTAAAAATTTATATAGGGACATTCAAAAACTACATTACGCTATTTTGAGCACTTTTTCCACCCCTTCCCTTCTCCGTCACAAATCATCACACAAAGCTTGAACTCCGAAGGTTGACGTAACAAATACGAACACCCTGTCTCCTGGCCCCTTTTAGGTCAAAATTTTGTTTTCGATCCCATTTGATCAACATCTAAAATAAAACACAAAACATACAAACATAATATTCTAACAAACTTCACAGTCCAAAATGATCTCAGAAGGTGGGAAATGGGAAGAGTTTTTACGAAAATGGGGGAATAAATTATTTTAAATAAAATTAATGTATAGGTTCGATACTGAATGCAATATGAAACGCTGTTCAACAAAATAGTTAAATTTGCAACAAAAGAGTTAAATTTGTATCAAGCCATTAACCAAACTCAAAACAATTGCATTTACAACAAAATAGTTGAACTTTCAAGCAAAAGGGACGTATTTTCATCAAAATAGTTGAATTTTCTACCAACAAAGATGACATTTTAACCAAATGGTCCAATTTTTAAACAAAAAAGAATAAACTTCAAACAATATAAATTGCATTTTCAACCAAATACTTGAATTTTTAATTCAAGATAACGAATTTTCTGTCAGAAAAGACGAATGTTCAACAAAACAGTTAAATTTTCAACTAAAATGATGACTCTTTCACAACAAAATGAATTTTTATTCAAAAAATTCAATTTTCAAACAAGGAATGGAATTTTCAACACAAAAAATCAATTCGAAACAAAGAATATAATAGTTTATATTTTAAGCAAGAACAAATTTTAATTTAAAATCAAGAACAGTTAAATTTAACAAAAAAGCGAATTTTCGACAAAATAGTTGAATCCTCCATCAAAACAGATTCATTTCTAACAAAATAGTTGCAATTTTAACCAAAAAGATCAAATTTATACCAAAAGGGGTTAATTTCCAAACCAAAAAGACTAATTCTCTAGAAAACAGTTAAATTTATCACCCGAACATATGAATTTTCAATAAAACAGTTAAATTTTCAAACAAATAGTAAGATATTCAACTAATAAAATGTAATTCGAACAAAGTAGTTGAACTTTCAACGATCTAGTTGAATTTTTAATCAAGAAGATTAGTTTTCTACCAAAAAAGATTCGTAGTTTTGCACACGATTGAAGCCCGAAAAACATCCTTTAAATTTAAAATACATACATTTTCAACCAAATTGTTGAATTTTTAACTAGAAACTATTAATTTTCAACCAAACAATTAAATCTTTAACCGATAAAATGAATGTTCAACACAGAAGTTTAATTTTCCACCATGTAGTTGACTTTCCAACAAAAAAATATAAATTTTCAACAAAATAATGTAATCTTTACCCAAACCGTAGAAATTTAAACCAAAAGAGATCAATTCTGAACGAAAAATATAATATTAGACTTTTCAATTGAAGAGAATTAACTTTCAACGAAAAATAATTGAATTTTCTTATTGGGTTCTATTAATTCTGTTTGCATTTAAATAAAAAAAACGAGAAAATGGAGAATTTTCTAGAAAACAGGGGAAAAAGAGGAATTCTTTTAAAAAGGGAAGGGTGTAAAGTCTGTATTAAAATGTTTTACTTGTAAAATAAAATCACTAATTTTCATTCTTTCAAGAACACGGTGGGATAGGAGCTCAATAAACTGACAAAAAATCAATTTATAAAGACAAGAAATTAAAGTATTTTATTTCAAAGCAGATACTTGAAAGTAGTTGAGAACGAAGTTTCATCTTGAAACATTATATTATGATCGAAGAATCAGCATTTAATTTTTAATTTTTAATTTTATATATTTTATATATATATTTTATATATATATATTGTTTTTATATATATTTTTATATTTTTAATTTAATATTAATTTATTTTTATTTTTTTTTAAATTAATTAATAGAATATTTGAAAATGCAAATCAAAATTTCAGTTTTTGAGACAATCTTATAAGTTTAGGAAAAATTCGGAGGCCAATTACTAAATAATAAAGCAATTCTTTGGACATCATATTTTTAATCCACAAAGAATAATTGAGTTTAAAAATAACAATTTTTTATTAAAAGAATATATATTTATTTGTTAGTAAAAAAAAAATTATTCATCCAAGAGTCTTATGACCAATTACAGGATAACATATCTATGTTATCATTAACATAGAGTATACGCAATGTTTTACATTCGAAGATTATATTTTCTAGATGTAAACTTACATGAATTATAGCAAAGTTTATGTTTAAACGTTATATAAATTCAGATATAAGCCTCAATGGAAGTTAAAAAGTGTGATAAAGACATATGGACCATATCAAGAGGAGCTAATTTTGTTCACAATGCCACACATTCTATTGATAGGCGTATTGATTATTATTCGAGTAGGCTTCTTTTTTGTAGTTTCCAGATAAAAAGGCACCTCAGAGCGGGTATTTTGTGGAGGAGCAAACCATGGGATCTCAGCTAGTAAATAGGGACAGTCGACGTAACCCTTTAATAATTTCAAGCGAAATAAAATGTAGTGGACAGTCCTACGGTCTTTCAAAGTCCATATTTTAAAACTGTCACAGAGTTCAATGTAATCAGAACCGGAAGTTAGGAATTGACCGTTTACTTTCCAATTCAGAAATTTTATAAATTTCCCTTGACACTTATCGATTGATTCAATTAGATTAAAGTTTCGATCTAAGCAGCGCAAAATACAGAGAACTCAGTGCAGTCGGGTTTTTAAACGAACGACAGGTTCTTATTAGAAATCGTAGTGCCCTATTTGCTTCTCTAAGTAAGTAATCAATATGAACATTAAAGCGCAAGGCATTATCCATATTCAAGCCGAGGTCCTTTATAAAGTTGACTTCTTCCAGAATGCACCCATTTATTTCACATTGAAAATTGATATTGATGACTTTGCGAGAATCAGACATTACCTTACATTTTGTAACATTAATATCCAGTGAATTTTCGGTGCACCATTTAACAAAAATTTCTATATTTTCCTGTAGTTTTAAGCAGTCCTGGATATTATCGATTGGAAAAAAAAATTTAGCATAATCTGGATAAAATAGAATATAAACACTCAAAAGTTGTTCAACGCCATTGACATAAATTACAAATAATAAAGGGCCTAGATTAGAGCCCTGTGGTATACCTGATTTGGGAGTAAACAAACCTGAAGAGGAGCCGTTGTATTTTACAATATGTTCACGATCAATTAGATAAGAGTTTAGAAGATTGAGAAGTTTGTTAGGCACGCCAAGATTTCTTACTTTATCTATTGTGAGACTATGATTTAAATAGTCAAAGGCTTTTGACATGTCCGTATATATGACGTCTACTTGTTGATGTTCAATTAGGAATTTCTCAGTCATTTGCACAAAAGTTAACAAATTAGATGTTGTAGATCTACAAGGAACAAAGCCGAGCTGAGCGGAGGACAAAATGGGAGTTACATAAGGCCAGAGTAGGTCGCACACGCTAATCTCCAGTACCTTTGAAAAATTTGATTATATGGCAATTGGTCTATAATTTACAATCATTGATTTATCCCCTTTTTTAAAAACTGGGCAAATGCAAGCCTTTTTCAATCGATCAGGAAACGTATTTCCCTCTATTGCTAAGTTGGTGATAAAATTGAAGGGATCAATGAGGAGATTCGCGCAATTTTTAAGGAGACAACTGGGGATTAGGTCGATGCCAGCAGTAAGCTTATTTGAAAGTTACCTACTCTGCCAGTGGACAGGTACCACCCTCCCTTGGTTTTATGTTATAAAGCACATCTGCCTCCAGTATCCGAAAAAATCAATATACCTATTAGTTCAAACTCGAAACAATACAAGTTTCAAAATCATGACCTGTCAGGTGTGGTTTCTTATTTAACAGCTGTGGATTGGTCGGCCCTATACTTAGCAAAAATTTAAGTTTAAAATTTAAGTTTAAAATTTAAATTTAAGCAAGCACATGTTTGACAGTAGCTCTTGTTTAGGGATTTGAGTAGTTTCGCGAAAAAACATTTGTGGTTAGGCATGAGCAGAATGAAAGGTGGCGCTTGAGACTCATTGAGGTTGAAAGAAGAATGGAAGAAGAAGAGAGAGTGAAGAGGGAAAAGAATATAATAGTGAAGGGTTTGAAAGTGGACAGTGAAAAGGAAGAAGAAGAGATTGGGAAGCTGATGAGAGACATCGGCGCGCAAGTTAGAGTAGAAGGTGTAAGAAGACTAGGAGGGAAGGAAGAGGGGAAAGAATGTCTGTTTTTAGTGAAATTAGGGAGTGAGGAGGATAAACATGAAGTTATGGAGAAGAAGAAGTTATTGAAAGGGAGAAAAGAAAGAATCGAAGGAGATCTGACGTGGCGGGAAAGGAGAAGAAAGTGGATAATCGACCGAAAGGCATGGACTGAGAGGAGTAAAGGTAATAGGGTAAGGATAGGCAGAGATAGGATATGGGTAAACGGAGATATATGGATTTGGGACGATGAAATAGAAGATCTGAGGGAGGGTAGGAAATGGGTAATGAATAAAGGGGACAAGACAGAGGAAAGGGGGAATGCAAGTATCACGGGGGGGTTTTAAAACGACGAGAGGACTTGAATGCAAGGAAGAAAGGTGATAAATGCAATAAGGGCGACGTGAAAATAGCGTTCTGGAACGTTTCAGGACTAAAAAACAAGGACAAAGGATATTGGGGAGAATTGCAGAAGTGGGATGTGATAATGATGAGTGAGACGTGGGTGGATAAGAAAGAATGGAAAGGCATGAAAAGAATATTACCGAAAGCATATGAGTGGAAGATGCAAGCAGCGAGAAAGGAGCATGTAAAAGGGAGAGGAATGGGTGGCATGGTGTCAGGGGTAAGAAAGGAACTGGTGGTAGAGGAAGAAAAGGGAGAGTGTATAGAAGAAAAGGACGAAACAATGGTTAGAAGAATAAAATTAGGAAAAGTTATTATGCATCTAGTATGCGTGTACAGAAGAAGAGGCGAAGAGGGAGGATGGAGAACAATAAGGAAATGGACAGAGGAAAGAGATGAGAGGTTGGTCCTAATAGGGGGGGGACTTGAATGCATGGACCGGGGAACAAGGAGGAGAGGTATGGGATAGTGAAAAGGAGATTTTCATGAGAAATTCGAAGCAAAAAGAAACGGACCGGGAGGGTAGGAGGCTTCTGGACTTGTTGGGAGAAGCGGGATGGTTCATTTGTAACGGCAATACCAAGGGGGATGAAGAAGGGGAACATACGTACGCGGGTATAGGAGACACCGTCATAGATTACAGTCTGGCAGAAGAAAGAATAAGGAAGTTGATGGTTAAAATGGAACTGGGCGACGTGATAGGCTCAGAACACTTTCCGGTGATCGCGACAATAAGAGGTGGTAGACCAAAGCGAGGTAGGGGAAAGAGGGAAGGAAATAGAGAAAATAAATTCAAAATGGGCACTTGGGGGGAGGAAAAGTTAAGAGAATTTAGAGACAAAATAGAAAACGAGGAAATAGGATGTTTGGAAGAGGAAGGAGTAGACAAGCTGCTAGAAAATCTCAAAGGAGTGATTGATAAAGTAAGTGAAGAGGTGAGACCAAGAGAAGAAGAAGGGAGGTTTAGGAGAGGTTGGTGGGACGATGAATGCAGGGAAAGTAAAAATAGGATGAAGGAAAGTGTAAGAAAATGGAGGAAAGGGGAAATGGAAAAAGGAGAACTCAACAGGAGAAAGAGAGAACACGAAAAAATGATAAAGGAGAAAAGACAGAAAGAGAAAGAAAGGTACATGAAAGAGGTAGAGAAAGCTGTAAAGGAAGGGAGGGAATGGGAAGTGATAAACAGGGAAATAGGAGGAAGGAAGGGCATAAATGAAGAAATAGGAATGAAAGAGTGGACGAAGCACTTCAAGGGACTGTTAGGAGGGGTGGAAAATAGGGTAAAGGGAGAAGGAAGAAAAGCGGTAGAGCGAGACGAGGACAGCGCAAACGAGATTAGTAGGGAAGAGGTGAATGAGGCGATTGATCGGTTGAAAAGAAATAAGGCAACAGGAGAAGATGGCTTGGAAAATGAAGCACTGAAATATGGGGGATTAGGAGTGAGAGAAGAGATGTGGAAGATTTGCAATAAGGTATGGAAAGGAGAAGGGTGGCCGGAGGAATGGAAGACAGGGCTGGTAGTACCGTTGATTAAGAAAGGAGAGGGAAAAAGGGCAGAGGAATATAGAGGGATCACACTCATGTCGGTGGGATATAAAATTTATGCGGATGTGCTTAGACGGAGGTTAGAAAGACAGGTGGAAGAAAAAGGAAGTATACCACACAATAAAACGTGGTTTAGAAAAGGGATGGGAACCATAGATAACATCTACGTGCTCAACTATCTAGTCAATAGGAACCTAGGGCGAAAGAAAGGAAAACTAGTTGCACTGTTTGTCGATTTTAAGGCAGCATTTGACTCAGTTAACAGGAGGGTGTTATGGGCAGCCATGAAAGAGAGTGGAGTAGACGAAGGATTAATAGAGAGGATAAAAGAAATATTCGTGGAAACTAAGATAAGGGTGAAGATAGGAGATAAGAAAGGAGAGGAATTCTGGGCAGGAAGGGGCCTCAGGCAAGGGTGTCCATTGAGCCCACTTCTGTTTAGTATTCTTCTGGCAGATTTAGAAGAGAAGTTGGAGAGGACAGGGAAAGGGGGAACAACGTTAGGAACAGGCAAAGTGTACTCACTAGCATATGCAGATGATGTAGTGCTAGTAGCGGATGATGAAAGAGGTATGAATCTGTTGATGAGAGTGTTCGAAGGCTATGTGAGAGAAAAGGGTTTAACTGTGAATGTGAACAAGACTAAGATGATGTGTTTCAGAAATAAAAGGGGAAGATTAGAGTATGAATGGAAGATAAATGGCGTGGTGGTGGAGTTGGTGGATGAGTTTTGCTACCTAGGATTTTGGTTCGAAACTAGAGGAGGAAGTGACCTGCAGGTGAGAAAGAGATTAGAATGCGCGAGTAAAGTAATGGGACAAGTATGGGGTATAGGAAAAAGAAGGTTTAAGGATGACTGGAAGATGAGAGTATGGATGTTTGATATATTAGTATGGTCAGTGTTAAGCTATGGAGTGGAAATTTGGGGATGGAAAGAACATAAGAGAGTGGAAAGTTTGCAGGAGAGATTTTTGAGATGGGTTATGGGAGTGAGTTATAACTGTCCAGGTTATATGCTGAGGGAAGGAATAGGAAGGGAAAAAATGGTGGTGCGGCAAGTGAAAAGAGCTTGGAACTTTGAAGAGAAACTAAGAAGGGGAGAAGGAAGCAAAATTGCACAAGCATGTGCCCGGGAGGTTATGGATAAAGAGAGAAGGGGCAACGTGGGACGTTCAAAATGGGAGGATGAGAGATATGTAATGAGGTTTGAATGTGGTATGCAAGTTAGGGGCAGAGAGTGGAAGGAAATAGAGGAAGAGATTAAGGCAAGACAAGGGGAGGAAAGATGGGGGAAAATCGCTGATTCAAGGTACAACAGCTGGTATAGAATGGTGAAGATTCAGGGGGAGCCAGAGTACCTGCAAAAGATTAAAAAGGAAAGCAAATGGAATAGAGTGGTGAGATTCAGAATGGGAGAGGGTGTAAGAGCATGTAGGTATTGGATGGATGAAGAAGAGAATGTGTGTAGAGTATGTAAGTATGAGCAGGAAACATGGTTGCATGTGTTAGAGAGGTGTACAGGTGACGAAGGGGGAGGGAAGAGCATAGAAGAGAGAATGAAATGGATTCTGAATGAAAACGGTCAGAGGGAGGAATGGATGAAGAAGCTGTAAGAGCTGCGAGAGAGAGAGATGGTGGCACAGGGTAGGGAAAAAGCCAAAAAATGACTCCTAAAGACGGAGAATTACGAAGTAGTGTTGCGGAGTAGAATCCAATTATGAGATTGATAGTGGTAAGAGGAAATGGAAGCCCAGGGCAAAGTCGCAAGCGTTTAGATATAAGAAAAATAAGTTAAGACGATATGTAGCGAATAGTTCATAAGATACTATAAGGCTTGTTTGTAAGAATACATGTAATGGTTATGTAAAGACTCTCAAACCCGTAAAAGGGAGAGAGTATAAATAAATAAAGAAGAAGAGTAGTTTCGCGAAAAAACATTCGTGGTTCTGAACAGATTCCTGGAATAGGAGGAGCAGGCAGCTTATACACGCTATTAAATAAGGACGCATATGCGTTTACAATATCAAGAGGACAGGTAAGCTCTTTGTCGTTATACATCATAATACCTGGAATTCTGGAGGTTTTTTACAGTCTATTTATGCAGGTCCAAAAAGAGGAAGGCGCTTCAATAATTTAATTTTCTATGTTGGATTGATAAGATTCAAATAACACGTGATGGGCTTTACGCTATGTCTGGGTTCTCAACTCCCTAAAGGAGTTGGGATGGTAAAGATTTTGAGTACCATTGTATTTTAATCTAAATTTTTCTTCAGCTTGTAGATCAAGAATATGTGGTTTCGTGTACCAGGCTGGATACTGATTTTTATAAGAATTCAGGGCAGATGTGCTTTAAAAGATAAAACCAAGGGTGGGTGCTACCTGTCCACTGACAGAGTTGGTATATCACAGGAAGACACTTCACAGGTGAAAGTTGATAACACGACATCCAGGTACCTGGCATTGATATTGTTTATATCGTTATATTGCGTAAGCTGGTTAACAAAATTGTTCAAATTATGAATATTAAAGTCACCCACGATTAATAGTTTGTTATTCCAGATGGCGTACAAACTAGACAAAGCGTCAAAAAATAATTCAAAGTCTTGAACAGAGGTATCAGGTGGAATATATGTGGCTATTATAATATAAGGTACGCTTGAATCAAAAAATATTTGCACATTCACATAATTTGAAGCCTAAGTAGAGATAACATTAAAACAACAAAACTAATTCGATTTAAGTCTATTTTATTGACGCCTACTTTAAGTAGAACTACGTCAAATCACACCGGTGCTCACGTCTTATGACCGTGAGAAAAAACAAAGAAAAATATTTGCAAGTGTATGTAACTACAACTTCAAAATTGTGTATATACCTATGGACAATTATTAACAAAAAACATCTCTCCCTGAGAAAGCTTCACTATTCATCATTGTATTTTTTATTGTATTTATGTCATTTAAATTAAATTTTTGAAATGATAAATGGTTTTAAAATAATATACTTTTGTTTCTAGGGGAGATAGATTAAATATAACTCGAATGTCATTTTTGCGGAGGCATGTTATTCTATCTCCGTTTAATCAAACTTTTCATTTATAATATCTTCAATTGGTTAAAATAATTTGAGATGCATTTGCTTTAAACTTTCAACTAATGAAACAAGGAATTAAAAAATTATATACAGCAAAAAGTGTATCATCAATTACATGATAAACCCTGTGTTCCCCAAAAAATGTCAGGTAAAAATATGGGCAAATTCTCGTTGCGCGCTCGTTTTCGCACATTATATACGTGCGTTTCGACTGCATTTTTTCAAATATCATAAATATTGTAACTTGAATCAAAACCATGGATTCAAACCCCTGATGAACTGCAGTCATAAATCAGAACTGAAATTGATTTTTCAATATTTGACTTTGGAGACGGTTGTCAAAGCACCTGCGGCTTTGATGTTTACATTTTCACTGCAACACTTGCGCTTCGCGCTCGACAATTAGGTTATGCAGACGATTCTCTTGAAAAAATGAAACGATATAGATAAAATGAAACGGGATATAAGAATTAGGTATGTTTTTCGATACAATGTTCATGAAAAAATATAAGTTCTTTTTTTAATTTACTAAACAGAGACATTAAGCCATAGACTTTGATTCCGTTCATTCAAAGTTCGGTTCTATAAGTCAACTCTACAAAAATTTGTAGTCAGTTTCAAAAAGATATAGAAAATCATTTCACGGCGTTTTAAAAATATTTCATTATAGGTAATGTACCTGATTTTTAATTAGCCTTCAACATCCCCTGCTGTGGTGCTTCGTAGTGAACGATATACTGGTCATCGTGAGTGGCCGGCATCTGAAAGCGCTTTTCTGGGTAATGCAGCATGCACTGGGGATAGTGGATTCCTGATGCAAGAAGACCGGATTATCGGTCAATCCGAGTGAAACGGACGCGGTAGTATTCACCAGACGGTACATGTGGGGAACCAAGAGTACACTGAAACTAGGAGGAAAACAACTGCAAATCAAAGAACGAGCTAAATAGCCATGAGTCATCCTAGATAAGAAGCTGTTATGGAACAAGCTAGGGCTTTAAGCCGACTCAGACTCACCTATGAGGCGGTGGTCTGGTGGAGCAGGATCGAACTGTCCACTCATAAGTCTCAACAGGAAAGAATCAGGGGACTGGTTCTAAGAGGCGATACTGGTACCTCAAATATGGTGAATGGCGCACAGTGCTCCGGATGGTCGAAAAGGTGACCAAAAGTCAAAGAATGAGTTCTATTTTTTTATGAAATATTGATGCCTATCTATTACAAAGTGTCTAAAGTACATGACACTACAAAATAATAAAAAATATTATTATTTTAAGCAATTTTTCAGGTTTCAAAGTTCAACAAATTGGAGAAATCGCTCTCAACGCCTCATATATACCCATATATATCTCAACTTTAGGAGCTGCTATATTACCATCAGTAAAAAATATTTGAAAAATTGTTATATATAATTGTAGTATATTATCTCCTTTAAGTGATTCACGTGTTTAAAATTTCATATTCATTAATATCATTAATTATTTTTATTAATGTTTTATGGGTAAAAATATTTCTCATTTAATCAGCTTTCAATTGAAAAAACATTAAGTTGCCAGCCTTTACGACGAAATGTGGAAACGCTAAGTTGTTGTGAAAGAATTAATTAATTGATTTCAATGAGATATTTTTGTGTGAATTTGCGACTTTTCAAATGGGACGCTAATTACGAAAGCCACATAGGCAGGATTTTGCGTGCGTTGAGGCGCGTGTTTGCCTATTATAACAATTTTATAAAATAGTGATTTTAATTTACACAGGTTTTAGTATTTTTCTATCTAGATATTCAATATTCTATTCAGGTAATTTTTTTATTGTAAATTAGTTTATTTTAAACAATGATTAAATATAATTTAAAAAAATATAAAGCAAAATGTTCTCACATTGTAACTTTAAGATCATTCAGTAATGGAACTACAACCACGGCTAGGTTTTCTTGATACATAGATACATACATTGATTAGCAGTACGAACTCGAAAGTTCATTGCCTCACTACCCGAATCGAGTAGTGTTTCTAGGTGGATATTTACTACCAATGTGGGCCCACCACACCCACGACGGGCCAACAGCACGCAGTATTTCCTGAACGGTCACCCATCCAAGTACTAACCGCGCCCAACAATGCTTAACTTCAGTGATCTTACGAGAACTGGTGTTTTCAGCGTGGTATCGCCGTTGGCAGGTTTTCTTGATAGAAGTGAAAAATAAAGGTGTTGGAGGTAATTTCTATAATGGACCTATTACCTGGGCATTGTGGCAGGTGCCTAAGAGATCTTTAACCGGTAACAAAATTTTATTTTATCATCAATTGGTGGAACATTTGCGTATGTTTTTTTCCGTATAATACGAACTTGAGGGCTTAAATGTTCTTTTTTTCGCGGTTTTCAGAAAAACCGGTTTAAAAAGTAAAAAAAACACACATTTTTCGTCTGTTTGTTATAACTTGCATCAAGCAATTCGGAAATGTTGCAGGTTTCTAATTCAAAATAGCCATATCTATTTTCTTACGTTTTTGCACCTGCGCAATATGATTTTTACATTTTTGATGTGATATTGAATATTCAATCTTTAATATCTCCGAAAATATTGATCCTACGGAAAAGGAAAAATTAGTTTCAAAATCTGCGCTTCAAAATACATAAATAAATATCATAAAAATCAAATAAACACGAATTTCGTAAAATTTTGTAACATAGTGTAAATGCTTTGTATATATGTTTGACCTACAAAAGTGCGTACCATTTGAAAATTTTTAATTTAAATATCTATGCAATGTTCAAAAGTAAATTTAAATAAATTTTGGTGTATTGTTTATTTTCTTACCTAATTATTATTTCGTCAGTACTGACTCACCGTTCACTCGATACAACTAAATAAGAGGTTCGAAATCAGGAATTCGAAAAACTATTATAAAATAAATTTCATGCTCTTATGGTTTTTTTTTCAATTTTGCCAACGTATTAGATTTGCTATTTCGAATTTTGCTCTTTTTTTGACATATTTAAAACCAGCAACCTACGCAATGTTTCTTAAATGGATTACATAAAATTGTAGTCATATTTAGAATGTGTTAGCTGCCATATTGGGTCCGCCATTTTTAATTTGGAAATTTTGAAAACAGATTTGGATTCAGGGGCCCAAAAATTATTTGCAAAGAAATTTCATGTGAATCGGATATTATTTCCACTTTTGATCACCTTTTCGACCATCCGAACCACTTTGCGGCGGGAGGATTTCGACGGAATTGCGGATCCCAAGTGATATCTCGAGTAGGCCAACCCTGAGCATGCCCAGGAACAAAACGCACATTCGCTATCTCTTCGACAAGAAGTATCGTGTTAGTCTATCCACGAGAGAGAAATGGGTTAACGGCGAGGGACACCTGCCTATTCATCCAGCTGGTTCATAGATGGCTTCAGGAACAAGGAGAAAGCATTTGCCGGTGTCTATCGTAGAATGAGTGGAATGGGGTTCACAATCCCGATGGCGTCCTACGCAAAAGTCCTACCTTCTGATATTATGGTCGTGCTCCAGTGCGCCTACAAGGCACAGGAGTATGGCACCAAAAGAAACATCCGTATCAGCTCAGAGAGCAGGGCTGCTCTAATGGCCCCAAATGGAACAACGACTACGTCGCTACTAGTATGGGAGTGCTTTGAGGCACTGAGCAATCTAGCGACGGAAAATCAAGTGACTCTACTTTGAATCCCTGGACACAGTGACATCAAAGGCAATGAGATCTCGGACAGGCTAGCAAAACTAGTAGCCCAGGTGCGAATTGACCGTTGACCCAAAGTCGGGCCAACCGTCGGACGGTCGTTCCAATTTTGAGCGCCACTAGTCGAGCCAACCAGCTAAATGATAACGGTCAACCGCCTTTGGCTTCTCAACGTCGGCCCGACATTTGGTCCCATATATGGTCCATCTACTTAGATGATGTCGGCCCAGCCTTGGACAACAATGTGGGGCCAACTTTGATTTTTGAAGGTTGGTACTACATTGGCAAGAAACGTCCGGTATATATATATATATATATATATATATATATATATATATATATATATATACTGTGTATCTGCAATCGTACGAAGTACGAAAGTTATCGTGTGCATTGTTTTTTTTACAAGTTTGCATTTATTTTCTCTTGTTAAACTGTAAGAAGTTGACAAGAGGAAAAATGGTGAATTGTGTAGTTCCTCGTTGCAAGAATTATACAGGAAGGAGGAGTAAGAAGAAAGATTGGAAGGTTACGTTTCACATGTAAGTAAACAATATATTCATTTTTTTAATTAAATAAACCTAAATATATATTAAATATGAAGAAACGGGTAAAACCAACTTAATAAACTTAATGAAACCGTGTGACATTATCGTATAAAGGCTTTCAATTATACATAACCTATCTAACTTATAGCAAAGCTTTATAGGTTATGAATAAGTCATGAACTGAGAAGTTCCTACTGGCTTTCTTTGAGATTTGTTTATTATCTTACGCTGTAATATTTCAAAGGTTTCCGAAAAATCCAGTTAAAAAACAGGAATGGGCGGACATTGCTGCTTTTGTAGTGAGGTCTATAACAAATAAATTAAACTGCGCAGATTGCATCAAGGCCTTAAAAGGAAATATTCAAAAGTCTTCTCAGCTTATTGAATTTAAAACAAAGGGTGGTCTAATATATCCATCCCAGGAGGTAATTTTCCTTTGCCGTCAAGCTGAAAAGGTCTTCAAGCAGGCATTACAGGAAAGTGGTGGAGACAAGGGAGGAAAGTATCTCTCAGAAAGATTTTCCGAAGCTTTCCTAATAAATGAAGTCCTGAAAGACTTCCTTTTTAATGGTCGAGATTTCTTTTCACAAATAAAGGACCATTCTAATGATCAAGCTCCAATCGAGAATCATTCCTTGCATCTAGCGAGAGCAGTTGTTGCTAAGTATTTGAAGGTACGTGTAAATTATAACTGCTCTCGGATTGTAGACAAATCACAAAGTATTAGACAACTGTACGGGAAGATTATTCTGTTTAAAGGGCAGTAATTGCCGAATTGACTGCAATCATAGTTATAAATTTGATGTACGACACGTAATATGTGTATATAATGTATATTAAACGAATTATAACCCGGAAAAAAAGTTATTTCTCTTTATCCTTCAACAGTTTTATATTAATTATCACTTACTAATTTTCCTACTTTATTTATTATTTTTAGAAACACTATATTATTTTTTATATTAAATACTTAATATTTTATTTAATATATATATATATATATATATTTTATAAATTTTATGTTACTTTTAAAATGCCAAAGAAGTTTCGAGAACTTTAAAAACTTGCTAGGGATTTTAAAAGATTACAAATGACTTCAAATATTTCAAGGTATTTTACAAGATTCCAAGGATTTTTTAATAGCTTTCAATAATTTGAAGGAATTCCAAAGGATTTTAGAGATTTTAGGATATTTTAAAAAAAAGAGGTTTAAAAAGTTTTAAGGAATTTCTAAAGATTTTAAAGGATTTTAAATATCTCACAGTGTTTTCTTTTATTTTTATTTTTAATGGGGGCTCAAAGAATTCACTAGAACTTTGGAAGATGTAGATTGTGAAAAGATTTTGTAGTACCTATACCTACTTTATTTTTTATTTTTATAAACACTTTATATTATTTTTTAAATTAAATAGTTAATATTTTATTTAATATGTATTTAATTATACATATATATATATATATAATACTCATTTATTATTTCATAATACTTAATTAAACTGCAGTCCCCTACCTTCCTATGTCCATAAGCCAACCAGACAAATAATAATAAAGCGACCTTAACTGAGAACCGTTGGCTTCGCAGTACTACCGTGCAAATGAAAAACAAGAATCTAGGTAAACCAATGTTTATTCAAATGGCATGTAATTCATTATTTTATTTAAGCTCGATTTTTTCGACCACCTTTACGGTAGCGAGCTCGTAACTATACGTTTCAACACCCTTCAAAGTTTAAAAACGTAGAATTTTTTAATACAAATATATGTAAATAGAATTTAAATTATTACGCTTACTCCGAATCTTCTGGGATTGCAACTTTTAACTCCTGATCAACATCTTCAAAAAATTTTTTAAACCTCTCATATGCGCCGAACTTTTTTCGGTCATATTTATCAATTTTTACGAGTGACACAACAATTCGACCTCCCAATGAAAAGAGCAGATCAACCGCGACCGAAAACAGATCTATCGATATGAACTAGGTTATCTTCAACCATTGTTACGGGCACATGTTACGTCAACGTACGGGCCAACTTTTGTCCACAGTCAAGCCAATTGTAACTTCATGGTCGTTTTGAAATAATGAACCAGAGTATATCCAACGGTCGGCCCATGTTTGAACCACGGTTTGACCGACCGTCGGGTGCATCATGGTGACTTGCACAAGCCAATGTTATGCCGACGGTCGGGCTATCTCTTGCCCAGAGTCGGGCCGACCGTACTTACACGGTCTTTTTGATACAATCAACAAGAGTTTATCCGACGGCCTGCTCATAGTCGGGCCGAGGTTTGACCGACCGTCGGATGCATCTAGGTGACTTGTGGCTAACCGACTGCTGTATCTAGAGTCAGACCGACCAATCTGCCACAGTTTATCTGATTGTCGGCCCAAAGTTTGGCCAGATTTGGGCCAAGAGTCGGCTTTTCGCCCACCACCGACGTCGTTGGGACCATGGCAGCTTGAAAACAGTTTAGTCCGCCCAAATCTGGTTCCCGTAGATCGGTTACCAAAACAAACTGGTCCCGAACCAGTTGGAAGCATTTCGAGCAGGTTAGTCACTGAAGAAATCGACAGCTGGCTGACTGAGGAACATCAGAAAGAGCGGAGAATGGCCACTGGCTGCAGGCAGGGCAAAACACTCATTGCTTTAAATTCCAACCCTTACCGAGCTCAGGAAATATGCAAGCTCGGCAGGAACGAAGTGAAGGTCCTAACATAAATGTTTATAGCACATGGAACTTGGCTTGGGCCTACAAGGGGACGCAACGGGATTACCCAAGCGTCAGGGACTCTTGTGGTCTCAATTTTAACACACAAGAAAATAATACAGTAAAACCTGTCTATGCTGGCCAGCCGTGGTTCCATCAAAATGTGGCCAACTTAGGCAGGCGGCCAACTTACAGAAATTATGTTTCGAAACCCCTGTTTTTTTCATAATACATACTAGTACGCGCCTATGAATGAAATGAATAGCAAAATACGTTACTTTGAGATGATGGAACTTTTCGAATCTTCACAGAAAAACAGCGGGATCATTTTTGTTGCAGCTTATTTGTTATGTTCTTGAAATAATAGTCAACTCTATAATCTTCTTGCGTTTTGTACCCATTATACAGTCGTTGACGTTTCGTTTTAATTAATGTTCCTATCGTCCTTAGAAGAACGGTATGTATCGAAGCGATTATACGCTAGAATGAAATATTTCTACGTCCAGTCGGTGATCAAAGATCAAATGAATTGAATCTTCACAGTTCACTATTTCATGTTATCCCACATTGGCTTATCATTGGCCGGCCATGAAGGAGTGGGGAATGACTTACTGGTACTGGTCGTTGATGTTTGAGTGGGGCTTCTGCTGGCTAAGTAGCTTACTAGCTTACTGAGTCGATGTGGAATAAAATAAAAGAGACTACTGGAGAGGTTGAAGTTATTTGGTCTCTAATCTTCAAACGATATCTGTCTGAAAATTGTAATTTACCGCTCTGTGTGAATTTCAGTGGCCACCTTTGGCAGGTTGGCACATGTGAAAATCTTGAAAAAAGGCGGCCAAGATACAAGATAGACAGGTGGCCAACTTATCGAAGAAGGATCCTATTAAAGTCAATGCAAGTTCTGCGGTTCTGTAAAAACCAGTCCAACTTAGACAGGTGGCCAGGTTACAAAGGTGGCCAACTTCACAGGTTTTACTGTAATAGTAATTAATTGTACGTATTACTGCTTTCCTATTACTGTGGGTTTATATTTTATATTTTGAAAACTAAAGTTATTTTATATACAACATTGTTAACAACGAATAAATAACTTAAAATTTAACAGAATTCATAAATTACTTACAGTATTTGATATTTAACTTATTTTATTCTGAGTATGAAGCATATATGTGAGTAGCGCAGTACTCGGGACACCCGTCGTAACTGGGACATTTAATCTATCTAGAACTTCTTGTTGTGTCCAATCTGAAAATGTCATTAAGATAATTTGTAAATCTTGTTGAAATCTTCTTAAAATTACGATTAAAAATTACGGATCTCTTTAAAAAGATTGCATATGTAATTTTGAAAATTATCTAAGTTTTTGAATTGTTATCTAATCGGAAAATTTCATAAAGATAGTTTCGAAATATATTTGATATCTAGTACAAATTTTAATTAAAATTTCTTAATCCATAAGATAGATATTTTTTTTTTTTTTTTGAACATTTTCAGAATGTTAAAAAGCATATAACTTTTTTAATTTTTATGGAATGAAAAAATGCCATTGATATAATTTGAAAGTCTTTTTGTCGTCTATCGGAAAGTTTGAAGAAGAAAAATCCTGAAACTTCTAAAAAAAATTTGTTTTAAATGTTGAAAATGCTTTATTCTTTTAATTTTGGTCGGATTAGTCTAGTTAACGAACTTGACCATCAGTTTGCCTGTCTGTAGTATCGTGTAGGCAAGATAACTTCCGAAAGACTAATCAGATTGGATTGAGCTTTAGTATAATTTTTAACGCCAAAAAGAAAGGAAGAGTTCGTTAACTAGCCATTTTTGACCAACAGTTCTGTTTTTATCCATCGAAAATACTTTTTGAAAAACTTTGAAGTTAATTTTCCAGCTAAATTATGCAAAATACGAAAATATGTGACAGAGAATGATGTTATGAGAATAATGAGAATAATGTTCATCTTAAAAATATCTACAAATTTTCTGTATACCATTTTCCAATAAAATGTGTAGTTTTTGATTTAATTGTGGAAAATGTTATTAAAAATAAATAAAGTATATTTTCCAGAAGAACTACGCGAGATACGAGAAAAGTCTAAAAAAGACAAAATTTTCGTCCCAAAAAATTCTACAAATTTACTCTTGACTTTTTTTTAATAAGAATATTCTAATGAGAATGTGTTCCTTAAGACCAATAGAGCCGCCATAAATTAATGTTCTTTTTGATCTAAAATAAAAACAAAAACAATCTCTTTAAAGTAGAGGTTTCGACTATTTAGTAATAATTTTAAGTAAGCTTTTGCGTATGCATATCACTGTGAACTAAGCCGAGCGCTAAGCGCTGGGAGAGAAACTATCGATGTCACATTTGCAGCAGAGTTGTTGTGAAAATACAATGTGTGCCAAGGGTTTCTTATTATTAGGGTAGGGTGGGGCGAGATGAGCATAGTTGTCTTTTTCACGTCAGTATTTACCATTTTTAATTATAATTTTGCCAAGATAGAAGTAAATAAAAAAGTATATGCAGAATTAGAAACAAAAATGAAAAAGTAGTACGCTTGGCTCATATCGCCCCATGCTTGGGGCGGGACTTAATTAACGGACACTTAATTAAATGATTGTTATACATTATTTATAAGTAAAAGTACTGCTGAGTTAGAGTATTATGAAACGAAAACATATCTTACACATATGTTTCAAAAATTTTACGGAACTTTCAAATTATTCAACGTTAAAATGATGCAATCCTTAATCCTAACCTCTACCGTAACTAACTCTACAAACAGTGAATAGAAAAACGATGTATATCTCCATATCTTTAAATAATTGTATTAAAGAAATCAATATAACCATTTTCGACGTACGCGTGTACATTGTCCCAGTAAAAGGTAATTCTACAGTAAGAAAACTCCCAAATACTAGACTGCTCTACTACATGACGCTGAATTTCATGTATACTGTGGTTTTAAGCTGTTTTTTATATTTTTGCCGTATTTTTCAACCACAAGAATATTTTTTTCATTTTCATAGCATTTTACGAGTTTTCAAATAAAGTTACATAAGAAATATACCAGAAAAACAATGCTCTCTTCTGGTTGCCAGCAACTCATATTATTTTCTAATACAGATCTATAACAGTGCAGCTGTCAAACTTTTTCTGAACATTTTTTTCGACAAGATTAGTTTTTTATACGTTTGCACCATAATTAACACCATGGAGAATAGACATAAGGAGACCAAAGTAGTGTAACCGAATGTGAGCACATTTTTGTTGTATGAAAATGGTTACAATACTTCCCGTTCCCGGGTCTGGCGCTAGCGTCGCACGGGTATTGAATCAAAGATATTATACATTGAATGGTAGCTGTCTTTGTTGACATTGACACATTTTGAATTATTGACGATTGTGATATATGATTTACAGAGATAAATTGTGATTGACATAAAAAAGATTTTAATAATTTTATCCACCGCGAAACATCTTTTTTTGAAGTGTGTGAAATTGTAGAGATCCTGCAATGGACGAGGTAGGTACTTTTGAATTATTGCGCTAACAAATTGAATTCAACAAGGAAAAGCGGGTTAAAAAGTAAAACAAGAAAATGTGCAGGATTCTGTACATGACTCACAAATTGTTTGAACGATTTAGGAATTTTGTATTTATGATTGAGCCTCGAGGTTATATTTACACGGACCATGACGGCGGCCATCGTTACCCGTACCACACTAGCGCCGCGCTCGAGAAGATCTAGCATTTCGATATGCGATATTGTACATCCGACAGAAAAATGCTCGTTTTTGGTGAAGTCAATGTACAGCACTTTGGGTTCCTTATGTCTATTCTCCATGATTAACACACTGCACAATCTGATACAATAAAACATTGCATCTTAACCTACTGAGTGCTACACAAGAGGTTAGGTTAATGCACAGGAAGAGGTGGCTCATTTCGCCCCAGAACAGTGGCTCATTCCGCCCCATATGACACTTCAAAGTAAAATCAAAATTTCACCTATTTCTGTTTTACAATTATATAAAAATATGTTGAAAACTTAAGGTTTAATAAATAAGCTATCCAAATAACCACTGGAAAAACATCTAATATGTGAATTTGTGTGATTCTTGGACTTTTTAAACAAATAGCAGAATACAGGTCTTGCAATTTTTACTTTCGTTTTTTATAAATTTATTCAACATTAAGCAAACATTTTTTTTAAAGAAGGTTGATAACGTTCTTCCTGATATTAGTACAAAGAACAGTTACAACAGAAATGATAGCCTGCGAGAAAATTGAGTGGCCCATCTTACCCCCTATGCTCATCTCGCCCCACCCTATCCTACGCAGTGTCTCCCTTTGGAACGCAATCTACTATTTTGAAAACAGTTGGGTGCGAAGCTCGATTTCTCGTGCCTACGTAGCAGATGCGAAGTACCTGATTCGCACCCTAAGTGGGAGAAGTTCTTCGTGCACGCTTGAGCTTGCTTAAACCGTGTGCGAAGTTAATCGGCCAGTTCTTCGCGCACGACTGATAGCCAATCAAAAAAAGCATTCATATTCAGCCACAGTTGATGGCACTCTTGCACGTTCGCATGCATGTTCGCATGGATCGAAATAAGATGGCTCTAATTTTGAATGTATGTTAAAATAATGAACAGTAAAGTTGAAATGAGTTCTAAAAATGAAACTAGTGATTGTAGTTGTAAAGTTGATATATCTTTGAATGGAAAATAAAGTAAACTTTACTTTTCGTCAAATTAAAAGTAGGAAATATCCTAGAGTCGGAGAAACATCAAGGCAATGATCATTGTTTTCTTCGACTAGAAAGGTATTGTGTACCATGAATATGCCCCAAAAGGTCAGACGGTAAAAAAAGAGTATTACCAAGAGGTTCTTAAACGATTATATGACGCAGTAAGTAGGAAACGGCCTGATTTGTGGAAAAGTGACAACTGGGTCTTTCACCACGATAACGCAAGTGCCCATTAAACGCAGCTTATTTAACGATTTCTGGTGAAGCACAGCCTTACATCACTTTGGCAGCCCCCATGCAGTTCTGACCTGGCTTCCTGTAGCTGTTAGCTATTCCGAAAGATGACTTTAAGGAGTGCTTCCGAAAGTGGGAGGATCGCTTGAAGAAGGCTATGGCTTCTTTGAAAGACATATCATCACTAGTGACCAGAATTAAGTCTTACTCCTGGTACACCACAAGGTCGGAAAATTTCTGGCTGATAGCCTCGATGCTCATATTTAGAACTGATAAAAATGCATTCTCTGCCAAAAATGTACATCATGAAGGATCTGTATGCACTAATGCGTTAAAGCGCAGAATGAACTGCGTTATAGGTATTTTATGCCGTAGAAATAGACCCACATATATGCAGCTTTTGACGCAGGAAGGGTTCGAAATCCACCATGGAAAATTCAGGTTAGATATTGATGTCAGCAAATTAAGGAGACAATTGGGGCAATTAACCTAATACTAAAAAAGATACATAACCAGAAACCTAATACAACATTTTCTTAAATTCATGAACCCCGGAACAATGAGACATTAACATCAGCAATATTGGACGAGATGATAGACTTCCAGTGGCTGAAACTTGATGTTCTTACTGCTATACTGCGTTGGTACGATAAGGGTAGTATAAGAAGACAGCAAAGTCGAACCTTACAGGCAGATAATAGTATATTGCATAGCAAGGAAAAGAGCACCGTCTTTTTATGGTGAGAGCAATGTTTTCGGAACGAGTTTCGAAAACATTGCCCGAGCCATGAAGACGGATCTCCTCTGTGGAATGCACTGTCTTTCTTTTCGAGTCGGCGCAACCATTGTATTTCCCCCACATTTGTGCATAGACCTTTTAAAATTAAAGGTCAAAGCATCGACAACTGTAATTTGGTGATTGTAAATTCTCTTTTGTTAAAGCTCCTTTGGCTTTAACGAACACATTCTCATCACGTATCTCGTGCTTCGCACTCGACTTTGTCCAACATGTAAACTTTTCTGCATTATGTTCAACACTATTATATGAAATGTATATTATATTTATTTATGTACCTCGGTCTGGTGTTGCCTATTCAGATATTGCAAAATAATATACAAATTTTACTTTTCATGATTACTTTAATATTTGCCCCTTATTTTGCACAAATTTTTATTCTCACCTATCCTGAAAAATCTATCATTTCAATAAATTTATATTACTACAATTCATAATATGCATTAGGGCGGAGTGAAAATGATCAAAGTCGAGTCGTTTGATCTGAGCAAAAAAATTGTGGGTTGATATCCGAAAAAAGTAAAAAAAGAAATTTTGAAATCGGTTAATATCTTCTGTTCTCTTTTTTGATTTGAAAATTCAAATTTTTGAAAAATTCACAAAATTTATCTATTGTTTCGAAAATTATGGCGTTTTTTTATATGTACAGTTTTTGGTAGTGAATAATAATAAAAAATTATAAATTAAAAAAAAAAAAGATTTTTCTCAATTTAGAATTTTTTGAAAATGGCAAAAAAACATGTTTTTTTGGTTAGAGTCCTATCCACACATTCTGAAAAAATTTGAATATTTCAAACAAGAAATTTCTTCAGCCTGAATTAAAGAAACATGCTATTCTTTTTTTCGTTCGAAAAAAAAGTTTTAGTAATGTTTCAAGTGTTCAAATATGGTCAATTTTACGTTTTTTTTTAGCGATCCTGACGACGTTCTAAGACTAAAAACTTTTTTTTGAAAAAACAAAATAATAGCATAATTTTCGAACAAGTAGGGAAATTTTTTTGAATTTTCAAAAATTTGAATTTTCAAATCAAAAAAGAGAACAGAAGATATTAAATGATTTCAAAATTTATTTTTTTTTACTTTTTTCGGATACCAACCCACAAATTTTTTTCGCTCAGCTCAAATGATTCGACTAATTTCATCATTTTCACTCCGAAAAATGTTGGTAAATAAAAAGTTATTGTAGCTTGTGTCATTTTTCCAAGAAGTTAATTTTTCATTTTTAATGTATTTTTATAACAAAAGTTTATAACAAATTTGTAGATCTTTTTTGGACGAGCAACTTCTATCCATATATTTTTTCATAGCTTTTGTCGTTTGTCACAAAATTTAATTTTTTTTTATTTTTAATGTTATTTTTCACGATTAAAACAAAAACTACGCATCCTATCAAGAAATGATGAATAACAAAATTGTAGCTCTTCTTGGGTTAACAACTTTCATCACATTGTTTTTTTGTGTAGCTGTGTGGTTTGTCCGAAAATTTAATTTATTTCATTTTTAATGTTGTTTTTTACGAATAAAACAAAAACTACGCGTCCTATCCAAATGTGATTTATGAGAAATTTATAGATCTTTTTTGGGTGCACAATTTTCGTCTCCTCACATTTTTTTATCTTGCATAGTTTGACCGCAAAATGGAATGTTTGCTTTTTCATTATTTTTTGTGCAATCCAAATTTGAATTTTCGATTTTTTTTTAATTCAAAAAGTTGTTATGATAATCTTTTGTGATCGAAAAAAGTCATTAGGATAAATTGTTTGTCTTCTTGAGTACCATGGATTGCCGTAGATAGAATTCTTAAATCTTGAAAAAAATGGTCTCCAACATTTTGAAAATGCTCTAACTTTTTGAATTTTCATCCAAAATAGCTGGTTAACGAACTCGTTCTTTCTTTTCAGGCCTTAAAAAGTGTGTCGAACCACAATCCAGTCTGATCAATCTTTCGAAAGTTATCGTACCTACAGGATACAGACAGACAGACATACAGACACCTTCATAAAAATCGTTTTTTCTGACTCAGGGGGTCTCAAAACGTGGAGATTTGATGAAAACCGACAAAATCAAATTTTACATAAAACTGACATTAGAATGAGAATGTAAAAATTTGCCCTCGACGGGAGTTTTGTTTGGCTGACGTTTCCGCCAATTTGTTTTTCTTGGTAAAAACATCGGTATATATCTGTCTCTTTCTGACCTTGAACTGTCGCGCATGCGTCTACATTCGATACCTCATATAATATATATAATGTTGGACCTCACACCCTACACCACTCTTCTACTACGAGGTCCAATATTATATATGCAGGCATATGCAAGTCTGCTTACGCCGCTCGAAACTAGAGATGTACGGTCAATCCGCAAGCAGTAGAACACGCTCATTTTGTACGGCTACCATAAAAGAGAAGGTCATATCGTGAACTGAGTGAACTGCACAATAACCAACAAGACACCGAAGTTCCTCAATTGGAAGACATGGCTGACTATTGCTCGGGATTTTAGAGAAAAAAAAACAGAATCAATTTAAGCGTTGAGGTTGGAACCATGCTAGATGTGGTTTCAACTAAATAAAGAAAAACTAAGCAATAATGCTGAAATAGAGCCACCCAACATCACGGACTCAGACGTTTTGAAGGTTTTGAAAAGGTCAACTAATTGGAAAACTCCTGGTCCGGAAGTGGCACACAATTTCTAGTATAGGTACTTAACCAGCGTGCATCCTGCATTAGAAAGTTGTTCTCAAAAGATCATTAAACATTCAGATCTGATGCAAAACTTTATATTCAAAGGCATCACGAAGATGTTGCCCAAAAAAATAAACGCTTAAAATCCATCTGAATTCCGACCGACAGCCTGTCTTCCAACGATTTACAAGTGCCTTATAGCTGCAATTGTAACACTTACTGTTATTGTGACGAGAATAAGAGCCTTACAGAAGAACGTAAAGGATGTTGCAAAAACTCGTGGGACAGTAAAGATCTAGTTACGATTGATGCCATGTTCAGGCCGCAAGCAAGACTATTTGCTTGAAATCTCAAAAATTCAGAAGATCTACCCACGTATCATGATGCTTTAGGGAATAATAGTTAAGTATTTTGATCATGGACAATCAAGGATAATTGAAATAATATGCATTACGATAGTTATCTTTCGAGGAAACACCTTTAGTGCATTATGGTACTGTTTAGCGTTGTACCCGTTAAGAAAAACACTAAACAGCATGTTATGGGTTCAACGTTTATGATAACGAAGATGGCCATGAACTGACTCATATTCTGTATATAGATTGCCTGAAACTGTACTTTAGTTCGAACCAGAGAATGAAGCAAATTATTCATGTCACATTGCAATTTCCCAATAACAGTTCGTAAATTGTATGTTTAAATAAAACATTTAACACGTGCGGAACTATCGCCAAGTTTAGATGTTTAAAATGTCGGGAAATTATCCAGGTATATGCCGTCGGTCTTAACTCCATACCAACAAAGTGGTACTAAGCACTTACCGCGTTCGCGACCGTGTTTATTAGCGAAGTAACGGGTCGTGAGTACTTGTAGGACTGCATTACAAAATGTGTCCGTGACTGACGATACATACCGGAGCAGCCTCGTGTAGGAAAGTGTGCACCAAAAATCCAACACAAGAACACTCGGACTTCAGGTTAAAGGTCCGTGGTTCGACCCCTAAACCAGTACCTATGGAAATTTTTGTATGTACTTTTACCGAGGTTCTGGTGGTTTAGATCCCATTTCAAAATGTATGTCCCACCATCATACACTTGACTACAACTTAGTCCGTGGGATGAAAAACCAGGCTATCCAATATGTCAAATTAGACATACTACTCTCACTGCATTCACAAAATGCGTCCGTGACTGATGATATTGTATGTCGGGAGAGCCGCGTGTAAAATATTCAGTTTGATACAAAAATCCAACTCTAACAAAAATGCCTTCGACATATTTTGCTATAATCACCCAACACCCAACAGCCATACCACGCTGAAAAAACCAGTTCTCGTCGGATCACTGAAGTTAAGCAGCGTTGGGCGCGGTTAGTACTTGGATGGGTGACCATTCGAGAATATTGCATGCTGTTGGCACATCGTGGGTGTGGTGAGCCCACACTTGTAGTTATTACTACAAGAAACTATCCACCTAGAAACACTACCCCAATCGGGTAGTGTCACGCCTACCCTGCAAGGGAAATGGCTTAATGGTATACTACTACTACCCTTATTCTGCGAGAAAATAACTTGTATACCATACCACTTATAACACTTATAACCCTAAATTTGTTAAATAAAGTGATAATAGTTAGCAAATATAGTTCTACAATGTTAAGAAATTACACTGCTTTTTATTCCGGTTACTTTTTCATGATTAATTTTTTTTGTAAATTTTATTACTTTTAAAATATCTGAATAATTATTGTAATGAATTAGGCAACGTCTCCACAAATATATTACGCATATGGCATCACCTTAAAAGGTTCTGTCTTGGGTGTCGAATGTCGAACCCAAAAGCTTGAAAATCTCATGTAAATTGCATCAGAAACACCATCTTTCAAATATTTACTATAACAATAACGATAATGATAAGATATTGAACTAAATACAGCTTATAAATTAGCTGGATAGAAAACTATGAAATTAACGTTATTGTTGTTTTTTGCCGTAATGATCTGTTGAATAAGACTTTTGAACTAATTAATCAGCCGGGTGAAGCTGCAACGACGGCAAGCAATCTTGTTGGCTTCACCATACAATTTTCGAAGAATAGAAAATTTCTTTCAAGGCGATTGATTGGTGAACCAGCCTTATCAATATTAGGCCAATTTTTCCGATTGAAGTTAATTTTATTCTAGATTAACGAACCATGTGAAATATCTCTTTAAAAAAAATGGAAGACACACTTATACTTTTAAAGAGGCTTTTATATGCTTTTATTGCATATCAATTATTGGCAACGGCCATACCACGCTGGAAACACCAGTTCCCGTTAGATCACTGAAGTTAAGCAGTGTTGGGCGCGGTTAGTACTTGGATGGGTGACCGTCTGTTACTGCTGCGTTGCTGTTGGCGGTGGTGGGTGTGGTGAGCCCACACTTGTAGTTATTTACTACAAGAAACTATCCACCTAGAAACACTACCCGAATCGGGTAGTGTCACGCTTACCCCTTGAGGCTCGCCGAAAGGGAAATGGCTTAATGGTATAGAATTATAAATAATTATATAGTCTGTGAAATGTTAATTACTCTTTACTCTAACCTATCTGAAGTTTTATAAAATTTTTCCAAAAGAACTACATAGTTTAAGCGCCTTACCATGTCAAAGACTGGACATTTTCCCTTAGGTAGGTGTTTTATTTGGAATTAATAAAAGGAGTTTAACAAATAATTTCTTATTAAATTAACGAAATACTTCTCTAAATGATATATTAGCCTGACATAACTATTTATTACAGGAAATAAACAATAAATTCAAATTTATTCAACGTGAAGGTTCTAATTGACAATTCTCGAATAAGGTCACAGAAGAAAACTGTCAAATATTCTTGGTTACAAATTCAAATAATAATATGGATTGGGCTAGAGGTTACATTTTTAAACCAAGAATCGTTGTATAAATAAATTGACCCTGCTGACGGAAAAGTAAAAAAAAAAAATCTGCCCGCTTCGCGGGCACATTCTCATGGCGCGCTTGGCGCGCGGCTCGCTTCGCTCGCAAGTTTCAGCGCGCCTAGGGCGCGCGACTGTTGGATCTCGCGCTTCGCGCTCGATCATATATTTATCTCGCGCTTCGCGCTCGATTATGTGTTCACCTCGCGCTACGCGCTCGGGCGTATTTGCATCGCGCTTTCCGCTCGGCTCCTCTAGATTTTTGAACTTCGTGTTCGACTTCGATGAAAAGAAAAAGTTTGTTTGCAAATATTATAAAATTATCAAAACCTCTACATATTAAGTGATTGTTAAATTTGTTTTTATTTCAGACTGAAAAGGAACTTTATTTACTCAAGGTTCTATCGACCTTAAGGAACACATTCTCATCCAGACACTCGCGCTTCGCGCTCGATATTTGATTTGAAAATCATTTGAACCGTATGATAGAAACAAAAAAGTTTGAGCGCACTTACGGCGTGCGATTTGGTAAATACACTGAGCGCGCACTTTGTGCTTCGTGTTATATGTTCTTCATATACAAATTGCTAAATTTGTATTTGATTTCAAATGAAAAGTAATGATATAATTCAGGCAACAAGTTTTATTAGTTAACATTTTACTTTAGCTTGTGCCGTTTATCAAAAAAGTTCATTTTTTCATTTTGAATATATTCTTATCACAAAAATTGATTACGGGTTTGTAAGTTTTTTGAATGTACAATTTTTGTTCATTTATATGTTTTCGTACCTTGCATTGTTTTTTCAAAAATTTGATTTTTTTTACTGTCAATGTTATTTTCACGAATAAAACAAAAACCACGCATCCTATCGAAACATGAGTCACAATAAATTTGTACCTCTTCCTTGCATGAACAAATTTTGTTTAGGTCATTTTTTCGTAGCTGGTAATATTCGTCTGAAAATTTGATTTTTCTATTTTCAATGCTGTTTTTTACGAATAAAACAAAAACTACGCGTCATATCAGAAAGTGAATGATAAGAAATTTGTAGATCTTTTTCAGGTGCACAATTTTGGTAAGATGATCTTTTCTGGTATCTTGCATAGTTTGACAGCAAAATGGCTTTTTTGATTTTTCATTAATTTTTTGTGCGATCAAAATTTGAATTTGTTATTTTTCGAAAAATTCAAAAAGTTGTTATGAAAATATTATAGGGTGTTCAGGAATCAACGTTTTTCTCCTCTTGACTTTTTTTCATATCGTGCGTTTTTCGGCTTAAAATGTTCATTTTCGTTTGTTTTTTGGAATTTTGAAAATGCTATAACTCCAGTAATTTTTTTTTTATCACAAAAAGTCATAAGAATATTTTGTTCGTAATTTTGCGTACTACTAACAACCGTACATAGAATTTTCAAATATTCAAAAAAAGTGGGCTCAAAAATTTTCAAAATGTGCTCACTTTTTGGATTTTCATCCAAAATAGCTGGTTAACGAACTCGTTCTCTATTTTTCGGCCATAAAAAAGTGTGCCAAAGCTCAATCGAATCTGATCATTTTTTCGAAAGTTATCGTGGCTACAGACAGACAGACAGACAGACTACAGACAGACAGACACCTTCGTAAAAATCGTTTTTTCTGACTCAGGAGGTCTCAAAACGTGGAGATCTGATGAAAACCGACTATGTCAAATTTTACATAAAACCAATACCTTCTCATTAGAATGAGAATGTAAAAAACATTAATGCTAAGCGTAACGAAAAATTAGCCCAAAATTTCTCTTTATTACCTAATAACCTAATACTTAACTTCCTTTCAGAATTTTATCTTCATTTCCAAGTTATTGTCCACCGACAGAAAAAAGTTTGTCAAACAAATGAGAACCGATAGATCGTTTTTATTCACATAATTAAAATTTTTTAATCATTAATATCTATTTGAAGACGGAAGTTTTCTTCTATCAAATTACAGAATATCACTAGATCTATTGAAGCGGGGTGCACAAAAATAGCAGAATCTGTGAAGCACTCAAAACTTACCAACAACCTACGATAATTCGGTTTTGAGGTTTTAAAAATGAACTTTGAAAATTTTCTAGACCATGGAAGGGGTTTCGCGGTGGCGAGAGGGGGGTAAGTCCGAGTTTTCGAAAAAAATACAATAACTGCTCAAAAGTGAGAGTGAAATAGTGTAGCAACGACGTGAAGTGTGAGGTAAGCCGACTGACAACTGATGGCCTGATAGCTCGACCTTACTGGATCGTACTACGAAAATTCACTGTCGGTAAAAGTCGCATTTGCCTTGGCGGAAATTTTAAAATTGAATAAAAAATGCAATTTGTGATTTTATTTTCAAGAGTGTGTCTGAAATGTGTGGTACTGCGGTTGTATGGAAGAATGACTGAACTTGCTGGATTGCATGATGAAATTCACTTGGCTATTAACGGAAAGAAGAAAGCGCACTCGAGAAAACTGAATATTCATGGTCTTATCAATAAAGAGCTGACTAGACTAGATAATGATTATAGAAATAAGACCAGACAAGCATAATACTAGTCAAGAAAATGAAAGGTAAAATCAAAGCGAAAGGAGATAAAAAAGTACAAAAAGATCTTGAAGGAAATAAGAAGTTATTTTGGAAATGGGTTAAGAACATTAGGAAAGGAATCAGTAATACAGAGTGAGTTGAAATAAAGGAAACTGATGGTGAAATGGTATGGAACATATCAACTGTGATGTAGAAGAAGATACATTAGAAAATCTCATCAAAAGTCACGAAATAGGAACAAATGTTACGAGTATTTGTTTACGTGGATGAGCTAGTTAATGAATTTTGTTTGCTGAGAATGGAGAAGTTCCAAATGATTAGAGAAAGGCAAATATCGTTCCAATTTAAAAGGGAAATGGTGATAAATGTAACTTCAGGAATAATAGAGCTATCAGCTTAATAATTACCGCAGTCAAAATATTTACCTGAATACTTCTTGGTAAGATCATGGAAATAACAGATCAAAGGTTCTGGGAAGACCAATTCAGATTTATTTCAGAAAGATAATGTGCGGATCGGATATTTAGTTTAAGATTAAGATAGATCATAGAAAAAAGCTTGAGGGTAGACAAAAGTTCTATGTGCATTTGTTGATCAGGAAGAAGAATTGGACAAAGTAGATAGAGCTAAATTTTTGAAAATTCTGAAAGATTATGGAGTCAATGGTTGACTTCTTGAAGCAATGAAAGCAATATATGAAGGTAGTAAAGCGAGCGAGTTATGTTATTAAAACGAATGAACTTGCTTATTTATTTCAAATTTGATACCCACGCCTAACCTGTCAACAACTTATTTACCTCTGACGGAATAAAACTTCTTATAAAAACACGTAAAATAGATTTTCGATGAGAGAGAAGAGAAAGCAATTTAATTCCTTAAAAAATGACAATCTGTAAACGCACAAAATTTTCATCGCCGTTTGAAAAACCCATTTCTCCATTTTTTAATTAACAAATGGAGAAATATGGGTTGTCAGAAGCCTACTTGTAAAATTCGCTTTCAATATTTCTACTGATAGAAAAATAGTACAGAACTTTTCCTTTAAAACCCAATTATTTTCTCCCATTATTCAGTTCGCCCTGTAGTCTCACTTTGAAACGTTCTTTCTTGAGTTTCGAACAAAAAAGCTTGAAAATTGACAAAAAAATGTATTAGGAACACCAGCTTTTGCGATTTTAAATTTATCTGTGTGTGCATACCGATTAGTAAGATATTAAATAAATATTGAATCTTTCAAATACTCACAATGTCAATAACGATAATGATGATAGATTAAATTAAATACAGCTCATAAATCAGCTGGATAGAAAACCTCGAATTGAAATATAATTTGAGAACGTTATCATTTGAACCATTTGACCTTACATGCAAAAAAACATTCTTCGGTTCAAAATGGATTTCTTTGAATCAAAGGAAAATATTAATTGCGTCTCAGTTGAAGAAAAGATTCTTTGATTCATAGACATGTTTTTTGTATGTTAAGGAAACGGTTTCATGAGCTCAACTTACGGAAACATTTATTTCCATTCAAGTAAAGCTTATCTCGATTTGAAAAAACGCATGATTAAAATCTGAAATTCATACATGGACCTTAAATTCAGAGAATTTTTTGCTGAATTTAAGTTTATTTCTGGATTTACGGTCTAACATTTTTTAGTTTACTTCTTCACTGTGTCGTATAATATCACTAGGAATGGACTGGAACCTGGATTCAAGAAGAGTTTCAGGCATGGCTTGCAGTAGTCTTGGTCATAAATCCAGGGAATCCAAACGTAAATATTCAAGGCTGTCTGAACCATTTCCAATTGGAATACATAATATTACGCAACATACGCGCATGAGTACCCGCACACTGCCCTCTTTGTCGCTACGCTGCTGTTTGTCACGCATGACTGAGCAACGCCTCTCTTTCGGTCCCGCGGACACCGCATCACAAAATTGCCGTGTAATGATATTCTAGGCACGTCGTAAACCCAGATTTCTTAAATCCAGGTCTCCGTGTAATTAGTAAAATTTTACTAATTTACGTTTATGGAGTTACGTAATAGGGTAAAACACCCAGCCATCGCCAAGAACCTAGTGATAGTCAATTGATAGATTTTTATTAGAAAAATAAATAATAACCTTTTAAAATCCTATAAAATGTAGCTTTCAAGCAATTTTGCACATTGATAAACTCAGCGCCACATATTATATACATAATCTTATCATTAAGTAAATGAATATAGTTTTTTTCGGAATTACGAAATTGAGTAGAACAAATTTTTTTTCTAATAAACGAAACACTTCTCTGAGTGATGTATTAGTCTTTCGTAACAATTTATTACACGCGCCTTATACCTCAGGTTAACAAGAATTATTCAGCACTGCAAATAATATAGTTAGATATAAAAGACGAATGGTATTTATAGTCTTCAAATTACATTTTTCTTTGGGTGTAACAATACAAAAAAGTAAAATATCATTATCTAGATTGTCTAATTTCGTCTATGGAATGTCGATAAAAATATGTTTGAATCTTTTGATTCTTTGTGGCATTCTGTGTCAAGCAATTGTTGGGACTTTCCTGGAAGACAATCATAGTAAGTGAAGTTACAAGAAATTCTTATCTATAACTTGATTACATCCATTTTTTTAAATAAATCATTTATTATTAAATATATAAGTTATTTGTTTTCTGAAAGTTTCTTCTGAAACACTATTTTTTATTAATGTAAGCCATTAAAGTATTTATCTTCAAAAATTGTAGTCCCTTGAAATAAGGGGGAGCCAAAGGATAAGTCGTGTCATGTGCCTATAAATGAAAAATTTCAAAAATCAACAACCTATCTATGAGCATTATTATTTCTTTCTGGTAATGATGATTAATTCTTGTTCATTCCTACTAGAATTTATATACGTTATGTCCGATAAATTTGTTGGCACAATCCACATTAAGAAAAGTGATTTTTTGATTAGAAATTTAACATAATTTTGCAATTGCTTGGAAGCGTAATATAATGTAATAATATGGAATTCTCACGAAATAAGTTTTTTCTGGTCTTTTTTTTTTCGTATTTCATGACAGCCTATATGCAACTTTTTACAGATATTGATTATTATGAGCCAGAAGTACCGCAAATTGCAGACCCTCCATCAATTGTTTTTTCTTATAATTTAATTCAAAAAGGCTTTCCAATTCTATGTTACACCTACAAAAATAATTCAAATTCAATGAGCGGTTTCAGGGAAACTAAAAATCCCGTAAATCTCTGAATTTTGAAAATTTTGGAAACCCATTTTAAATGTGAACTTCACTCGCCCAACCACCCAAAGCTAAAGTTTTACTAACATTTATCAAAATCGTTAAACTCCTGTGCAACTCTGATATTCAGAAAATGGATTGACCCAGATAATAAATAAATTCATGTTTGTAAAATCTTCATTTATGAGGAATTCAAAATTTTATATGCACCAAATAAAGCCCCCAAAAAATTAGTTCGAGACATATGCGCAGTAGTTTGCCACAGATTAATTTATTTTTTTCTAAAATGCCATTTTTGTTCAGGTTTTTTGTAACATATTGACATAGGAAACAAAATCAGTGTCAGCGCTGTTACTGATCGCCAAATATTGTAAATTATGTTTTCCTTTATGAAGTATGTGTTTCCTACTCTCACGTCAGGGATTATTGGTGTTCACATTTTTTTCATTTCCCACAATGGCTCTCTTGTGATGCCATGCATACTAGTTTTTAGTTTGTTTGGAGCCTAATTATCATATAAATAAAATAACGAAGAGTTTGTTTAGTGTTAAGATGATGACTAGGATTAATATTTGTGGGTTTATTTCGTTTGATTGAATGATTATATTTGCTCTCTGTTCCCGAGATTACATGCAGATGTTTAAACAAATGAAACGCTTTTGTTTTCAAGATAGCTGTCCAAGCGGTAGTTCTCCTAATTGTGCTTATATCAATAACGTTTTTAAACGCTGACGAGACAAACTCATATCGATCCCAGAATTTTTTAACAATGACGTATTGTTTTTCAGCTTATCAAATTACGAGGCTTTCTTAAAGATATTATTACCGTGTTCGGGCCACGCAAATATAAGGTCTTCATTTTAATGAGCCGAGTATTAAATTTGGTTGAAAGGACCTTGCCTTAGTAGATGTCTTAGATAAATGGGGTATTTTGATTTGTACTTTAGTTTTCGTTACAGTAATATTTTTAATAATAATTAAAGCTAATGTTCATAAGCGATGTGCTGTTACTAGGGCTAACAACATCGATGTTTTTCTGCTATTTCAATTGCATTTAAATCTGTCATAGATGGAAGTTTCTCAAGAGTAGATAATACTGGTTCAGTATCCTAGGTGGTGAAATATTTCGATTTTACAGGTCTTTTCCCATAGATACCTTCAAAAAATCGAACAAAAAAATTATATAAAAAGATTAAATATTCCAGGAATGAAAAAATCACTATAATCATAGAAGAACGAAAGACAAAGTTTAGATGAGTTTATAAAGTTTTAAAGATTCGCTGCAACAAAACTTAATCTTGCCGGTTAAACTGTACACGAATCGAAAATAATTTTACAATTTTAACCTTGTTTCGTTAATTTTTCGCCTCATAATGTCTCCATTTTCTTTGATTTTGGCCTATTGTTCAAAAAGCCATGTAACATCCAAAACAGTAGTTCTGCCGTACAAACTAAAAAGATACATAAGTCCAATCTCACTCGAACTGAGGAAATCGAGAAAAACTGTTTGCCCTTAGAACTCTAATACCGAATAAAATTTTGAATAATCTAGATACACTATTCGGGTAAAAATAATGTGCTCTTTCATATTTTGCAATACAAAATTGATTTTTCAAACAATTTCTATTAGAAAATGGACTTGCGATTTTTTACTACTCGCGGAAAGTCAAAAATGCAAGGCAAAAAGGACACAAAGTCACTTGTGTTCTGCGGCTGTCCCGAACTTACTCGAATGAGCGTCGCTAGTGCATAGCCGAATCTAGCCGGGACTTATTTCCCTTGGATTTCCGATCAGAGTCCGAGCTATTTCACAAGTCTAAAACATACGTAAGGGCAATCGATTCTTTTGGTTTGTAAATTCGCTCCGCACTCGGTCACTTTTACAAGGCAAAAAAGACACAAAGTTCTTTTGTTTTTTATTTGCATGCTGATGACGTATTACATGCCCTGTACAAATTTTAGGACACGCAAAGTGCTTTGTGTATCTTTTTATGTTGTATTTTTTAACTTTTTCGACTTCTTTCATTTATAAACAATCGTTTTTCGCAATAAATATTAATAATTAATAATTGTTATTAACACAGACGCAGCTTTCTCTTACGAATCCAATGATACCAAAAACTCATTTTTCATAAAAATGTCACTTATGTATCTTTATAGTTTGGACGGCAGAGTTAGTAATTCGATACCTAGTTTTTTCAAAAAGTCTCCAGGAAATTCCAAAAATTCCAGCTAGAATGCCTCATGAGATATCTTTCGTTATTATGTCGTTTTGTATTGATTGACCTAAAGGCCATGTATCCGATAAAGGTTTAATTTTTTGAAACCTCGTTCTGTAAGAATCCTTGATATCTGAAAATGGCTGTCAGTAATGGAAGGAGGAACGCTAGTGATCGCAGCCCACAGAATGTACACATAAGATGTCTGCTGATCCCTTAAATGCAGTCCAATCTGTCCATGTTCACTTTGAAAAAGGAAAGGAAGGACTATCTAACTGCTGGGCTGAATATTATATTTTTTATTTGGCCCAGTTGAGAGGGCGGGCCAGCACTAACTCGATTAAGCTGCAGCGCTGGTCGGCCCGCCGAAAGAAGGCGCAACTGATGCAGAAGATGCTGAAGGTCCCTTAGCTCATTACCACAGTCATAAGCCAGGGGCATGTTCCACCCCATGCGCATGAAGTGATCCCCCGTACAAAAATGGGTCGTACTCAGTATTGTAACCAGATTTACATAACGCCTTGGGAGATCGAACCCTCGAAACCACGGCCTGGGTCAACCCGCGAAAATTATGCGGACCAGGAGCCGCTATTTCATTCTCCCGGATACACACGTGGGCTGCAATCCATAAGAATCTGATAGTCACCCCGAGGCGACTCGCAGAGGCAGTTCGGTACCCTACAAGGCGAGCAAAGGGGGTGGGTGAGAGGATCCGAAAAGCTATCGCGAATCGCAGACAGGGCATCTTGAGAGTCTGAGAGAATGGTGTCATCTCTCCAGTGACCCTCAATTACGTGTTTAACAGTATAGAAAAGACCGTAAGGTTCGGCCGTTCATTAAATTGAAGCAAAATGGCGATTACCACCTGTCAGTTGCTTTTTGCTAAGTGGTATAAAATTAGTTCTAATTCCTTTACAATATTCTAATCTATTTCAGAAGATATTTATGAGCAAGAACAATGTTTTATTTGTATTTTGTCTTACCGAATATATGTTTTATCTAAATTTGCTCACTTCAGCGTCGCGCAGTAGATGACGTCAGAATTGAGGATCTGGATGAAAGAATGGGTCGCGCGCTCTAAAACGCGGAAAAGTATTGTCCACGCGTCTCCTGATATCCAAATTTTTTAAAGTTCAAACAATTACATTTTCAAAAATATGGACATATAGAAAAGGGCAAAATGGAACTTTTTTATATCTGCAGTTTTTTGTCCGAAGAGTATTTTTCATAGTAAAAATCAAAAGGTGAAAAAAAATTCCCCAAATTCAACGCAGTGTACCCTAACAATGCCTACAAAAAAAAAACAATCAAAATGGCCTATTGTTTAATAATAATTAATTGCAAATTGAGACCGGTCGATAAGCACGTTTTTTTAGTTTCGGCAAAGAAAAGTATCGAGAAAACTTCAGTTGGAAGAACTTTCAGTGAGACATTTTTTCCTCACTATTAAAGTAAGATTTCTGAAAATTTTTTAATCGATTCAATAAAAATCGACGGAAATATACATTATATAAGAAAGCACGCGATGCCGTCTACGATTGCAAGCGCTTCTCAACTTTCGCTTGTACTCTCGCCGGTACTCGCCTATAAAAGACGCGACACTTCAATAATAATTAAATATTTTCCCCAATATCCGCGCCGGAAATTGCGACTTACACGTTCGTTCAGAAGAATCTAAATTGGTCTTTACTCGATTGGTGACGTCACAGCGAAGTAATGTAGCATTTAGTCCTCTAGAGAACTAAGTAATCCCATGCGCATCCCCAATTTACCCCTTTTCCTTGGAACTGCGCATCGCAACTTAGATTCTTCTGAACGAACGTGGACGCTCGTTCCGTCGCAGTGATTCGGGAAAGCATCGTGTGCAACAAGCATGATACAATACAATACAATCTACTATTAAAACCTGCCTCTTGGCCCCAATAGATAGAAAATCGACTGTTTTATATGTTTTTGACTTTCTTTTGTTTTCAGTGAATTAACATTTAATTAAAAAGCAGAACATTTTTTCCTTCGCAATTTTTGTCACCCTTTGTTTTCTTCTCTACAGTAATAAAGAATGTAAATAAACCGTCTAGTGCCTTTGTTTTGAAATTTCCACTATGAGAAAAAAAAATAGGTTTTTTTTTAGTAAGAAAATCGTGTTTTCAAACCCTAAATTGCCCTAACTCAGTAAATTAGGAACGGATTTGGAAAAATAAGAATGCGTTTCACTCGGGAGACTTTACCGATGCCTAAGAGATGGCGTTGAAAAGTGACTCGTTCTAAGCATTTCCCCGAATGACAAGAATCTATCATTTCCAGATTCATTCTTTTGACCACTTCTCCAGTAGAACCAGGTACATACTCTTCGCCCTTTAATAATAATGTGCGAAATGTTAATTAATATCAACTTCTGAATTAAACTAAAGCAGGAGCCACGAAATTGAGATTTTTACGTTTCATATATATTTTGATTTTCGTTCTTTGATTTTATTTTTATTAAATATTTTCAATTGAAAAATTTTATTCTGAAATTCAAAGAATCATCCATTTTATTATTAAGTCATACTATTATACTGATAATGTAAAAAAATCTTGACTTTTTGATGCGTAGCGTATTCGACCTTTTTTTAAATAATTTTTTTATTTCATACCTTTCAGTGCATATTATACAGAAAGGCAGAATAAATGCCAGTGCTCTCGATTCATAATTATTTGTATGTATTTTACTATTACTATTATAATTTATTATTATTAAACAAATTTCAAAATTCCATAATTCATTGCAAGATTTCACTAATTTTCTTTTATTCCTTTTTAAATTTTCCTTTTCAAGTTTCTTTTATCACTGTCTACATCATTCACGAGGCTCCCTTGTACTTCACTTTTTTGATCCTTTTTATTTGTATCCTGCTGCTCTGCCTCTACAGTAATTTTGATTAATTGTTCGTCGAAACTTCCGTCATCCCAAAATGCAACTACAAAATTCATTTTATTATGTTCTGTTTATTCTTTTTGTTATTTTTAATACTTTTTAATAATGCTAAACTCTTGTATTTTATTTTTTTTAGTTCATAATTTCTCTCGATTTCAATTGGCGTCAAATTAAAATCTTCAATTATTTCCTCTTTATTCGACCAATTGAACCAATCACCTTATAATCATTTTTAAATTAAAGTGAATTTTTTTTATATAATATCAATATTTCACACGATTCAAACCCGAAACACCTCCGTTCATTATAATGAATCATCCTGAAAGCATTAAATCTGTTAAGATCAATATATTTGTATAGAAAGACATTTTTTTAACGCATTTATTGAATATTTGCAATGTTTGAAAAAACTAAACTTTGAACTGAACTCCTGAAAAGGGGATAGAGTTATGTTTCCATTCACGCCTACACATTTTCCAGTATGGCCCCTTCAACACAAATGCTACCCCTTGGAATTTGACTTTTTCTGCCCTTCGGGATGAAAGGGGACTACTGGAAATGGGATATGGTTGTATTTTCTTTTTTCTAACAATGAAAAGAAATGTTGGTTGAAATGGGGTATGTTGTATTTTCGCTTTTCATATAATGAAAAGAAAGGCTACTGGAAAAGGGAAAAGGGTGTCTTCCTGCTCAGCTCTATTTCTTTTCAGATATAGCCTCTGCAAGAAAAAACACGTTACACCCTAAAATGAGTGGGAGTGTTTTACTCAAAATATATAAATTCTTCATAATATGACCTTTCATTATAAAAATTGATGGTAGCCACCGCGCTGCTCTTCAAGTGTCACGCAGTGGGCAAAAAAACCCATCGGACAAAAATCGTCCGACAGGTCGACTCTTAATGGATATTTATGTTTCTTTGAAAAATTGCCGTAAGTCTTGCAGGTATAACGAGTAACTGCGGATATTTCAATACGACTAAGGCAAAATTTGTTATTTAATAACAAAGTTCAACTTTCTTTTTACTTTTCAGTGATACCATTTCTTTTAGGACTTCTAAATTCATTGAAACCGACCATCAATCCATGTGATAGCCAACCAAAAATAATTTCAAGTGGTAGCGGACGCTTTTTGCACTTATTTTTTAGGGTTTTTTTTAAAACATCGATCACCTTGCTTAAGTGTTTTAGGGATTTTAATACAACCCTTTGAATAAATCCAACGATTTTATAGGCGAGGATATGTTTTCTACGTTTATTGTGATTTGATTTCCGTCCCCAATAGTATAATCAAATAATCTCTCGTCATTTTTTGTTTACGTATCTCACGAATGTTATTTAATATATTTTTATCTTCCGTTAGGTTTGTTCCAATTCTTGTAAAATTCACGGAGTCTACCAACCATATCCATGCTCAAGAGTTGCGGCTTGAAGTTGTGTCCGTTTTAAAGTCTGGGGCATCCAATTGGAGTTCAAAAGATTTTTAGACTTAGGGTTCACTGGTACTGTGATAGTAGCACCAAATTTCTCCATTGCCCTGGCATCTTTGATGGAATCATCGAATTTTTCGCCATACAGTCATTCATTAGATACGGTTGCCTCTAACATCAGTTTGAATTTTTTAACCATTATCGGTGTGATGAATTATTTCTTGCAAGTTGACTGCTGATAAAATATATCAGACAAAAGTCGTCCAGCCTCACATATGTGCTCTGTAGGTTTTGAGTGATCTATGTCTTCTTCAGTATCCGAAAGGAGTATTGTCATAGTGGCAATAATAGAAGCTTATGTTAAAACAACGCAGTTTTGTGTTCCAATGAAGTGTTGATCCAGCTTGATAGCAACTGCCGATATTTTTGGAACTATTCTCAAGTCACTTGTGCGAGAATACTTTTTGAGTAGCTTATTCCGTTCTTGTGTAGGAAAACCCTCATCAAACAACTTTTTCCATAACGATTTCACTCGTTCAGATTTTGAGCATATGGTTTATTATTTGCCTTTTTGGATCTTCTTGATCATTTGCATTATTTGCTTTTTCTGTATCTCCTTGATCATTTTGATTACTTGCCTTTTCTTGATCTGCTTTTTCTTGCTCTGTTGGTTCATAATAATTTAGACTTTCTTTGCTTGCGTCAGGCACTAATATATATATATAATAATTTATTTTCAATTTTACGTATTTATAGGGTTCAAAATGATTCGCCTGAAGTTTTATTGAAAAATAAAAATTTTACCACACCTGCATTGATGTTATAGATAAAAATAATGAAAAATCACACAATGCTCAAAATTTTATGACAAAAACAATATTTCTAAGGCTTGAATTGATATAAAAAGTTGTATACTGCAACTGGATCCGTAACTGTACATTGTGTAACAAGTTATAAAATTTCTCATGTTTACACAATGAATTTAAAGTTTAAAAAAATGATAAAAACTTGTCTTTTCACTATTTTCTAACAGCTATGGCTAATTTCCTAACTGCAAGAAAGTTACGATAGCTTCTCCTTAAAAAGAAAGGATTTTTCCAAAATGTATCCTTCTATTACGTAAGTTGTAACAAATGTTCGATAAACAATTGCCTTTTTGCCAAATTTTAGCCCCCACTTGGACGTATGGAATAATAATGTAACAGATATTTTTTTATATTAAAATCAATTCTTCGTGAGCGATTTCATGTAAATTCTTATGGGGCACTTCTTATTACACATACTTATCGGGCTATTCATTATCATTAGTAATATTATTATTATACCACTAAGCCACATCGCTTCCGGGGGAAGCGTAACTCGTTTAGTTCTAGCCACATTATAATACCGGGTATCAAGGAATTTATATGTTGAGGGTAAGTAAGGGATGTGTAAGAGAAGAGATAGATTTAAGATCAATATACAAGTTGCGTGTTAATGATTATTTTGAAACAGTTTCGAACCTAAAAAGATTTTAAATCGATCCTTCGGTGCAAACCAAAGAAATCGAGGAACACAAATTACCATTTCCTTTGAGTAAGTGGACAAAATTGCAATGTAGAAAATTTTGTGGTTTGACCATAATCAAAAAATTATAATATGAGCAATAATCATTTTTCTACTATTAGAATTTCGTAGCACAAAATTAATTGTTTTGCTCTAACCCAAAACTATATCTGGAATAAAAACTGTAGTAATAAATATTTAAAGAGCACTACTAAATGATTAATTTATCACATTTGCAGATAACTCATCATATATACTCATCCGCAAGAAACGTATAGTAGATAACACGGTCACAGGAAACATAGAAACTTCCATTACAGATGTTCCTTACATTGTTAAAGTTCTACAAAATGAAACGCAAATTTGTACAGGTATTATAGTCTCGCCTGAACATATCTTAACTGCTAAGGTATGTGCTGATGAACCGAACACCAGGTACTCAGTTGAATCTGGTGAACCGGTTATGACTGTTGTTCAATTGCACAATGCAGAAAACATCATTTTCAAAGGACATCTTGCCTTGCTTGTGATTAGACCATATATCATTCTTAAAAGTCCATCACTAAATCGAAACATAATACTCCTTGACAAACCTATATATCCACGCACAACTGTTTCTATTGATGGTTGGACAACAAAACGGTAAGTTATCAGTGATAAATTGAAAACAAATCAAAAAATATTTTATTAAATAGAACTTTGCTCTCTCCCCGATTTTAGTCAAGAGGGAAATCAAAGTCTCACTTTGCGACGATCATCATATGTACCGATAATCCGACTAAAGGTGTGTTCCGATCATTACAAGAAACATCAGTATGTGATTACAGAAGACGACATCTGCGTTCAAGAAGCATCTGGAAAAATAAGCTGTACGCATGAGGATGGTGGTTCTGCTTTAGTTTTGTGTGATAAACTAGTTGGTGTTCTCGTTATGGCTGGAAATATTCTAGATCAATGTGGTCCTGATGTTTTTATACGCGTAAATGATGACAGCAAATACCGCACGTGGATCATGAGACATATTCAGCCATATATAAATAATGGAATGCATATACCACTAATACCCAATCTATACCCAAGCCCTCAACATCCACAAAATCAATATTCACATCCACAAACTTCATACAATCAATATTCACATACGCACACTTCACACAATCAAAATCCACACACTTCACAGGAAGCGCGCATTCCACATTCATAATACTGAGACAAATTAGTATTATCTTGAAATAATAATAATAGTATTAATAATAATGAAGCACATATATTAGTGAATAACCAGAACTGCAACACTTATATACAATAATTTAGCTTTCAAGCTTAACTTATTGCACTAAATATGTGAAAGGAAGTGATAATCATTCTCAAATAAAGTACTACATTATAAAAAAATCATACTGCTTTGTAAGTCACCTACTTTTTCCCGAATAATTTTGTTTTTTGTTTCGTAAATTTTAATAGTTTGACATTATCTGAATAATTATCAAGAGGGTTTGCGCCATATCTCCACATATGAAGTATATGGTGTCACAGGGCCTAAAGTGTTGTGTAGTTTGACATAAAAAGTCTAGTCCGGATTTTTAATTCGTAATAAGAGTGGGAAAGTTTCAATGAAAACGAGAGAGGGGCCAAAAGGCTAAAAGTGTGAACAAAATTTTGTAGTTCAACATTCAAAACCTATGAGACCCTGTAGTGTCACTTTGAAAGATTCTTTCTTGGGTTCCGAACAGGAAAACTTAAAAAATCATAAATTAATTGTATTGAGAATACCAGCTTCAGGTTTTCAACTTTTCAATTTCAAATTCGAGTTCTGATTTTTAACAATATGACCATTTCTCTGAAAACTCTTTTTTGGTAATTAAACTCAATGCCAATAATTTTAACATTTTTAAACTCAAAATTTTGATCAAAATTATGTGAGTGTTGAACAAGGACAGTGCACCGATTATCATGTTTGCAATCATTTTTATGTTCCCTAATACGGACATGAAAATATCTTTCAGAATGACCAATATAACAGCTATCACAGCCAGAACAGTAGGTTGGTTCAAATTCTTTTTTTTCGAATTTTCATGCATATCGCCCGGAAATTTGTTCGAATCCACACAAAAATGCATCCATTTTTTTTTGTAAACAATGATATTTGGAGGTTGCGCAAGCCCCATGAAGTTTAACACGTATTCCCCATAAGAAAAAAAAGACGGTTTTGTAAATTTTATTCAGAATCATCAATATTAGGTGAATCGAGTTGAAACGCAACATTTTTCTTTACACTTAGCGATAGAATACGAATAAAATATTACTTTTTAAATATTACTCCCATAAGTCTGTTTTATAGGGTCCCGAAAAAACCGCATGAGTAAAAAAATGGGTTTTGCGAGTTTTCGGCGTTAATTATGATTTTTGTGGGTTTCTTAATGCACATCGTTTATTCTAATACATAAAATACTACTTTATACTGATAATATATTGTTTTTAACGATTTTCTCTTAGAATAGTTAGAAAGTCATGGTTTTTTTTAAAATTTACCACTGTTTGTCAAATTTCAAGTAGAGTGAGGTAAGAGGCAATTATTGTTAACAAACATAATTTTTTAAACAATTTATTATTATTGTTAATAATTTTTTCTTAGAATATTGCTTGAGAAAGTTGGGATTTTTTCGGAAATTTTCCACTTTTTCCAACTTTTCAGTTACTTTGAAAGTAATGATTTATGCAAGTTGAAAAACATAATTGTTTAGACAATTAATTATTGTTTATAATTATCTTTCCTTAGATAATTGCTAGAAAGTTGCGGTTTTTTCAGAATTTCTCAACTTTTTGTCAACATTTTACTTAGTGAGTTAATAATTAATGCAAGTTTGGGACAAATATTAAATATTCATATTAATTTAAACAAAAAGGCTCTCAGTAACTACTTCAAGGAAAATTTATATTCAATATGATCCATATAGAAAATTTAAAGAAAATCTCAAATATCTGTTTTATTTCAGAAAAACATATTTACAAAAAAGAGATTGTTTGAAAATAGGATTCTCTCTAATGTTTATTTATTATTTGTTCATAACTAAAAAGGTAAATCAAAGTTAAACATTTCAGAAAAAACCGCAACTTTCTAGCACTTATCTACGGGAAGATAGTTATAAACAATAATAAATTGTTTAAACAACTATTTTTGTTAACTTGCATTAACCATTATCTCACTAAGTGAAAAATATACGAATAGTTAGAAATTTCAGAAAAACCGCAACTTTCTACCATCAAGCAAAGAGAACATTATTAACAATATGAATAAATTGTTGAAACAATTATTTTTGTTACTGGAGTTAATTATCACTTATCTCTATTTGAAAAGTGGACAAAAAGTTAAAAATTTCAGAAAAAACCGCAATTTCTAGCATTATTCATAGAAAATATGATTAAAGATTTTAACATTTTTAATTTCTTAATTTAGACTTTCTGAATTTAAATATTATTGAAGATAGCTATAAACAATTATAATTTGTTGGAACAATTATTGTTTGTTGTGGACAAAAAGATAAAAATTTCAGAAAAAACAGCAATTTCTAGCATTATTCAAAGAGACTATTATTAATAATAATAATAAATCGTTGAAACAAGTATGTTCCCTTATGAAAAAGAAGTATTGGAATTTTTTTAAGGGTTCGTTAACATTGATTAACTATCTCCTCACTTTAATTGAAATTTGGACAAATAGTGGAAAATTTATGAAAAAACCGCGACTTTCTATCTCCATTCTAAGAGAAAATTGCTAAAACCAATAATGAATTGTTTAAAGAATTCATGTAAAAATGTAATTGTCAGTATGAAGTAGTATTTGATGTAACTATTTGAAACAATTTTCATTTAAAATACCCCAAAAAAAAACATAATTAGCGCTAAAACTCACAAAACCCATTCTTTCACTTATGGGGTTTCTTTGGGAACCTGTAAAACAGACTTATGGGAGTGATATTCAAAAGATAATATTTTATTCTTATTCTATGGCTAAATGTGAAGAGAAGTGTTGAGCTTCAACTTTATTCAGCTAATATTGAGGATTCTAAATTAAATTTACAAACACGTCTTTTTTTCCTACGGGAAATACATGTTAAACTTCATGGGGCTTGCAATAATTTGTAATTACGTTATGTTGGTGATGAACTTAAATGAGACAAAAGTTTATTTGGATTTACTCACATTTATCTGAATTCAAAAAATGCAAGATTAAAATCTGAAATTTATATAATGGACTTTCAATTCAGACAAACTTTTGGGTCCGTTCAAAAAATACGTGACGCTTTTTTCTGACCGTTCCCCTCCATTCAGATATATTACGTTACGAAGTCAATTCATATAAAAATGTGTTATTTTTGTCATACGGTCCAGTAAAAATAATAGTGGATTCAGTTGTCAAGAATCATGCTCTCTTAAACTGAGCCAGTGAAATTGCCACTGGTTGAATCAGTATTTTGAATTATCACTGGTGAACCAGTGATTTTCCACTTTGACTGGACGAACCAGTAAGAGATTCAACTAAAATAGCGCTACTGATTCTACCAGTTACGCCAAATGATAGATTGAACCAGTGATATGGCGCTCCACGCGGGCAAGACATGAACCTCCAGTCGTCTGGTAAGCGCGCGTCGTCGGTCAGGTCTTTGGCATTTCTCGAGTGAAAACGAATCTTATTTTGTTTGTTTTAAGTGTTTGTTTTATAAATATTTGGTGCCTGTCTGCAATGTGCAGGGGATATAATATCTTTCGCTTGATAGTGGGAGGTCCCTGGCCATGGGTTTGACTTTGAGCAACGCGACACGTTAACATAAGGACGGGTCTTTCCACAATCAGGCGCAACATATTATATCCCATTCTATTGCAGCCCGGCCTTCATTTATTGTTGTGAGGATAAAGTGAGGTTTTTAAAATTTAATTTTACAACTCTTACCACAAAAGTGCGATGAATGATAAGTGCCATACCTAAACAGCTGACAGGCGACAAGGCGTACGACCAGGTGACTACTGGTACTGAGAAACCAGTGAATCTCACTGATTAAACCAGTGTCGGAACTTCACTGAATGAACCAGTGAATGCTCACTGATTGTCAGTGACACACTTCTGGCTATTTCAACCAGTGAGATTTCACTGGTTCATTTTAAGAGAGTGCTTTATTCGTCAATTTTATTCAAACCAACGTATGTTTCGACCTTGTTGCAGGCCTTCTTCAAGGTAATACATAACATTTGTTTGTCTGATGTTGAATATGTGCTGGAATCAGAGTTTCTTTTCTACATCTGATTAAGAAAGTGCGTTGCTACTTCAGATTAACCAAAGTTTTATTGGTGCGTATCCAATTTCCTATAAGCTATGTCACGTTCTGCGATATAATGGGTTATTTAAACTACATACAAAGGAAATATGCGGAGAGGCTCCGAAACAACTTATAGGAAATTGGATACGCAGCAATAGAACTTTAGTTAATCTGAAGGAGCAACGCACTTTCTTAATCAGATGTAGAAAAGAAACTCTGATTCCAGCACATATTCAACATCAGACAAACAAATGTTATGTATTACCTTGAAGAAGGCCTGCAACAAGGTCGAAACGTACGCTGGTTTGAATAAAATTGACGAATAAAGCATGATTCTTGACAACTGAATCCACTATTATTTTTACTGGACCGTATGACCAAAATAACACATTCTTATATGAATTGACTTCATTATTGATAACAACGGTCGAAGAAAATTTCACAGTGTGGATAATATTCCATTCACTGAGCATAGATAATATTACGTAACGCTCACAGAGGCGTTGAAAGTTTTCAAAGCTTGAAAAATTAAAACCTTCTTCAAATTGTAAAATAGTTGTTAGTGGAATGATTTATTTCACGTTTTTGGTCAAGTTTAAAAATTAAAAAAAGTTTCTATGGGTTGAAAAACTATTGCGAATTTTTATGTGTAGAGTTTGCGATAACAAATAATGGTGTAAAATCATATTTGATCAAGTTAGTATGTTTTTTTTTTAATATCAGCAAATATTAACTTTTCTTGTATTTTATTGATGAGATACTTATTTACAATTTTTCTCCAATCATTTTTCATAAAATCAGGTTCTTTTTCGAACAGAAGAAACACACCACTAATGTCTTGAACCTAAACATTGTGAAAAAAGCCAAATGAGCATCATTAAAAGTTGTATTTTTTTCAAATGTAAAAATAAAAACATAAGTTTCTATATAGAAAACGAGAAAAGTATGTGACAGACATTATTCTTTGAATTTCAAATAAATGTTCCATTAATCAAATCCAAATAAATGCAATATTTTTGTTGATATTTCAAGCAATGCTAAGTTAATCAAAAATATGATTTTATATTATTATTATTATTTGTTATCCAAAACTGTACATATAACAAATTGGCAATCATTTTTGCACTCAAAGAAAAAAAATTATTTTAGAAAATTTGAAAACTTTCAACCCCTCTGTGGTGGCCGAAAGTGATCTCCAAAAAATTGGAAAAAAATCACGGGTTATTCTGATAGATTACCAAAACTTACGTACAGTTATGTTTCTTGATAGAGTAAAAACGTTATATTTATAATAAAAAAATCAGATTACTGATAGTTACGTAACAATAGAGAGAGGAGGGTCATGGACTTTTGTTTCCGTTGCGTTACAAGAAAGGGACGACCCCTTATAGGTGTTACATATTTTTTCAACGGCCCCTTCGCTGCATTCAAATACATTTCCTAATTTAATGTTTAACATTTATAAGCATTCTCTTTTATCGTGTAGCACATTTTCACTAGTAATTAGGAAGCGTTCACAAAAATTACGTAACGCTTTTTCGATTATTTCTGCATCTCCTCCCCCCTGCATGTTTTTTTCTGTAGTAAGTGTATGTAACTTCAACATGGGCTTAACGAAAGTTGGACCCTCCTTTCAATCTTTTAATGTTACTTCATATGTGAACGTTCCCTTAGTGAAAATTTCCTTATTTCGATTTAGGTAGTATTAATTATATATTATTTATTTTCAAATAACATACCTTTTTGGGGTGCCATGACTGTGACCAGCAGGAAATTTATTAAATTCAAAAAAGTTCTTTTACGTAATTTATTATGATCAAATCAAAGTACATATTTTTATGAGAAAAATAAAGAATCATCTCTTAGAATGTTATAATATTTAACTTTTAAGCAACGTTGCACATCGATAAACACAGTGAGTTATCATTAGGTGAGTGGATGTAGGTATTTTATTTGGAATTACGTAATAGAGCTGAAAAAATGTTTTTTTTAATAAACGATACACTTCGCTGAGTGATATATTAGTCTTTTGTAACAATTTAACAATAATATTCAGCACTGCAAAAATAGTTAGATATAAAAGACGAGCGGCATTTATAGTCCTCAAATTACACTTTTCCTGGGTGCAACAATAGAAAAAAAGTAGAATTTCTTCATACAATCTGTCTATATGTATGTAATGCCATCAAAAATATATTTGAATCTTTTGATTCTTTGTAGCATTCTGTGTCAAGGCATTGTTGGGATTTTCCTAGAAGATAGCCATAGTGAGTGAAGTACATTATTTTTCAACGATTTAAGCCATTACATTATTTAACCTTCAAAAAGTGGATTCCCTTGAGATACGGGGGTCCTAAAGGATAAGTGGTGTCATGATTAGTCAAATATTTTTTAAAAGGTTGGCTAGTCGTCCCAGAATTTCTGGATTGAATTTATAAAAGTAAACAGCTGTTGTGTAAATGTTTTAACGCATTTTTATTTCTTTTTGGTAATGAAAAAATAATTCTTGTTTATTCGTATAGTATAGTATCTTAAGGAAAGACGATTACGAGAAACAGCGCACTGAAGGCAACTTGATATTTTATGTGTACTTCAAACAAGGAAAAAGGGGTGCGGCAATAGAATAATAGAAGCAGGGACATGAACTCTGGTCAGGAGTAGATAGCGAATCACATGTTTGCCAAGGAGTCTGTCTGAAAATGAATGCAAGAGCAAAACTGCATGCCAAGAGGTATAAATTTGTATCTCCCAGATTTTTGTGGGTTAGAATGAAAGTGGGAATCAAAAGACTATTCATCATAGCGTGTTACGCCCCAGTTGATGATGAAAGGAATAAGGTAAAAGACGCCTTCTGGGACACTTTAAAGACACTTTAAATGATACTATGGGCACTTGTGATCATGGAAAAATAATCTTTCTACTAGGAGACATGAATAGATGGGTTTGAGTCCAACGGGAGAGTACGGAAGGGGTGGTAGGTAATTTTAGAGATCCAGAAACAAATGGCAACAGCGACAAATTGGTTAGCTCATGCTTGGAAAAGGGCTTGTTTATCACAAATACTTAATGTGACATTAGCTAAGTGGATCATTACCTCTTAGTTTCAAAAATTAACTTAGGTCAAGTACAGAGAAGAAAGAGAACTAAAAAGACGAAACAGACGCAAATCAAGAAAGAGCATTTATAGAAACCAGAAGTACGAATAGAATTTCAAAATAAGATATACGAACGCATAGATAGGGCAAGTTGGGAGAAAATAATACACAATGAAGATATAGAGAGCGCATGAACTATGCTCAGGGATATCATTGTTAAGAGTGCGACTAAAGTTTGTGGTACAGCGGTTGTAGGAAGAAAGACTGGCGATGCTTGTTGGAATGATGAAACCCGCGTAGTCGTTAACAAAATTAGGTAAGCGTATATAAAAAAGTTGAATACTAAAACCCTTTAGCGATGACGAGAGAATTAGACTAGAAAACGATTATAGGGACAAAAACAGTAACGCGAAAATACTAGTTAAAGAAAGCAAGGATAAAATCAAAGCAGAAGAAATGGGAAACGCTTTCGAAGGAAATAAAAAATTATTATATTGGCAAATGGGCAAGGACAAAAAAAAAGTAAGCAGTAGTACAGAGTTAGTCGGCATTAGAAATAACAAGGGTGAAATGGTATATGATATAGACGGGATACTGACACTTAGAGAGAGTATTTCAAGGAATTATTGGGAGGTGAAGCTATAGGGCACCACCACTGCGACATAAAACACGCTACGGCAGATAATTCGAATTAGAGAATTAGTGTCTCTGAAACTAGGTATAATATTGAGATGGAAAAAGTCCCAGATGCCTGGAAAAAGACGATCATCGTCATAATATGCAAGGGCAAGGGAGGTAAAATCCACTGCAATAATTATAAAGGTATCAGCTGACTAAGTATTGTAATAAAAATATATTCAAAAATACCTATTAATAGGGTGATGAAAATAATAGAAGAAAAGATATGGGAAGTGCAATGTGGATTTAAGCCAGGAAATCATGTGCGGATCAAATATGTAGCCTGAAAAAAAATCAAAGAAAAAAGTTTGAGAGGAAAAAAAAGTATATTGTGTATCTAGGGCGTAAAGAAGGCCAACTAGCCGTACGCCCTTGATACACACGATACTTTTTGTCCTTCTCTTGTTGAAAACAATCATGTGAAGCAGATAGAGGATATTTGGTGTACTTGATCAATTTTATAATATAAGTGAAAGAAAGAAATAGCTTCTTTGCAGAAAGGAGACTGTGGGGTCAAGCGATAACATTTTTCTTTAAAGATAATTTCCTCCATATTCTCACTTGCGTGGTACAGTGTATGTGTAGCGGGCGTAAAGTTTTATGTAGCGGCGTAAAGTTTCATGTAGTGGGCGTAAAGTTTCATGTAGTGGGCGCAAAGTTTCATGTAGTGGGCGTAAAGTTTCATGTCAGCCCGGCGGCGAAGTGCGCATGTGCGAACGTCACTGGGCTGGAAGCGGCCACATTTACGCCTGCTTCACGTGTATGCAATGGCGCGTTTTCAAGGTGGGTCGGACAAAAAGTTTTTTGTGCATTTGTTGATCTGGAGAAAGTGTTTAATAAGTTGGATAGAAGTAAGCTTTGGGAAGTCCTGAAGAAGTACGGAGTAAATCGATGACTCCTAAAAGTAATAAAAACAATGTATGCAGGTAGCAAAGCGAGAGTGAGAGTAAATGGGAAACTGAGTAACTGGTTCACTATTACGCAAGATGATAGACAAGGATGCGTTATGTCCTCTTGGCTATTTATTATATTTATGGATAAGTGTCTAAGAATAGCCCTCCTCGACGAAGAGGGTGTAGATCTCGGGATCGCAAAGGTGCGTGGATGAGAAAACAGTATGCAATATTGCCTTAGACGATGAGAGGATAGAACAAGATGATAGGTATGTGGATCTTGTTAGTGGAAGATAATTAATAGGTTTAGGAAGCGTAGACTGTGGATAAGCGAGAAGATAGGGAGGGGGAGTAGAGGGAGTTTTTAAAGAATCATTTCAGGGCTCAGATTCAACGAAGAGAGATGATGGGAGTAGAAGAACGAGGGAGGCAGAGATGGAAGAGTTGAATGACGAGGAGATAGAGAAACATATAAGGAAGTTAAGAAGGTCAAAGTCAGCAGGGCTGGATGGAGTAGAAAACGAAGCATGGCCGTTTAGTACACAAGAGGTTAAGGAGAGGCTGAATCAGGTAGTGAAGAAAGTATGGAGGGGGGAGAGATTCCCAGGAGGGTGGAGAGAGGGGTTAATAGTACCACTGTATAAGAATGGAGATAGGGATATGGAGGAAAATTATAGAGGGATTGCGCTAACGAATATGGCGTATGAAGTATACGCGATGGTGGTGGCGGAGAGGCTGCGGAAGGATGTCGAGGGAAATGGAATGTTGCCGGAGACGCAGGCGGGCTCCAGGGCGGGTTGGAGTACTATCGACAATATCTACGTTCTACAGCACGTAGTGGATAGAGAATTACCGACGAAGGGGTTGAGAGTGTACGCGTTTTTTGTGAATCTCAAAGGCGCGTTTCCTTCGGTGGATAGGGGGAGGTTGTGGGAGGCGATGGAGGACAGGGGAGTAGAGAGAGGCCTGATCGAGAGGTATATGAAGATATATGAAGAGACGAAAGATAAGGTAAGAGGAGGGAAGGGGATTTCGGAGGGATTCTGGATGGATAAGGCAGGGTGTCCGCTTAGCCTAACGCTTTTTGCGATTTTAATCTTGGATATGGAAAATGAGCTGGAGGTCGGAGTGGTAGGAGGAGTTAGGGTAGTAAGGGTTAGAATTTGGTTACTCGCGGATGCAGATGACATAGTGCTGCTGGCAAGAAGCGAGGAGGCATTATCGGAGATGATAAAGAGGTTGAGAAGATATCTGGATAAGAATAGGTTAGAGCTGAATGCGGAAAAGTCCAAGGTTATGGTGTTCAAAAAAGGAGGTGGAAGGAATAAGAGAGGGGAGAGGAAGTGGAAGGGAATGAAGGTGCAGAAGGTGGAAGAGTTTGTGTACCTGGGCTTCTTGTTTCGGAAAAATGGGGGAGTGGATGGTCACATAAAACACAGAGTGAGGAGGGCAAATGTGGTGATGAGGCAGGTGTGGGGATTGGGAAAGAAGTTATTCGCAGATGATTTTGGAAGGAGAATGAAATTTTTTGACTCACTAGTGATGAGTGTGCTATTGTATGGAGTAGAGGTGTGGGATGGAAGGAAAGTGAGAAGGTAAATAGGACACAGGAGAGGTATGTAAAGTGGACAATGGGGTTGGCAAGGAACACGCCTAATTATATTGTCAGGAGGGAAGTAAGCTGGTTAGGGAGTGTTCGTGGGAGAAGGAGAACAGAAGAGGTGGTGGGAAGATGGAGGTTGAAAGGGAAAGGAATTTTGGAACGAATTGACTGTAGATGGATGAAGCGAGAAGGATGCACGAGGAAGGCAGGTATATGAGATGGTTAAGAAAAACGGCATGGAGAGAGAATAAGGGAATCAAGGTTCAATGGGAACTATGGGTGGATTATGCCAAGGGATAGAACGCAATATTTGTGTGGGAAGGGAGAGGAAGGAAGTCAGGAGCTTGTCGCGAGAATGAGATGTGAGTGCATGGAGGGTTTCAATAGGTTCTGGCTTTCTAGGGAGAAAAAGATGTGTGAAATGTGCGGAAAGGGGGATGCAAAAGTGGAGCACTGGCTGGAGGAGTGTGTAGAGGTGGAAAGGAGTGGGATGAGCATGGAGCTACTGTTGCATGAAAGGGGGGACAACGAACAGTAGCATGGGTGAAGGGGGTGTTGGGTAAGATGGATAAGAAGAGAATGAAGGAGGAAGAGGAATGGAGAAAGAATGATTTTAAATAGGAGAGTAAGTAGATATAAGTAAACTGTAAATATTGTGAATAGTAGATAAGTATTAGGTTTTAGCCGTAGAGGCAGAGTTTGGCAATGCGAGACAAAGCGAGAAAGTAGGGACATGCTTGCGAGGCGAAGCGAGCAAGGCAAGGCGATAAGAGCGAGCGGTATTAGAGGTAAGGTGTGGATGAATGTTAGTTTTCAAGTGCTAGTTTTTAAGAAAATTCTGTAAAGAATGGAAGTGTAAGCAAGTCAATTTTTTAAGGCCAGCAGGCCGAAAAATAAACGTTTATCTATCTAGTTAGTTATAAAGCGGGCGGAAAGCCCCTAGGAGCTCCCCTGGCGCTCAAGGTATAAAGCCTATTGTGCGACACCTTTAACTATTCGCTCTCAGCAGTTGACTCCAGACCTCTTGGTGAAGCCTAATATGTCACTTACTGATCGCGTTAGAATTTCCTCAGGTTCCATAAAATGAGCCCCGAGGGTTTGCTGCCTAAGCCTAGCTAATACCGGGCAATGGTATAGTACATACAGGGATGTTTCATCATCCCTGCCACATTTCTTGCACTCTGTCGTGGGGTTCTACCCCATTTTGGGCATATGACAGTTCAAATGGTTGTGCCCAGTTAGGATCCTAACCACTGTCCTTATGTCTTTCTTTGGTAAACCCAGGATTTCCCTGGATCTTTCCATTTTGAACGTATATAGCCCAGGATTGATTTTGTCTGTCGGCAACCCTGGATTTGTTCCCAGTATTCCCAGTGCTTTGTTCGAATCCAGTTTTTGATGGCCATTTCCGATGCAGCAAGACGCTAGTCGCGGTAGCGGTTCCGGTCCTATGTATTCACTTGCTGCGCCGCATTTTGCCAACTGGTCCGCCTTTTCGTTGCCCTTGATCCCTGTGTGACCAGGGGCCCATATGAGAACCACTGTGTTTTTTTCTGCAAGTTGGTTTAATGCCATTTTGCATTCCCAAACCAGTTCTGATGTTATGTGTGGTTTCTTTACTGCAGTTAGTGTCGCTTGGTTGTCCGGGCAGATCGTAATCTGCCTGCCAGCAGCTTTTTCTTCTATTAATGTTTCAGCACAGCAAAGGATGGCCAGGACCTCCGTCTGAAAGACATGTCGCCCAAGTGGGATCCCTATCCCCATCCTTCTCGTGTTGTCATAGATTCCTGCTCTTCCCTGAAGACATCTGTATACCAGATTTCCCCTTGGAGAAGCGGGTTACCATTTGCTTTCCACATATCCCTGCGTGAAATGCAGATGCGGAAATTTTTGTAGAAGTTTAAGCGTTTTGTTGTTTTATCTTGTCTTATCTCTAGAGTCAGCAGTGTGCTGATGCCACTTGCGAGCCTAGTGTGCCTAGTCCCTTGAACCCATCTATTCACTCTTGCCAGGCGGCTCATCGCGTGTGCTGCCTTTGCAGTCATCGCAGCATGTAGTTCTAATGCAGTTCTAATCGCTCCCGTCAAACCCCTAAACGCTAACGTTTGTAATTGTCGCAGCCTGTCCTGCATCGTTTTAAGTTCCGCCCGTGGGCACCAGACCACTGCAGCATATAGGAGCCTTAATTTAAGGACAGCATAGTAGAGCCATGCAAGCATTTTAGGCCCTAGACCCCACGTCAACCCAAAGGCTCTTCTACACATCCAAAAAGTCATGACAAACTTCCTGCATTGAGTCTCTAGGTGCTTTGCCCAGTTCAGTTTACTATCTAGAATAACACCCAGATATTTGACCGAATTTGAAAACGTCAGCTTCCCACCACAGAATACAGGAGCATCAACTTTCGGCACTTTATAATTTCTCGTGAAAAAGACCAGGCTGGTCTTTACCGGATTCACCGTGAGCCCTGAGCTATCGCACCAGAGCTCTACGATGCGCAGCGCTGACCTTGTAAGACCCATCAACGTTTCCAGATGATCCCCCCTGACTAGGATTGCAAATTCATCCGTATAGCCCTAAGTATAGTACCTCTCTTTATTTAGCCTAAGAAGGAGGCCGTCCACTACAATGCACCACGAGAGGAGCGACAGGACACCCTCCTGTGCGCAACCCCGTGGCGCTATTCCCCTTACTAGGCCTTCGCCCCATCTGATTTCGAGTCTCCTCCGGCGTAGCATGCTTCCTATCCAGCATACTAGCTGACCTGGGACGCCACATCTCAAAGCCTCTCGACAGATGACTTCTGGAGGAGTATTGCTAAAAGCTTCCTCTATATCCAAGAAAGTGCCCACAGTATACCCCTTTTGTACCAGCTGCTGCTTCAATTTTCTCCACGACAGCATGAAGCGCAGTTTCTACCGAGCAACCCGTCTGAAACGCATGCTGCCCTCTGTGTAGCGGGTAGGCATAAAGCACCTCATCCCTAATATATCTCTCGACCAGCTTCTCCAACGTCTTCAGGATAAAACGGGTTAAGCTGATCGGTCGGAAATCTTTTGCAGCAGTGTAACCCTCCTTCCCAGGTTTAAGAATGAAGACCACTCTGTCATCCTCACATGCCGATGGCACGTGTTTTAGGGCAACACTTGCCCTAAATAGTTTCGTCAGTTGAGGGACGACGAGATCCATGCCTTTTTGTAAAAGCGCTGGATAAATGCCGTCCGCCCCTGGTTATTTACAGGACAGAAGGACCATACGGCTCCTTGCACCTTTTTATTATCAACAACCTTGGCGACGAAATTCCAATCGGTGGTCCCCATTTCTTGGCCCCAGCCTTCCTCCTCTTGATCCGTTCGGATTCGCTGAAAACCCGGGAAGCGAACTTCCATATCGAGCCTTATTAGCCCGAGGCGAGCTTCCGGATTAATGGCGAGGATCTTGTGGAGCCTCGCTGTTTCCTGAATGTCTTTCGATCCCTCGCAGAAGCCCCTCCAATTCTCCTGTTTGTACTTTATTATATTTTTATTGTATTTATACTGGGCCGTCTTATAGATGTCCCAGACTGAAGGCAATTTAGTTCCGTTGGCCTCGTTGCACAACGTTCTTTTCTTTATACGGAGTCTCTTCAGGTGGGTATTCCACAATTCCGCTCCTTTCCTAGATTTAATTATGCTTGTAGGGCAATTGTTTTCATATGATGTAGTCAGAGTCCTTCGCAGAAAATCCCCAAAGCGTCCCAAAGTGTATTTCTGTGGTTTCTGATCTTTGAAACCGCGGTTTTCCTAGGGTTATCCGAAACAAGATATATTTGTGGTCCGAGAGAGACTCCTCATCAGAGACTCTCCAGCCCACTACCTTGCTCCTCAATAGTTCCGAGCATAGAGTCAAATCGAGAACCTTCTCCTCTTTTTAGTCTGAAATGTTGGATTATCACCCCGATTCAGAATCTCCAGCTCAGTGCCCGCTAGGTATTCGATTAAATCTCTCCCTCTGTCATTGACGTTCGTGCTCCCCCACACCGTATGGTCAGAGTTTGCATAACAGCCTAATATCAGAGGAATCCTGTTTTCCTGGCAGTGCTAAATTAAGAGTCTCCAGCTCTCTGGGAGGCAGGGGTCCCTCGGCATCGCCCGTGCAATAAGCCGAGGCATAAGCCACCTCTATCCTTTCTTCGTTTCTGCCCCTGAGTGTTACCTTAATAACATTGAGATCCCTGGAGCAGAGCCTAGGTACCAAGATCGCATCTATACTCTTGACGGATATGCATGCCCTTGGCGTTTTTTGGCGCGGCCCCTTATATATGGTGCCATACCCTGACAAGCCACTAATTCTTTCTCTGTATCACCAGGGTTCTTGGATTGGGCGAGCCCTGTCTGCACCACTGAAATGCGTCTGGCTAGAGCCGCCGAGGCACTTTTGCTATGGTGAAAATTAATCTGCATCATGGGGATTCCCGTGTCAGCCATTGAAAGCATAATTCGGGGCACCTCCGGGCGCTTCTCATCTCCCTGCGGATCCCAGTTGGATCACCCGGAAGGTTACCCTATCCGCCGCCAAATAGGGTCGACATTCCAGAGCCGCAAGGGTTCTGATTGAGGATTCGGAAAGACCAACGACTAGATTCCAGCCTCTCCACTTCAGCCTAGATCCCTGCCTGTCGGAATATACCTTCCACGAATCGGTTCGTAGAGACGGTTTCTGGAAGCTCAGGCGCCCCAGAATGGTCATCAGATTTTCGGGGGTGCCGGGAATCAGTAAGTTCGCTCTGCGGTACCTTTGCAGACACTCCCTCCCCTTGACCTCCAGGTTTAGTTCTTCTTTAAGCCTAAACGTTGAAGTTCTTCCTACTATTTAGTCTCGCGACCAGATGTCTGCGCCTTCACTACGATCCTAGTTAGTTTTGGTTTGCGTGTTACGTTCATTTTTATCCCACGAGAATCTAGGGAAATGAGAAACACCCCCCGCAGAGCCCCGCTTACAGTCGGCGGGTCTACATACTATGGGATTCGACCTGGTGTCCCAAAGTCTCTGTTAAGACACATCCTTTGAGACCGCGGCCTGTTCGCCTCTATTGGGGGGAGGGGCAGGTTGGGGTCTTCAAGGATTTGTCAACCCTGGTGCCATTCACCCACCGACTAGAGTCCGTCAGTTACCCAGAGTAGCTACACCTCGCAATGCAGCCTCTCTGGCTCACCTATTCCATATCTATAGTCTAATGAGACCCGTAAACCCTCCCACCAGCTACAAGGTCCCGCGATCCTATCCTATCATGATCGTGGCGTCATGCCACAGTACTCAATATTCCAAATTGTACTATTTCAAGGAAATGTTATATTTGTCACGTCTTATGTCAACAAAAACATTTGGAAATACTTTTAAAACACCCTGACGTGCATGACGCGCAAATGCGTACAAATGCTTACAGCGCACGTATGGATACAAGGCCGTGGGAGCCAATGAACGTCGCATGACAAAAATCACCCAACGATTCGCGGTTAAGGTGGAACCCCTCCAACCATGAAATACGCAAATGTTTACGTTTCGCGGGCCTTGAAATAGGCGAGAGTTCACTGTACTTCGACCGAAGGAGAAGGAAGAGGAGTGATGAGTAGACAAGGTAGGAGCTTAAGTTACAGGTACGGAAGTGAAATGAAAATATATGAGGGCGAAAGTTGGAGAGACCATTTGGAAGTAGAACGAGGAAAAGTCATGGAGGATAGACGGAGGAAGGATGCTGAGATTTAAATCAGGTGATAACAGGGCCGAAATTCTGCGAGGGTGTAGAAAATAAAACGCTCAGGACTATGGTTGGAGGAGAACCTGACTAGAAGAGAAAAGTTAGTTTATTAATTAATAATAATAATACTAATAATAATAATCTGTTTTCAAGATGCTCTGCGTGAAAGTGAACTTGCAAAACTATTCGAAATTAAAATATCATCAATTTCATCATTCATATAACTACTTGCATATCACAATGTTTAAATATTCCAAATTCCATCAGGACCACCTAAACTTTCAAATGAGTCATATAACATATTTGCAACCTTTACAACAGGGCTGGATTGTCCATAACATATGAATGTATAAATTTGATAATTTATCACTTTTTGAAAACAAAATAAAAAATTAAAAAGTTTTATCCGATATCTGATAGGGCTTGATCTTTGCTTTACTGACTATCAGGATCACCTCATCTTCCAAATAAGTAATAAAACATATCTGTAGCCCTTACACACGGAGAGCAGTAAACCAGAGCGGGTGCAGTTTTCACCGTGACCGTTGCTGCGCCGACCACAAGAGGTCTGCAGAAAAATCATTTTGTGGCTGGGCAGCGACGGTTACGGTTGATAACGGAAATATTACTGCTACACCGTGACAGTCACTGCGCGCCACCGTAAAAAAATTCTGCAGCGATTGTTGCGTCCGTCGCAGTAACAGTTACTGCCAGATTCCCGAGCCGTCGCGGTTACCACCGCAATGGGATTGGACGGTCTGAAGTCTAACGATATCAGCTGATCGTCGTCGCGCTTACTCGAATGTTTTTGTGTCGCTGTCACAAACGTCGAAATATATTATATTTTCGAGTCATTGTAAAACAAAACGGTGCGCGCAGTAATGTTTGCGGAGTAAACCGTACCTATCACAGCTTCTGCCTCCCTCCCACTCGCAAGTTCTGCGCGACGGCAGCGGACTTGGCAGTAACGGTCGCGGTTAACTCCTCTCCGTGCAGGAGACCCAGAATTTCCATAACCAGAAATTGTAACTTTAGTCATTTATTCCTTTTTTTTTAAATGAATGCAGGAGAGTAGCAATATCCTTTACAAAAAACACCCTTACGCAACTCTATATATATTAAAAGATGACAAGGTAGGCTCCGCCCTCTGCGCGCTACGCGCGCCTAACCCCCATTAAGGTGTTTTTGTGAAGGTATAGTAAGGTATCTTAATTAAATGTATTTTATTTTATTCCAACTCTATCCATTTAAGATACCTTACCGAATCTTCTTATAATATTGGATTGAATTTAAATTTGAATAAATAAATTAATGGTGATACCTTACTACACTTGCATTAAGAAACCCCGATTGCATAAGGGTGTTTTTTGTCGCGGGCCTTGTGGCTCTCCTGCAAAGGTTATAGGGATGTCTTATGGTTCGTGTGAAAACTTATGGAGTCCATTTTAACACTAAAAAAAATAGAGAGAAAGCTCTATTCCTTATTACTTATTTTTTCAAAAATGTAATGTAAATATATTTACAATTTCTTCTGATGGAAATGTTGGCTCTCGTGCAAAAGTTGAAGGGATGTTTTAAATCTCAAGAGGAGATCTAATCTCAATCTCTCTGATGCTAGAAAAAATAGATGAAAAGTTGTAAAAGGTGATAAAATAAAAAATGTACAGTTTTCGTTTATGGTCATACCGGCTCTACTGTAATGGTAACAACGATATTTCATGACTTATTTGAAAGATGAGGTGGTCCATATGGTTAAAAAACAGATAGGAAGCTTTATCAGACATCACTTTTGAGTTTTTTTCTAAAATGTTAATTATATTTTAAATTTCCCGGTTCTGGAAATTCTGTCTCTCCCTTAAGGGTTCAAGGGACATTTTATGGTTCATTTAAAAGCTCAGGATGTTCTGATGCTCAAGAAAACAGAATGTTCCATCGGATAACACTTTTCAGTGTTTTCCTTTTCAAAAAGTGATCAACTTAAAAATGTATACATTGATCGGTTATGGATATTCCAGCTCTGCTATAAAGGTTGCAGAGATTTTTTATGACCCATTTCAAAGATTAAGTGCTCTTGATAGCCAAAGAAATATAGAGAAAGCTCTATCGGAAACCATTTTTTTTAGTTTTTCTCTTTTTCTAAAAAGTGATCAAATTACAAAATTTACAGTTTCCGTTTAAGAACATTTTTGCTCTCCTGTAAGCGTTAAAGGGATGTTTTATTGCTCACGTAAAAGTTCAAGAGGCTTTGATGCTCGATAAAAGAGAAGCGAAGCTCTATCGGAAATAAACTTTTATTGAATTTATTTTTTAAATGTAAAAATTGGTATAATGACAGTTCTCGGTTATAAACGTCCTGCCTCCGCTGTAAGGTTTACAGGGGTGTTTGATGACTCATTTGAATGATTAGGTGTTGTCTCTTCTTAAATTGAATTAAGGAATAAATTCTAAACGGTTCTAAGTCCACTTTTTAAAGAAGTTGAGTTGTCTTCATAAATCATACTTTCTCGCTTTTTTACACCTATTTCAGTGAAATAATTAAGGTTCTGGATTTTTTACCCGAAAATTTAGCATTTAAATGTATTCAAATATTTCAAAACTTTAGAGAATTTGAGCTAACAGCACAAATCATACTAAAATATTCCTTTTTTTAACAATTTGACGAGAATTATGGGATTTTCACAAGTATTTGACAGTTGGAGATATTATTATCAAAATTAAAAAATGTACTAATACTACAAATGTCCCTTTTTCTGTTAAACAGTGCTATTTGTTTATGAAATGAATACAAATTTGTAGTAGTAGTAGTAGTAGTAGTAGTAGTAGTAGTAGTAGTAGTAGT
>CAKNYM010050523.1:133555-150357 GCA_932195095.1 Andricus curvator | reverse complement strand
AGTAGTAGTAGTAGTAGTAGTAGTAGTAGTAGTAGTAGTAGTAGTAGCAGTAGTAGTAGTAGTAGTATTAGTAGTAGATACAATTTTTCGGCCTGCTGGCCTTAAAAAGTTGACTTGCTTACACATACATTTTTTACAGAATTTTCTTACAAATCAACCCTTAAAACTAACATCCATCCACACCTTATCTCTAATATCGCTCGCTCTTATCGCCTTGCCTTCCTCGCTTCGCCTCGCACGCATGTCACTACTTTCTCGCTTTGCCTCGCATTGCCAAACTCTGCCTCCGCGGCTAATACCTAATACTTATCTACTATTTACAATATTTACAGTCTACTTATATATACTTCCTCTTCTATTTACAATCTTTCCTTCTCCATTCCTCTTACTTCTTCCTTCTTTTCTTCTGCATCAAACGGGCTACTTCCCGTTTGTGCCCCCTTTCATGCATCAATACCTCCATGCTTATCCCACTCCTTTCCACCTCCACGCACTCCTCCAACCAGTGTTCCACTCTTTCATCTGCCTTCCCGCACAGTTCACACATCCTCTTCTCCCGAGAAAGCCAGAACCTATTAAAACCCTCCATGCACCCATATCTCATACTCGCTATAAGCTCCTGACTTCCTTTCTCTCCTTTCTCACACAAATATTGGGCTCTCTCCCTTCGCATAATCCACCCATAGTTCTCGTTAAATCTTGACTCTCTGAATAAAAATTTGTAGATAGAAAAACTTTTATTTTTCAGCTTGCTGGCGTTAAAAAATTGACTTGCTTACACTTCCATTTTTTTACAGAATTTTCTTAAAACTAACCCTTAAAACTAATATCCTTCCACACCTTATCTCTAACGCCGCTCGCTCTTATCGCATTGCCTTCCTCACTTCGCCTCGCCTCGCTCGCATGTCCCTACTTTCTTGCTTTGCCTCGCATTACCAAACTCTGCCTCCGCGGCTAATACCTAATACTTATCTACTATTTACAATATTTACATTTACTTATATTTACTTCCTCCTCTATTTACAATCTTTCCTTCTCCATTCCTCTCCCTCCTTCCTTCTTTTCTTCTCCATCTTACCCAAGACTCCCTTCACCCATGCTACTGCCCTTTTGTCCCCCCTTTCAAGCATCAATACCTCCATGCTTATCCCACTCCTTTCCACCTCTACGCACTCCTCCAACCAGTGCTCCACTCTTGCCTCCCCCTTCCCACATAGTTCACACATCCTCTTTTCCCTAGCGAGCCAGAACCTATTGAAACCCTCCATGCACCCACATCTCATCCTCGCTATAAGCTCCTGACTTCCTTTCTCTCCTTTCTCACACAAATATTGTGCTCTCGCGCTTGGCATAATCCACACATAGTTCCCATTAAACCTTGTCTCTCTTATTCTCTCTTCCCCTGCTGTCTTCTCTCTCTCCATGCTGTTTTTCTTAACCAACTCATATACCTTCCTTCCTCCCTCATGCATCCTTCTCACTTCATCCATCTGCAGTCCATATGTTCTAAAATACCTTTCTCTTTCAACCTCCATCTTCCCACCCCCTCTCCTGTTCTCCTTCTCCCACCAACACTCCCTAACCAGCTTACTTCCCCCCTCTTCCAAAAATTTCTCTTCATATTTACACGCCCGACTCCCCGCTAGAATCCCTACACTCGTTCTCCCCGTCTCCCTCCTGACAATATAATTAGGCGTGTCAATAAAAATTGGTAGTTCAGATGATTAAAGAAGGCATTAATTAAGATAGCTTCAGGAAGGGTCTCTATTTTTGAAACAGTGGTGGCGGGATATTTTTATACAAAAATATACCAGTATACCTCTAACCCCCAGTTTTGATCCAACCCCCGCGATTGGTGTAAAGAGAGAGGGCAATATTCAGGGATGAATGAGGATGAATGAAAAAGGGATGAATGGAAAGGGAGAGGACAAATGTAAATGGAAGCCCTTGCGGGAGGCTCTGAAGGCCTGCTCGGGAGGGCCTCTTTAGAATGACTGAACCAGTGGCGCTGGCGGCAGGGCGGCGTTCTTTCCAAATTCAAATTCATCTTCGAGTGAACAAATAAAAAAATATTACATTTTTGTATACAGTGCTATCTTTTTATGGTTTTGTAGGCGAAAGCCTTCTAAAGTGGTTCAAGTGTCCATACGCCTATTTTACACTGATCGTGAGTTTACAGTGGTGAGGCGTAGACGAGCAAGTAGAGGTTAGGCACAAATTCTGTACCTGATACTTCTTAGACCCCCCTCCCCTTTGAAAATTACCTGATAAATTTTCAACACCCCTCCTACCCTCTCAACATTATAAGATACTGGTAATTTCGATTTAGATGACCAAAAAGACAATATTAATACTGACTGAAATTTATGTATAAATGTTGAAAGAGAATACATTTATATAAAAACTGAGTATCACGTATTTTGTGAATCTCTGCTAAATGATATAGCAACATACCAAATCCTATACTTTCGTTGGACATAATTTCTTTTAATCCACAGTGAATCTAAACTCAAGGATTTTTCTATAACAAAATATAATTATGAATTTATTTATTAGTTAATAAAAAGTGAGTTGAAACGAATTATTTGACACATTTTATAGAATAGTTCGTTTGAATCAAAAATATTTTTACATCCACATCATTTGAAGCTTTGGCACAGATACAGTGAAACAACAAAACTGCTTCTATTTAAGACTATGTGTCTAGTATGATGAGACATTCCTGCCCTCGGGGACACTAGAAACACCTCATTCCTGATATGTCTCTTTACCAGCTTGTATAACGTCTTCAGGATGAAGGAAGTCAAACTGATGGACCTGAAATCTTCAGCAGCAGTGTATTCCTCCTGCCCTGGTTTGAGAATAAAGACCACTCAGCCGTCCTTCCATGCCGATGGCACATGTTTAAGGTCACTGCTCGCTCTAAATATTTTTGTCAATGGGGGGACGATAGAGTCCATGTCCTTTTGTAGACGCACTCGATATAGACGCTATCAATCATCCGTGATAAGGGGTAGAAGGACGCAGTGGCCCATTCTACCTTCCTGATATTTACGGTTTTTCCAGCGAAATACCAGTCGGTCTTCCCTGAAAACCTGAGAAGTGGACTTCTACAAGGTGGATCAAACTTTTTTCTTTGTCTGCGGCAAATTCGCCTTTGTCGAGCCTTATAAGCCTGAGGCGGGTCTCCGGATCTTTCGCCTGGATCCTTTGATGCCACGCGAAGTTAAGTCCCCAATATACTTACTATCAACTAGCTCGTTACTCTGAAATTCCAAAGTATGCTATTGGGCTCATTCGATTGCTTCCATCTTCTTAGGTAAAGATATTTTTGTTGGAAGGGTCACTTCTGACACCCTTCGTGGTAGGGAAACATATAATCACTGTCTAGCCCCTATAGAGCCTCGCTTGTAGAGAAAAGGACATTGGTGCTTTCCACTCTACTAAACAAAAACTTTCACCCCACCAGGGTCTTTTTCGCTCCAGTCTCCAGATCTTCGCAACACGCGAGAGTTCTAGACTTATAGGCCCTCTCGCCGCAGACAGCTATTCGAGTTTGTATTTTCCTAGGGTAGGGAAATTCAATGCCTAACCATAAGGTGTAGCCAAATTCGCGCGTCCCATAGAGATCATAGCAGGGGTCATCAGTACAAGGTGGATAGAAAAACTTTTGAAGTCCTAATATTGATAAACGATGAACAAGTGGGGAAAGTTTGATATACCAGATTAAAGCTTGAACATTTTATTTGAAGATAGCAATGTCACCAAATGAATTATATTAGCTATTTATCATATATTGTATACTTCTTTAACACGTTCCAATTTTATTCAGATGGCCCTATTCTGATATGAAGTAAATATTCACATGTTAAGCCTTTCTGATTAGTTGTTGCTACCAAGTAGCAAGGTGAAGTTAGCTGGCGATGAATTGAAAATATCTAATTTATTTCCAAGTTGTGGGTTTTAGCATTTACTTGTTTGAGCTCGCAGCCTAGAAGCAGAAGAATTACTTTGATATTGCTGGCACTTAGATATAAGAAAATACTGCGGAGCTTTTGCTTTATAAACCAATATCTTTTTCCCATTATTCAGTTCGTACTGGTTTCCTCTATATCCTGGACGGGGAATAGTATATTATGCACCTAGGGGGAGAAGAGGTGCTTTTTCGACGCGTGTATGTTTTCAGTAACAAATGGATGATTTCAGACATTTCTCGAAATACAGTCATGATTTCAGTCCATACTAGATTTTGTATAATGAAACATGAAATTAATGTTAACCTAATTTATGGTAATTTTAGAGGCGATTTATGGTAACTTACCATAATTTGCCCAAAATTCAATTTAAAAATATCTATAAATTTGCGGAAATTTATGGAAATTTTCGGTCATTTATGGTAATTTTAAGGTAAATATGTTAACTTGCCATAAATTACCAAACATTTTTTTTTAATTTCCATAAATTTCCGGAAATTTATTTAAATTGTCCGAGAATTATGTTAATTTTACAGTTAAATATGGTATCTTACCATAAATTACCCAAAATTCATTTTTTTAAATTTCCATAAATTTCCGGAAATTTATGAAAAATTTCGGTCATTCATGGTAATTTTACAGGTATATATGGTAACTTAACCAGAATTCATTTTTTAAATTTCCATAAATTTCCGGAAATTTATTAAAAATTTCGGTCATTCATAGTAATTTTGCAGGTAAATATGGTAACTTACCATGGATTACCCAAAATTCATTTTTAAAAATTTCCATAAATTTCTGGAAATGTCTGCAAATTTTCATTCATTTATGGTAATTTTACAGGTATATATGGTAACTTTCCATAAATAACCCCAAAATTGTATTATCTGCAACCAAAATTTCCTGACAGTTTTTACGGTGACTGGGCTGATAATAATCATAAAATGCGAGGTCATAGATGCATAATTTTCATTATTCACCTCTGACCTCATGGTAATTTTACAGGTATATATAGTAACTGAACCAGACTTCATTTTTAAAAATCTCCATAAATTTCCGGAAATTTATTAAAAATTTCGATCATTTATAGTAATTTTGCAGGTAAATATGGTAACTTACAATGGATTACCCAGAATTCATTTTTAAAAATTTCCATACATTTCTGGAAATTTATGCAAATTTTCGGTCATTTGTGGTAATTTTACAGGTATATATGGTAACTTTCCAGAAATAACCCCAAAATTGTATTATCTGCAACCAAAATTTCCTCACAGTTTTTACGGGGAGTGGGCTGATAATAATCATAAAATGCGAGGTCATAGATGCATAATTTTCATTATTCACTTCTGATCTCACTTTTCAGTCTCTAGGGAGTAAAAAGTAGAGCTTTAGCCCCGCTTCATAGGCGTCGAAAAGGGCTGAAATCATGCATGTGTCATACAAATATTTTACGATTATCGCAATTACATGTGCAATGTACAAAATACAAAAAGAAAATTAGCAAAACAACTATGAGTTTTAAAGCCTCTAGGTTCCTTTGAATTTATTTCTTTTGAAGAGTACTTTCTTCTCTGAAAACCTTAACCCGGGCTGAGGGTGTGCGAAATTCCCAGTGAAGTACATCGCCCTTCTTTCTATAGCTTGCATATTTAGACTATTTCAATTTAAAAGCTTTTTCAATTCGTAGACTTTGATATTTGAATTTTTAATATTTCGACCACCTTCAAATTAAAAAAAATCTGATTTAATCAAATATTCTAAACCCTTGATATGTTTTGAATACTTGACTTTTAAAAAATTGAGATTCCCGACAAAGTTGTCTGCTTTGCAAATTGTTTTTTTAAATCTGAAAAGTCATTTCATCATCCTTTTTTGTCCATATATCTGAGGAATAGTCAAAACGAAAAGGTGATTGAAACTGCTGCAACTCAAAGAAGGTTGATAATGTCCTGGAATAATCAGTTCAGCCAAAATAAAACAAGCGATTCTTAAAATTACCATTCTGAAATATTGTACATGCATATTTACACAATTGCTAGGGTATATGATGCGCGTATCAATTATCAATTGTTCAGTGTAATTTCATTTTCGCGTGCATTCTAATCTAGTATCGCAAGCACTAATCGGATGCTACATAACAGAGCATTTCAATTATCTCGCTAGTAATTTATTATATCTGACCCGGTTCAGTAAGTTAATTCCATTCATAGACCTAGATTATTCTTTTCGAATTAAGGGAAAAATGATAATTTCATTAATTGTTTGAATCACCAACAAATTAGTAATTTTTTTCTCTTTTTTAAATTTCAAGTGATGATTTTTTGTTGATATAATTTAAAATAATTAATTCCGGATCGTTCTTGTTCAAGTTCTTTCGTGTTTCGTTATTTTTTCAGAGAATTAAAAGTCGAAACTGACTTTGTTGGAGAATTTCTTTATCAATTTTGAAAAATGTTTTTCAACATTCCATGCAGTTTTCGCCAATTTTCGCCCTTTTCCCGCATTCGTATTGCGTACGCTTCCGGAATTTTTCTTTTGTAACTTTTACGAATAGTGGCTATTATGTCGTCCAGACACCTGAAATTCATTGGAAACTCAATGCCTAATTGGACTCGATACTCGCGGTCAATTAATTTTAACGAGACACGTTCACACTCATTTATTTTTACCTGTGGAAAATGAACGTGATTTTATCACACCAACGTAAAAGAATAATCCAAAATTATAATTAAGAGCATACATCTTGATAACAAAAATAGGTTAATATAATATAGATATCTCTTAATAAATAAAAAAACTTCTAGTACTAAAATATAAAAAAGGATCAAATAAAATAAGTTTGTGGGTTAATAAAGGACTACACACAAAATGTATGGAAAAGGCCTCAAAGGTACTCAAAGACCGGACTATGTGAACCCGAAGGATTTTGGTGTCCTAAAAACGAATTCGTTGTCTAAATTTTTCCTGTGCGTCAGGTTTTTGAGATATCCTAACCTAGAAGTGCAAAAATAGGTATTTTTAGCCATATTTGAGGCAAAATAACATGGTCAGAAATTTTTTTTCTTAAAACTGCTAACGCCATCATCTAGTACTCCTTTTTATCTTCCATTTCCATTAAATCAGATAACACGTATATATTTCTCAAATTGCATTCATTGATATCTATGAATATGACAGGCTAATAAAATAGCCTCGGATAATAAATAGCCACGGACTGAGCCAAATGACTTATGAGATGAGGATTTTTTAAGTTAATTTAATACGATGTCTGAAATCTTCTGCGATGATGTTGTAGGTACAAAATTAGGACCATGGTGTAGTTTGGAGTTCGTATTTTACCGCTGTTATCCATACACAGCGGCCGCGAACGTTGGAGGTGACAACAGTCGCCTCTGAATGCTTTCTTAGAGCTACCATCTGCCACTCCATAGGTTTTTAGTCACTTACTTCCTGATGGTCTAGAAAATTTCTCACAATGCGACAGGTGTTTCATAAAACCGCCTTCTGAGCTGCTGCCAATACCCTACTGACTCCTAAATGTTCGAGATGCTCAGTGCATCTTGCGTGTATATTGCCTGTAGCCGAAATCACAATAGGATGAATAGATGCATGTTTCACATTCCTCCATATTGTCTTTACTTCATGTCTGAGCTCGCTATACTTATAGATCTTGGTTGCATAGGTTGCCTGCAAATTCGGTTAAGTGAACAATATCGATGATGTAGACTCTTCTACCTTTTTTTCTCGCATCACGATGTCGGGTCGATTGGCTCAGATGTAATGATACATCTAGATAGTAACATCCCAATATAAGATGTAATCTTCGTTTTTCAAAACGGGCATTGGAATGTATCTATAGAAAGGCATCCATTCTGTTAAGAGTCCTAGGTTTAGGGCAAGTTGTTGATCACCACATCATTATGTCTGTGCGTATATTCTCTTTGAGCCATTACGCGACAACCATCAATAATGTGCTCGATGGATTCGTTGGTATCTCGACATAATCGGCACCGATCAACCACGTCTTAATGTAACACGTATTTGCGATCATTTCTGGTGCTGACAACCCTGTTCTGAATGGCAATGACGAACCCTTTGGTTTCTGTATACAGAACGCCCTTTCTCAGCCAAATATTGGATGCCTCACTATCCACTTCATATTGATCTAACGTTTTGGGGTGCTCGCCGTGGATGGCTTTCTGTCTCCATTGCGTTTCTAATTCCTCTATGGTTTCTGCCCTGATATTCAAGGCCTCCTCTGAGGACAAATTCAAGAACGTGTAGTCAAGATCGGCTTTACAGATGGTGTTGTAAAGCGCAACATCTCGCTTGCTGTTAAAATAGTCTCGCAACTATATAACTTGTGACTCACACAGTTTCCTGCCATCTACAATGCCCCTACCCCCTCTATGTCGTGCTAGAACTACCCTTTCAATCGCCGAATGACTGTGGTGCATTCGGTGTTTCGTCATTTCTACGCGGATGATTCTGTTTAATCGTTCGAGGTCGGTGTTCGACCATTTGATGAGCCCAAAGGAGTAGGTGAGGACAGGGATGGCATAGGTGTTGATTGCCCTGATCTTGTTTGCCGAGTTAAGAGAACTCTTCAGAACCAATCTGAGTCTTGTAGTGAAGACAGTCGTTAGGCTTTTCTTAACTATCGTATGCTGAATACCCTTAGATTCGAGAATGCCCAGGTATTTATATGACTCGCCCTCAGCCATTGCCTCGATGTCTGTGAGATTGGGAGAAATTATTTCCAGTAGGAATATTTTTTGCATTCGTGCGTGCCTCGAATTTTATTGTCAAGGTGACAATAAGGTTTGTGTCTTCCGGCGATTAGCCGTAGAGCTCTTTTTTTTCTTTAAGCACTTTTATGATAGGGTCAAAGATGCTACTAAAGTAGGCACGGGGAAAACCCGTCGTATAGATTTATAAGCTTTTGTAAAGGGCACCGGTCAGACGGCAACAGGGCCGACGACATCTGCGACCTGGGGAAAACCCAGACCTGAGGAAAACCCAAGGTAACATTATAAAAATGGCACTACTGCTTAGCTTTGGCCAGGGACTTGTGAGCCGGGGTGCGAGAGCTCCGGCAGTCTCAACCGCGTCGCGGCCGAGTCCATCTCGAGCGATAGCCACTAAGTGAATTGTACTTTTAATAAATTACTTATCCATTTTAAATCTCACAATTTTTTCTGATCACTTTTATTCTGTGTTAACCTCGTTCCTATTGAAGAAAACAATGTCGTTCTCGAAATCGTTCTCTAGCTCTGCGGGCCCTAATTGGGCCCTAAATTAAAACTGCTTTGTGACATCGATCACTTGCTGCAGTTTCTGGTCCGAACTAGCGTATAGCTTCAGGTCATCATATGTATAGCAGATGGGTCACTTGATGACCATCCTCGTTATCATGTATTCGGAACCCATGAGACATGCTATTTAGTGTTTTGCTCAGTGGGATCAACGCTAAACAGAACCATAATGCACTGAAGGAGTCTTCTTGAAATATACCCGTCGTAATGCGTATTGATCTACTTATCCTTGCTTGTCCATGATCAAAATACTTGATTCTTGTACCCCAAAGCATCACATCGCACGATTTAGGAAGTCAATGATGCGTGGGCAAATTTGGTATGTTTTTAAGACTTCAAGCAAATAGTCATGTGGTACGGAAGAAAACACTTGCTTGTAGTCAATGTATGCCATGTGCAAGTTTCTTCGATGTTTACGAGCTTGCGTCATGGCAACAGCGTGTATGGTGACTAGATCACTACTGCCTCTGGAATATGCCTTATCTGCTATGATAGCTGTAAGACATTTATATATTTTTGAAAGACAGGCTATAGGTCGAATTTCAGATGGATTTTTAGCTTCTGGTTTTTTAGGCAACATGTACGTAGTACCCTGGAGCATGAAGCCTGGCATCAGATCTGGGTGTTCGATGATCTTCTGAAAACACCTTGCCAACGCAGGATGCACACTAGTCAGGTACTTGTACCAGAAGTTGTGCACCATATCCGAACCTGGAGCTTTCCAGGTACTTGCTCTTTTCCAAACCGCTGAAACATCTAAAGCTGTGATGTTAGTCAGCTCCATTTCAGGGTTATTGCTAGCTCTTGCCTTCTCTAGCTGGAACCACGCATCGTCTGAATTCCTTCTGTTAGTTTTTCCTCAAACACCCTACCAGTAGTTAGTCATGTCTCCCAATTGAGGAACTTGGGTGTCTTGCTGGTTATTCTGCTTTACACTCAGTTCACGATAGAAACTTCTTTCATCTGCCTGAAAGATTCGATTTTGTTGCCTTCTTGCACTGCTTTTCTTGTACCCACGCAGTCTAGCAATAAGAACATCAAGTCTCTGCCGTTGTGAGTCTATAATCTCATGCAATATTGCTGGTGTTAATGTCTCGATGTACCGAGGGCGGATGATTTTAGTAACATGGTGTAGCAGCTTTCTAGTTCTATTTCTTTTTTTATATTGAGTCAGTCAACCATATTTGCACCTTACTTTGCTGACATCTATATCCAACCTGATCTTCCATGGTGAATCTCGCTCCCTTACTGGGGCAAATACTACATTTGCAGGCCTAGTTCTACGGCCCAACGTTCTAGCGGTTGCCACAACTGCACAGTATACAAGAGTTTGCACCTCTAACGCAGTTGGTGTTGCGTTCAAATGCATAGGTAAAACCTTGCTGTTCAGGTGTTCTATTAGTGCACGCAGATCATTTGTGATGTTCATCTTGGGCAAAGAATGCCTTTGTATGGGTTCTACATGTTTGAACTCTAGTAAAGCATGACCAAATTTTCTTTCAAGGTGCTGTAGTTTTTCTGGGATTTCGCTGTTCAGATCATCGTTATTAATGTCCGGATGTGGTTCTGGTGGATTCGGTACTTGATGTTCATTATCCCTAGCACCTATGCCTTCTGCTTCAATCAAATCTTCGTGGTCCACATCTTCCAAGGAAAGTTCATCAATAGGAAGCAGCTGTTCCATTTCCATTTCGATATTAGCTATTTCAACAGCCGAAAGCAATCTGTTTACAGATATAGAGCGTTTTTGATCTGCTATATTCTGCTCATTGATTCTTGTGGCTAGTTCTGGGTACTTAAGTAAGAAGATTCGATGATTGAATTGAGTTTTTTAACGCATCGTGTTCTGTATCGCAGTTGGGGTGCCCTATATCATCATCTCCCAATAATTCCCTAAAAGAGTCTCTCAAAGCGTCTAGTATCCCGTCTGTATCATATAGCATTTCACCTTTGCTATTTCTCATGTTGGCAAACTCTGTACTTTCACTTCGCTTCATAAATGTAAATAACATTTTCTTGCTTCCTTCAAAGTCGTTTGTATTTTCTTCTCTTCTTCTGTTCTGATTTTTTCTTTAGTTTCCTTGAATAGTCGCTTAACTTTCCTCTTTTTATGTCTGTAATCATTTTCAAGTCTATTTCTGTCCTCATCGCTAAGACCTGTGATGTTCAATGTTCTATTGTACGCTTCCTTCTTTTCTTTTCGGGCTGCCTAAATTTCATCATTCGACCATGCATCACCATACGTTATTCCTACAACCGCAGTAGCACACTACCACCTTTATGCGAAAAATTTATTTTGCGAATCGAAATCATGTCCAAATTAAGTAGCTAGTCGTCGTAGGGTGGAGAGTCGAGTTGTAACGTCAGTCCAGTTTGGTGCACATCAGATACTTTCTTGTATGATGTAGGAAAACTCTGAATTTAAACCTTTATTTCTTATTCCAATTGTCTTAAGTCTCTGAAGTAACTTTTGTTTAGCCACAAATGTCATCACTCAGTAATAAATGGCAATAAACAATTAGTAAAATAAAAGCCAACGTACTTTATTATTATAGTTAACACTGATCGACATTAAATGGGTAACATGGAGAAGATTTATTATTTCCCCTAGATTTTAGTGATGGCAGAATCCGAATCTGAGAGCGAAATTTTTCTATCACGTCATGTTTTTGAGCAAATTGTGGTCAAATTTGCCAAAACAAAAACGTGTTTTTGACCTTTTCTGAAAAAACGTAGCAGACAAGCCTAACGTCCTAGAGTCCTCCAATAGGGCTCAAATTCAAGTTTGAACCTTATATATTTAAAGATGATTATAATGAAACATCTGTTACCATCTCTTTAAATATATCAAAGCCAGTGCCTTCTCATATCACAATTTAAATTTTAAATCTTAATTTTATACACTTCCTACTTAAGCCTGTCATCAAATCTTATAATATTCATTTTTAAGGCTTTTAATTTCTAATTGTTCAAGTTGAAAGTTGTTCTGCTTTAAATAACGAGAATTAAAAATAGGGGAAACCGGAGCGGGATAGGACAGTTTATTTTTTCTTTAAAGTACTTGCTTTCCGTAGAGAAATACTATAAGGTAAGTTCTTATTTAAATACATTGAATCTTTATGTTCCAATTTTGTAAAAAATGCAATGTGTTGAAACAATTAATTACGAATAAAAAATACAAACTGAAAATGAGTATCTTTGTCCCGTCTAGCCCCGGGTCTGGGGCGGAACGGAACATGTACTGACGGGAGACGGGACAATTGAAATATGTATTATTCATTAATTAGAAAAGTAATTTTTCATGTTATTTTTAATTCCATGCTATAATTTTTTGAAATATAAATCGTTATCAACACTATCATTTTTTTAAATGACGTTAAGTTTAATTTATTTAATGACGAAGCAATAAAAATTGTATTGCAACAACAATTTAATGTATATGTTTATTTAAATAAATTAAAAATAAGTATGAAATATCATGGTATTTTGGTATTTATTTAAGTTAGAAGAATCGCCTCAAATTTTAACAGATTGTGATATTCTTCTCCATTTATAAAAGATAATTCATACATTAACAGTGTTTCCTGAACTCCAGAAACATTTGAAAAAACATTTCCCAAGACGATATATTTTTTTTATCTTAACGTTCAATCTGGAGTTGAATGCTCGTTCTGTCTCCTCTTTCAAATTCAAATTTAATTTTTTTGTTAGCCAATTTTTAATGTGTCTGTCATTGTTTTTTTATTGATGGAATTCACAACCTTTTAACATGATTAAATTTAAAATGTCAACAACTACAGAACTAACTTAAGATGAGAATTGTTTAAGAGCATGATTTCTTTCATACCGACATATTGGCTTTCCCAATTTTTTATTCTAAAGACTTATTTTTGACATTAGATTCCTGTTTTCTGATGAGGAGAGCATTTGACTCTCGAAACGTTGACAATAACACTTAAATATTAATAATAATAAATATAATAAATAATAATAACGCTAAACTTCTTAACAACATCATTCGAGGTCTTTTTATCTGGTCTGAAGTATGCCATATTTACCTTTCACTCTATCTATAATTAATTATTTACTCAGACGCATAACATCGCACTTTACCGTTTACCATCTATTAATAACTGATATAAAATTCTTAAAAAGTTAAACTTACATTTTACAATATATAGGATTTGATCATTGAATTTCTAAAATACTTTAGCATTTATCGGTTTTCTTGGCAATCTGTCCCGTTCCGCCCCAAATTGTACTGTTCATTTAAATCTAAATAATAAAAATTGTTTTTGAAAATTCATAAAACTCGGTTATTAAAATAAAATTCATTAATTAAGCTCTATGATAAGCTTTAAAAAAACGTATTTTCACATTTTCTCTAATTAATTTCCTTTTAAAAATATCCTAAAATAACAGAATCCACCTCCTATAATTCTAAAATTTCTGTATTCACGCATTATTATTATTATTTAATTTTGAACTTGGAAGGCCTAAATTATAAATTCTCTTTCTTTGGATTGCTAATTTTAAAGTTTACAATATTCTTTAAATGCTACATAACATAGTGAAAAATATCCTTCCTCTCTCAACGTGGCAATATTAGCAAAAGACATAAAATATTAGGGAACAACTTTCCTTACTTTCAAAATTGGAAGTTTCTTTAAACCTAGTTATTTTCCAATAGAAAGTTTTCAAATAAAAAGCTCAAGTTGGAGCAAATTGAAAGAAGAAATTGCATTCATGAACGAGAATGAAAGAATGTTCAAGAGTTTGTAGAAGCTTTCGAAACAAGACTTACTTTCGACCTTCTTGTTTCGATTCCATCATTTATTCAAGTTTGAAAGGATTGGAAGCCGACTGCGCCGATGTAAATATGTATATAGCGAAATGCATGAGGCTTTCCTTATATATTTCGATATAAAAGAGAACACGCATGCTTGTGTCAGATCGGTGTAGGCCGTTTGTCTTCCGAACGGCCGAATTTCATCGTGAAACGAGAAATGAAGGAGTACGATCCACTTCACGAACCAACATACTTTTCCCCTTTTTATTTTGAGCTGGAGCTGAATCTACCATATACTACATATATATACCACATTTCTAGGACACTTTTGCAGCGCACCTTTTACCAACTATTGAAAGCATTAGACAGCTTTATTTCCAAGATATTCCACAGAAGAAGAAAAATTATTAGTCTCGCAAAAAAATTAGGTGCTCTAAGGAGCCAACCATAAATTACGTAACACATTTTTGTTTCCTCATAGAAGGAGGCTTGTAATGACCTAAATTTCCAAATCGACTTTTTTGACATATTTCGATATAATTCGACACCAGGAGCTCGAAAAAAATTGTTAAATGCGCGCGCGTGTGTGTGTGTTATGATCACAAAACTGCCTTATTTATATGAGAAAAACTTTTTTGATATTCAACATACAGCGATACGATATCTAGTGTATTCGTTTGCGTCTTAGAAACGAATCGATCGACCTATTATTCAAACTTTTTTGCCCTACCAGTAAGTATTTATGAAGTTTCAAAAAAATGGTTCATTCTGTTTATATTAGAAAAACTCTTTTGGTATTCAAAATACAATACTATATATAGTGTATTTGTTCGCATGTGTAATTGATCGACTTATTGTTGAACCTTTTATGACCCACAAGTACCGATTTATGAAGTTTCAAAAAAAATGTGTATTCTCTTTATGTGTGAAAAACTTTGTTCATATTGGGAATACTATACCTATATACTATACTATATATGGGAATACTGTATCTAATATGTTTGTTCGCATCTTCGAGACACGTCGAATGACCTATTGACAAGCCTCCCATGACCTCTTGTGATCTAGCAATACCGATTTATAAATTCAAAACATGGATTGTTTATCTTGTTGATATGAAGAAAACGTTCTTAATATTGGAAATACAACACTAATGTATATGATATATCTGTTCGCGTCTTCGAGACGCATCGATTTCCCAACTGAAGAACCTTTCATGACCGACCAAAACCTACCAATATCGTTTTTAAATTTCGTAAAAAAGTTATTCAACTTGTATACAAGATGATTTTTTATGTGGGAATATAACAGCCCTCCTTTAAATATCCTATAGATCCATATAAAATTTCTATAAGTTTCTATAAGTTTCTGGTGGTTTCAAAAGGTAGTGCCACTCAGGGAAATTTAGCCACATAGAAAATCTGTACGGATCTATATTGATGTTGAAATATTGTATTCTATACGGAATTCCAAACAGAACTTGAAATGGTTTCTATATGTAATTCCAAAAAGAACCCCTGTTTATGTAAGTATCTATACGGATGATCCAAATACGATTTTTCAGACATCGCGCTATTTCCCGACCTCTATATGGATCTATATGGATGTTACCAAGACGTAATCTATATGGAATTCCAAACAGAAATTCTACTAGTTTCTATATGGAGATTTCTTACAGGATTTTCAAGACAGCTCGCTATGTCCCGAACTCTATGCGTCTCTATATGGATTCTACCTATACGTAATCTATATGGAATTCCAAACAGAAATTCTACAAGTATCTATATGGAGATTTCTCACAAGATTTTTAAGACATCTCGCTATGTCCCGACCTTTATACGGATCTATATGGATGTTACCAATATGTAATCTATATGAAATTACAAACAAAAATTCTACTAGTTTCTATATGAAGATTTCTTACAAGATTTTTAAGACATCTCGCTATGTGGAGACCTCTATACGGATCTATATGGATGTTACCAATATGTAATCTCTATGGAATTCCAAACAGAAATTCGACTAATTTCTATATGGGGATTTCTTACAGGATTTTCTAGCCATATTGATATGTCCCGACCTCTATACGGATCTATATGGATGTTATCAATATGTAATCTATATGGAATTCCAAACATAAATTCTGCTAGTTTCTATATGGAGATTTCTTGCAGGATTTTTAAGACATCTCGCTATGTCCCGACCTCTATACGGATCTATATGGATGTTACCAATATGTAATCTCTATGGAATTCCAAACAGAAATTCTACTAGGTTCTATATGTATATTTCGAACAGGATTTTTCAAACACTGCGCTATGTCCGACCTCTATGCGGATTTATATGGATTCTACCTATTCCACATAGATGCATATAGACCGGAGGGTCCATGAGGGCCACTGTGGCATTCCCCAAAACTAAGTGAAAATACCAACAAAAACCCGTAGAAACCAGCCCAGTGAGTGTCGTAATAGCATATAGATCCATATTGACCCGGGGGTCTAGAAGGATCAATGAGGCACTCTCCAAAACTAAGTGAAAGTACCACCAGAAACCCATAGAAAGCACCTCAGCTACTAATGGTAATTCCATATAGATCCATATAGACCCAGGGGTCCATAATGAACCAATAAGGCATTTCCTCAAATCGAGTGAAAATACCACCAGAAACCCATAGAAACCAGCTCAGCTAATTATGGTAATTCCGTATAGATCCATATAAAC
>CAKNYM010050523.1:38894-133545 GCA_932195095.1 Andricus curvator | reverse complement strand
GAAAATACCACTAGAAACCCATAGAAACCAGCTCAGCTACCTATGGTGATTCCGCATAGATCCATATAGACCATAGGGTCTATGAGGACCAATAAGGCATTTCCTCGAATCTAGTGAAAATACCACCAGAAACCCATAAAAACGACCTCAGCTACTAATGATAATGCCGTATAGATCCATATAGACCCAGGGGTCTATAAGGGCCAAATAGGCATTCTCCAAAACTAAGTGGAAATACCACCAGAAACACATAGAAATACCATCGGCGGCTGTAGGTAATTCCATATAGATCCATATAGAAATGCATGTTTTATACGCATCTGGTAGCAGTTTTTCGTGACAATAACCGACTTTTTCCACATAGACTTTTTTTCTATATGGTTCTATAAGTCCTTTCGTGGAGGGAGTACTGTATTTCATTTGATTGTTCGCGTCTTCGAGACGCGTGGATTGACCTATTGACGGATATTCGATTACCATTTTTGATCAATCTCATCAATCAATGGCGACTTAGAAAGTTTAAAAAAAAGGTTACATTGTTTACATGTATAAAGAAGTTTTTGTTGTTTATTTGATGGGCTCTCTGATTTTCGGGAAGACAGAAACATAAGCTTGAAAAATATTGAAAGTCTCAATTATTTTCTTTAGTTTGGGCAACCTCCCTCCATGAGGAAGAATAGTATGTTGCATTACAAGGGATGAAACACAGCGATTGCAACGAGTGTGAAGTTTACTGCCCGTTCGAAGCGAGGGCTGCATTCACATGAGTTGCGATCGTTGTGTTAAATTCCAAGTAATGCATATTATTTTGTGTCCAACGTGCATGATAAACGCGACTTTCGTGCCTGTAGAGCAGGCGGAATGTGTGAAATGGCTGCCCGACGACGATGACGCATGCGCACTTCGAGAGTGTCCGTATCAGCGGGCGGGAATGTGTTATTCCCGCCCGCTAATAGGGCGGGAATGTGCTTACCGACCGTTTACCGTTGCAAACTTCATATTGCTCCAAAAGCCCATTACCCCCATAAGACATTTGTACTTGTTTAACGTCTTGTTTATCGTACACTAGGACAAAAAATATCGTGTGTGGTAAGGGCGACAAGTTGGTCAATCCCGCACGAGCGAAGCAAGTGCGGTAATCACACGAGTGGGGATTGACCAACTTGTCGCCCTTGCCACACAATATACTATTTCATAGCAAATCTATTGAAAATTCGAGTTTCGGTACCTGTACAGCGGGTTGAAACAAAATGTTTCAACCCTAGGGATGCAAACACCGTGTTTCAACCTGCTCTACAGGTATCGAAACTCGAAGTTTCAATAGAGTCACGATGGAAATTTTATTTGATAACTGTGAGAAAGTAAAATGCTCATAAAATGAGCACAAATCAATATCTACACCCATAGTGAATACATCCAAAGTACTACGCATCGGGATTTACCAACGTTTTACCCCTCCCCTCCCCATTTAACACGTTGTAACTTGGACCCCGCCCCCCTACCCCGCCTATGTTACGTAATTTTTGCAAATATTTGCAGCCATGTCTTATTAAATAGAATTTAGTCGGGGGAAAGACGGGTAGCCCCGGCCACTCATGGTTTTGAATAAACTGTACTTTCTGCGATGATAAATCAACATTATTATCTTTCAACATTATTCCAAGCCGTAACTTTAAAAATAGAAACTCCTATCTCACATTATCTGAAAAGAAAACAAGTGCATTTTGTGAAATATGGATCAACCTTATTATCAAATATTTGAAAAACTACAAAAAAAATAGATCGGTTTTAACAGGGATTCACAAATTCACTCACGAACTATGTGACCTGTAATTTTTGTTTAATAATCGCGTATTTTCTTATTCATTTCAGTTTTTTTGATAAGATATTTGGGTAACCCTGACCATTTTGTGTCAGGTACTCCCAGACAGATTTTTTCATGTCAGATTTCATTTATTTCTGTCAAGAATTAATGAATAACCTTCTTTGTAAACACAGTAACCTCGAATGTTTTTTTTTTATATTAGTGAGTGTCTTAATTTAATAAATAGATTTCCCCCTGATCAATATTATGATAAAATGTCCAAATATTACGATTTTTCGGTTGCCCGGGCTACCAAAAACTCTTTTTGAATAACCCTTTTTAGTCCTCAAAAGTAAGTTGCTTTTTGCAACACCCACCTCAAAAGTGAGAACTTCCTCTGAAACACATCTACTTTGCGAATCACCACAATGGACGCGCATACGCACTTCAGAAATAAGTAACTTTGCATACCGGCAAAATAAAAATATTTAAAAAAAATTATACACAAATTTGGCTGAAAACCATCTTTCTAGATCAGAAATTTAGTGCAAAATTGTAAAAGGTGCTCAATCATTTTCTCACACGGTTGTTGCAAAAAATAACCTGTGATACACGTGCTTAGAGGCAATTGCTACTCGTGTGATTGCAGAATTTGTCTTCACTCGTCAGCAATCACCTATTTTGCGCACTTGTATAACAATTGTTTTCCTATCTAATATAATTATTATCTGAATATCGGCTGTGCAGGTGTTAGTAAAAGAACTAACATTATAATTAACGTTTCATATTGCTATTTCCACCGGTACCGGTTACCCCTACTTACTACCCGAGATACCCGAATTACCGAATAATTAGCAGTTATTAAAATGATAAGAGAGAAAATTAAAACTGTATGAAACATACAACAAAGAAACGATACACTCCTCGAAAATTAAAACGTATGAAAATCTGTGTCATTTAGTAGAAAAATATTCATCAAAAACTTAATTTTTTACATTTTTTAAAGTACTAGCACATATTTCCAATTATTTAATATTGGTTGTGCATTTTTATAGATTTTTCGAAAAGCTAAACGTGGCCTAAAATAACCTAAACATTCTAAATAACGATTGCGATCATAATAAACGCTAATCAAATATAATATAAAACGAGATTATCACTTAAGTTTATATTTTTAACAACAACTTAGAAGATAGAAACCCATCACTACAGGTTTTATATATATATTTACTTCTTGTTTAATCTGTCGTCAAATCTAGAAAAGTAGATCACCAAATCTAAGGGTGTATTTTAGTAAATAGTCCCAAGCCCAATAAACTTAAAAAATGTATTAAATGAAAAAACTTTGGTTATTATGGACATCTTGTTTAAATACCCTAAAATATTTTTACTTCTTTAATATCTTTTGAATTCCTCAATTCTTGTGAATAAATTCCTTGAAACTTCAATTAAATATTATCGAAATATTATCATCCTTCGAACTCCCGTAAAGTTACATGAAATCTGCACATATTCCATGAAATTGTTTAAATATCTCTTGACACTCTCTTGAAATGCCTTAGAATATTTAAAATCTCTTCAAATCTTCCATATTCTTTGAAATCCCGTAATTCTTGTGAATAAATTCTTTGATATTTCATTAAAATATATTATGAAATCAATCCCTTCAAATCGCGTGAAGTTGCATGAAATCTGATGAAATTCTTCAAACTTCCTTTAAATCCTTTGAAATATTTGAAGTTCTATGTAATCTTACGAGATCCTGGGAAATCAATTAAAATACCTTATTAAGAGCCTTTAAAATCCCTTAAAATTACTTAATACATATCAGATTTAGAACAGCAACGCATCGATCTAGCCTACTAGGTATTTTATATATTTTTATACATTCTGTTTACTATTTATATCAAAATATTTGTTTACCTTTAATCCTGTAACTGGTCCCCGGACTGTTGGATTTGTTAAAAATAAAATGAAATGAAAATTACTGAAATCCTTGGAAATCTGATATCCGTTAAAATCCCTTAAAAATCTTGTGGACTCTTTTAAAAAATCCTAAACCCTCATAGGTAATTTCAAAGCTCTTAAAAATTGTTTTAAAATACCCTAAAATCTGAGATCCTTTGAAGTCTCTTCAAATCCTTGAAATCTATTGAAATTCCTTGGAATCTTTTAAAATATCCTAAATTCTTTAAAATCTTTCTACAATTTTAAAATATTTGGAAATACATACCTTGAAATATTTGAAAATCTCTTATAAAATCCCATGAAATCAGTTGAAATTTCTTAAAAATCCTTTGAAATATTTGGAAATCTTAGAAATCCTCTGAAAAAGTGACCAATTTCAGTAGTTTTTTTTTTATGTTCAGGTTATAATAAAAAAAACGTTTTATACAAAAACTATTAAAATTCGCCAATTTTCCACTCCGAATAAAGATTTGATTCAAAACAGTAATAGACCCTAATTATCTAAAGATTTAATTCTAGTATTTATGGAGTAAAATGAGGCGATTCAATTTTGATTTTGGGTCCTAATTCCAACAACCTTAACCCGATAAAGTTTTAAAATGTTAAATGATTTTGCAGGTAGTATAGTAATTTCAAAAATTGTGAAAAACTTTGTTTTTATGGATATTTTTGTTGTTATATGATGAAAAAAAACATCAATTTAATTATACCGGTATAAAGTCTTTATAAAATTATTACAATTCTTTATTGTGAAATTACAAAACTTTAACATTATACACTATATAATTTTGAATACATGGATTTTGTAGTATAAGTTTGATTTGTTTAAAATATTAAGTAACAGTATCGATTTACCCCCCTCCCCTCCCTATAAAAAAAAAGTTGTTACGTAATTTATGGCTGGCCTCTAAAGCAAAAGATGTTAACCTGGGGAAAAATTAGTCCAAGAAAATGAATTTTAATGGAATTCTTTTCCTCTAGATTAATCTTAAATCACTTTTGTTTTTAAACTAGGATGCTTCGCTCTGAAATTGTAATTTACTGTGCAGAATAATTTAACAACCCCGTAAGTTTTGATATCAGTGCTTTGCTACTTTAAATTCAAAATAATTAATCAGTGCCTGACGTAATACATGCCTGTTATAAGTTCCGGCGAGATGGTTATATAACTTTGAAAGTTACAGCCTCGCGAAGATAACCGACAGTCGTACGAGGTACAAATCATTTGCTCAAATCCTTACAACTTATAAGCGGAGATTACCACTTATAACTTATATCTCAGTACAGCCAAGCTCCGCATTTATAAATATGAAAGTTAGAGAAGTACTGTAAAGTGATATTAATAAGAAAAATCCACTGTCTGAACCAGTAACGCCTTACCTGGAACACCCAAAAAATATCTACAATATTTTATTAATCATTTTTTGATAGCGCGCGTAGTTACTGTTTTGATCGTAAAAAAATATTGTTCACCTAAATTATGTCAGCAAATTTTCGTTGAACAATTTTTTGACAGGACGCGTTTTTTTTTAATTCCCGGACTTCAAAAAAAATTCCCTGACGTTTCCCTAACTTTTACTGACCAACAAAACTCCCTCACATTTCCAGGTTTTCCAAGTTTTCCAGATGAGTAGATACACTAAATAAGAAAAATAATACATTTAAAAACAGAAAAAAATTAGTTTCGTTTAAAATTATCATTATTTGCATAGCCATGTCTCAATCCAATTTTTTTGTTTTTACTTATCCTGTTAGAACTAAAAAAATATGTTTACAAAGCTTAAATAGTACTTGCAAGTCAATAAAAATTGCTAAATCAAGAAAATAATGAAATAGTGAAACAAAGAGTGAAAAGAACGATTCGCATTAGTAATCTTCATAAAATTATAATTTGAATAAAAAAGATTTTCGCTTTTTATTCTGCTTATTCGCAGTCAAAAAGGGCGCATTCTTAAAAATCCTATAATTGGAATTGTTATGAGATATGGTATTTTTATATGGGATATTATATTCGATATATGGGATGCCTTTGGTAAAACCAAGGAAATCAAACAATAATTAAAATTTGCATTTAGACTATTATTGTTCAGCATAGCAGGATCCATTCTTATTGTTAAAATATTGCGTTTGATTTGCGTGATGGACTTTTTAAAAAACAAGTTGCAACAAAAGAAAATTAAATTCTATTCAAGCTTGTGATTTAGATTTCCCAATACTGTAAAATAAAATCTCTTAACAGATTTTGAATGTAAAATCCTTTATTATTTTACGTAACTTGAAACGCAATTGTTAGGTTTTAAAACATTTTCGAATAACAAAATAAAAAAGGGGCTAAATATCTGTTGGGAATTTAAAATGACGTATTAAAAATTTAATTTAAAAAAGTACTGGTAACCTGAAAGCCTTACTTTAGACTGGTAACGTGTCAAATACTGGAAAATATAAAATAATCGACTAAACACGACAAGAAAAAATTTTCAATAATTGGAAAAAAGATAATCAGAATATTTTTTAAATGAAAGAGAACATTTTAGAATATTAAAATCGGAAGAGAATTTTACGCGCGATGCTTAAAAATGCTAGCGTAAAATTTAATTCGCGACGATCGCACAAGAGACGAAAGCTCGAGACGTCGACTAATTAGTCGACGCCTTGGGGAATACTTGGTCGACAAGCAGACAGAATGAATTTTCAGTGACAGAGCTTTTAAGATCATGTCAAAAAAAGCGAAAAATTGTAGAACATCTCATACCTTATCTACTGTTTCATAAAGTCACCATCATATACTTTTAATTAAATCCTTTTCATTCAGCGCTTAATTTCCATTTCGCAGTTGTCAGTGATCCTTAATGAGAAAGGTGTGATTTGGCCTGAATAAATTCAGCTTTTGGTCCTTAATATAATTTAGAGCAAAGACCATTCTAAAAAGAAACTAATAAAGGAAAAATTTGTAATTAATACTTAAATCATATACCTGTTTAAAATTAATTTATTGGAATACGGTATTATTTACATTATAAGTTACTGCAGTTCTTTATAAATGTGAATTAAAAAGTCTAATAATTAATACTGTTATTGTATAATATCGAGGTTTTTCTTTTTTTTCTTCACCTTCATTGACATTGCACCTGGCATCTTGAAAACAGTGCTGTAAAAAATAGAAGTTAATTAAACTATGAAGGATTCGGATTTTATTCGATTAGTAGTATTTCGCAGGCAATATATTTCAAATTGGGAACGTAACAATTCTGAAGTTTTTAACTTAACTGTGATTTATAATTGCCGATTTTAATTTACAACGCTACTTTTTGGATAAAATATCCCCTTAGAACAAAAAATATTTTTTCATAATTTACTCACTGGCATGTGGTGCAGATTGGACTGAATTTGCAGAAAACTGAAACAAAAAAATTGATACTTAAATAATTCTAATTTATTTTCGACTCCTTGAGATGAAATATGTTCTTACTGGAAAGACACACGGAGCAAACGTAACCAATATCGACAAGTTCCTGGTGGCAAAAGCAAGCAGCTCTGTAGTCTATCTTGACAGGAGGCGGCAGAACAAGTTTCGGCCGTATATTCGGATCCGGAAGAAACACCCACTGCATCAATAATTAATTAAAAATCCCTCAAAAGTACTCTCGATTTTTCATTCGTAGATCACCAAGCCTAAATCTATCTAATTTAATTTTTTATCCATCCTTTACAACCATACAAATTTTGATTACAGATTTTTTTAAATCTAATTGTTTCAAGAAAAAAAAATTTTAATTGAAAGAATTTTGGTATCAATGCTTTTATTTTTCGGGCTAAAATAGTTTCACTTTTGTAGGACAAAATACGCCATTGGAAAAACGGGTGTAGATGTTAATCGAAACTAAATGAAAGCCCTTGAATTAAACAAATTAAGGCACACTAATTAATTCCCGCTCTAATTTTCTCTGATCATCGTACCGTAAATTGCATAGGTACTCCACTTTGACCTAAACTACAAACGTTTTATGATCGCTAATTGAAACTGAAGCATTCGAAGTTCTAGAGCAGATTTATGATTCTCTCTCTCCCTAATTAAATTCTGTTATCTTCCAAACACATCCCTATTAACAGGAAATTCTTCATTTTGAAAGATCTTTTTCACAAAATTAACAATTTTACTATAATTATACTATTAAAATTTAAATAAGAGTCTATAAATTCATGAAATAAATATGCATACATACTATGAAAATGAATTAAACTCAACTTTCTTCTCAACTTTCAAAGAGCAGAAGCTTAAGCACTTGGAGTTCAAGACGTTTAAAGTTGAAGACTCGAAATTTGAAAAGTTTGAAAATTTGTTTAGAACCGAGTAATGAAAATATTAATCATGACTATACTGTTTCCTTCAGGCAAAGTTCATAAAAGCATCTTCAGACAACGTTCAGTTGCCATTGTTAGAAAGTTTAATGCAGAAAGTTTGTGTGGGAACATCGAAGATCTGTGTCAGCAGGTAACCAAAGAACAGTCAAGGTTTTGTTTCAAAAAGTGGACAAGAAATGAAAGCATATGCAGAACAAGTAAGAAAGAAAACTCTGCCTCCTTTCAAAGAATTGGAAATGCCGAGAACTTTGGCCGCAGCTGGAATAAATATGAAACTAACATATATATACCTAATGTGTCTCGCTCCTGTAGATATATATACGGATATTGTAGAATATTTTCTTTTTATTCTGCAATAACTACGATATATGTATATTAAAAGAATTCTAGATTTACAGAGTATCTACCAGATGGATGATTTTGAATTCCCGGTCATTTCACGGTTTCCTCCCGGTCGATTTTTGATAATACTGGTCTGATAATAATACTTCTTTTTTTAATTTGCATGTCTTAACTCAGAATTTTAATTCTAAGGAAAATTCTGTGTACCATGTTAGAATTATAGTTTTTTTTTCTTGAAAATTCCCTGTTTAAGATCAGAATCATAATTCTTTTCGAAAATCCCCCCTTCCAAGTCAAAATTGTAATTCTTTTGGAAAATTTACTGTTCCAAATCCGAATTATAATTCTTCTCGAAAATTTCCTCTTCCAAGTCAAAAGTATAATTCTTTTGTAAATTTCCTCATTCCAGACCTGCATGACCATTTTTTTTTTTTAATTCTCTGATCCAATTCAGAATTAAAGGGTTGCAGTATGGAACTAGATAACAAGAATCACAGCACAAAAAGAGCATTTTTTTATTTTTACATGTATAAAAAAAGAAATAATCTTTTTATAAGAAATTATATATTTTTAAATAATGTTAAATTATTGTTTGATGATTTTTGTCGTATAATTTATTATAAAAATTTGGATATGCTTAGGTCGTTGAAAGTCCATTTAGGGCGATATAAAAAAGTCCGACAAACATAGCAGTTGTTAAATACACCATTATTATATGTTTGAAATCGTTCTGGTAATCAAGAGTATTATCTCTTTTAAAAAATACCGTAATTAATATGTAATTAAATCGGGATACTTATAAGTATAATTAAATATTTCTTTCCTAGATTTGTCGTTCTGTGTGAAAAAAATATTTCAGATATAAAATTTTATTTAAATCTGAAATATTTTATTTTGAAATTCATCAAATAAGCATTTGTAAATGTTGTATTGGTAAGCTTTATAAATGAAATTGGAGACTGCTCAACGCAGTTGATAAACTTGGAATATTCAATTTTTTACTTATTTAACTTGATACATTTCAATTAAACAGTGTTTACCTTGTAATACTTCTTTTTAAAATTATTATAAATTTTATATTAGATAACAAACTTCCGTCTCTGGTTTTCACATTTTCAAAATGTTTTAACCTATTTCAGCTTCTAATTTTTTCAAGAGTATTTATTTTAAAAGGATTACAGTTTTCAGCACTCGAAACTTGCTGCACATATGTAGTTATATTTGTTTTACGATATATTCTTTTTTTATGTTGTACTTTATTTATTTATAAATCATTTAAGTGCTTCAATATTATACATATTCATTTTATTATTTTCATTGTTATTAGGTGATTAATTAATAACATTTTGAATTCAAATAAGTTAAATTGATTATCATAAGTTAAATTAATTATAATAAATAAATCTATAAGTTAAAGAAATTAAACTTTCACTACATACGGTAGCATATTCTAGTTTTTAATAGAATAATTCTGCTGTGCGCAGTATAAAAGCAGTAAGCACGTTTATGATTTGCCGTACAAAACTATTGCATATTTAAAAATTAACTTTAAAAATATTGTTAGGATGTTTAGTAAAGTTCGCTTCTATGCTAGTATGAATTAAAAAGTAGTCCAATTTACATTAAAAAAAAAAAAACACTTTTTTAAGCGCCTTTTGAAATTTCTAACACACGTTTTAAAATGGCGCTTACTTTGTTTTGCAGCATCTATGCTAAGCAGGTTTTACGTAAAGAATGAGCCTTCAAAATAACGTAAGCGCCATAAAACGCAATTTATTCACCTGATAATCACATTATGTATCAAGTTTTAAATAATTATGTAAGGATTTAATTAACTTCTTACTTATATTTATTAGAATAAAAAATCATTCATTTCACTTCTTCTATGTGATTTTATTAATAATATTTAAATAACCATGAATACAACAAAATTGTTATTGATATTAATTAGCATTGAATAGCATTTTTTGGACCAAACATTTTTTATTCTCATTCAGCATCCTCATATCTCGGGAACAAGTTTCTATTTTTACAAAAACTTGAAAATTCATTTTTTAATCGCTATCCCACACCGATTTTGAAAACCCATGCAATTTTAATCTCAAAATTCTTAGTCAATTTTCTCAAAATTGGCTAACTTTTTCACGTCAAACTTTGTTTACCCGTACACAGAAACTTAATATCTCAAAAGCATGATTTTATTTTATTTTTAGACTGACAATTAAATTTTTTATCATAATCCGCAGTCAAGCCTGGCCCAATTTTAGGTTAGTGTCACTTTCAGATTGTCAACTTCCACATCTATTTCCTCTAATCTGGATAACTTTTTTTCATCAAACTTTTTTGGCTTTAATTTAAAAACACTTCGGCTCGGGAGTGGACATTTTTTTATGTTTAACTAATGATTGCGATTTTACAGAAGGTTTTTTCGCTCGTATGCAAAATTCCCATTTTATTGGTTATCTAGTTCCGTACTGCCACCCTTCAATTACATACAATTGCTTCGGAAAAATTCCTGTTCCAACTCAAAATTATAATTTTTCTCGAAAATTCACTGTTCCAAGTCAGAATTATATTTCAATAACTTAATTTTAAATCCAGGTATCAATCAGAATTATAATTATTTTGGGTAATTCCCTGAACCAACACAAAATTGTCATTCTTTTTACAAATTCCCTGTTCAAATTCAAAATTACAGATACTAACTCTTCCAAAATCCCCTCCTTCAAATCATTACAGTTTTTATATTTTTATTTTAAAATGTAAATGTTTCCCTCCTTAATTAAAAAAAATATATATTTACAATTTAATGTAAATAATAATTTACGAGTTTGAGTGTACAACGGATTTCAAAAATTCAAAGACTTTCAAAATTTTTAAATTTTTAAAAATTGCAAATAACATCACTTATATTATCGTCATTATCGACAATAAGTCTTTTGCATTGTTCGTTTCGTGATTGAACAAAATTCCTAGTCTTTTCCTGGTTTCTCGGTCTCATAGACATACTGATTTTTAAATAATAGAATTTTATCATTTTTTTAAAAGCGTATGATCTTAGAATTGGCTGCGGAAATGGAAAGAAAAGATAAATAATATAAGTAGGAAAAGACATCAAAAATAGAGAGCTCTTCTTACACGAGAGAAAAATAGGAGAAATTCAGTTTGGTATGAAAAACCTATACAAGTTTATGATTCATAATGTTTTGTGATATTCAGTAAAACCACATAAAACGACAGTTTACTTAAAAATTATTATATTGGTCGAAACTTCAAAGTGATGAATACGTACTTAAATGTGGAATGGAACGAAAAAACCGACCTTACAACACCAAAAATCGGAAGCGAGGATTTTCATGATTCTAAAGAGCGAAAGCATGTCCCCGATCGAATGAGCCTATTCTGAAATCTGTGGGATCAAAATTGAACGAAATATAACGCGTTTTATCTAACGTTTATTTAACACTCGTAGGGGCCCGTCCCATTAAAACACGATTTTCTCGAAAAGCTACATATAGTTAAAACTTCCAGAGTCAAGAATTTATTTTAAACTTTCTTATCCTAAAAAATACTAGCGTAAACTTGAAATGTGCAACAAAATGTTTTAAAGTAATTTATTATATACTGAAATGGATTTCTCACCAGTAAGTACTGCAGCAATCCAGGCAATTGAGGAATCTTGAGATAATTTCCGCCTGTTAAATCACAGCCCTGTTGCAACAATGTTAACTCGTGATCCAAACTACAGACGTCTAATATAACTCCCTGAAAAAAGAAGAAGATAAAATTAAAAATCAACAAGTGTTTAATTTTTTTAATCTATGAATAAACTTTTGTTTTAAGGATTAGAAGTCCTCTCTTAATAAATGTTACAAACCATTTTCTGTGCAGTGAAGAATATATTCATGTAATTCATGTACTGCGTTGCGGAATCATGACTCGCAGTAATCACTAGTACTCGTGAATTTAGTTTCTCTCCGGCAATTTTCTCTCTCTCCAACCTGGAGATATAACAGAGAGCCATCGAGAGGGCTCCAGAGATTAAACTCTCAGAGCTTGAACGTCCATTCGGAGGCATATCGTTTATCATTTGCTGCAACCGTTGCCTTATTGTTCGTTCGACCAAAGTAAACAGTTCATACTGGCCATCAATTTGTCGAACCTCTGATCGTTTTTCATCTGGATAGAGAAACTCTGCACCATTTCCATGACAAGCCATAACCGCGAGATGATTGTTCGGAGTCTGCAAGAGATGAGCATTCGCAAACACAATAGCGGAATCTAGACATTGTGTTATTACTTGTTTCACAAATCTTTGCACTGGATTTACATCAAGTATCAGGACCAGCAAATTCTTATCCACAGCTGTAAAAGAAAAAAGGGGGTTACTCATATTAATATCTTATTTAAGTTAGCACAACTTGGTATTTAACACAGTCAAAATTGAATCATCCTGAAAATAAGTATTTAAGGGCATGAGACAGTCTGTCCCGTGAACAATTACTACATAATTTTTTATATTATATATTTTTTATATTCGGCGCCTTTATAATCAGAAATATGAATATATTCTGCTAAAATTTTGGGAACACTCGTAATTAAAAATTAATAAAATGGCACTATTTAAACAAAATAAAAACTCAAATGGATTTCCCACATTTTAGCACAATATATTCATTTTTCTAATTATAAAGTCACCGAATAAAATTAGATACAAGAATGGGTCACGTCACAGACTGTCGCTTGCCCTTAAAGTTGTACATTTTTAAATCTTTAACTTATGTACAGTACCGGCGGAAATTATCTACACGTCTATTTTTTTAAATATTGCTAAAGTACCTAAATTTGCATAATATTGAAAATAATTTTTTTTCCTCGTAATAACACGAAAGGTAATAAAATTTTGCATTTAATTAATTAAATAACACAAATTTCCAAAAAAAACGTCAAATTTCGATGTTTTTGAAAAAAATGAATAACTCGGGAAATAATTAACATTTTTCGAAGTTTTTTGGCTCATTTTAAAAGCAATTCTCCATAGTATTTGGCTAAATTGTGCAAATATTTTTAGAATTCTTTCCCTACATACTACCCTAGGGTCAAATTTGGTGCAAAAGAGGCGCATAATTTCCAATGATGATGGTACTTGCCACATGATTTATAAAAATTCAAAACATTAATCTTTTTATTGAACAAATTTTCTAAAAATTCGAAATTTTATGTTTTTTGCAATATCTTTTTATAAAATTGACATTTTGCCTTTAACTTGGGCTTATTAGATGCCGAATTTTATTACCTTTCGCGGTATTACAAGAAAAAAAATTTATTTTAATATTATAGAAATTAATACACTTTAGCAACAGCTGAAAAAACAGGCGTGTAGATAATTTCCGCCGGCAGAGTACATAACAAGAAGAACAATTGAAAATATAGACTTACAATTTTTCAAATTCAAGCCTGAATTGAAGCCGTTTGTTAAAAACGGGCCTGTCCACTAAAATTTCGATTTCGAAGATTTTTTTTCATTCAAATGTGAGAAAAAACATTTTATAGCGAGGAAAAGGGATTTAACTAATTTTCCTGCTAAGATCCCTTTTCCACGATGTATAATTGCCTTTTTGGGAAATTAAAAACAGTTTCCTCATTGTCTTTACTTCTTAATAATTTTCCTGTACATTATTTTTACTTATGATTCATGTTCTAAGAACTATGTAGAAAAATTAGAATAATACACAACTCTTCTTACTAAATTTAACCTCTTTTCGTAGTGACGCTAATCAAAATTTGTTGTTTGTTTTCACGATACCTAGATTCGTTTTTGACTATAAAATAACAGTCAAGATTATACTTTTTTCCCCTTTATTGAAACGATTTTTCCGGATTAAATGTATTTTGTAGTTTTATAACATTATTTTCCATCCGCGTGGTTACATTTTTTTTAATTGTTTAGTTTAATTCGCCAAGTTTTTAACCTAGGTTAGATTTTAAACTCTGGTACCAGCGGAAATTTTAAAAGATCCGTTTTCGACAAGTAATCGTGATGTCAATTTTCTCGCTTCTTATTTACTTCAAATACATTAAAATTCCATTTGATACAGAAAACCGCTAAAATTAAATGGATTTTATCATTAAATGTTACTTTTAATAAACTTTTTAATATATATTTTTAACAATATATTCAAATTAAAACCAAGTTTCACGATTACTGGGACACTTACAGTTGTAAACGTTCTAGCAATCATGACGCCAATTGTCTTGCTTTTTATTTAAATCGAATAGATTAAAATTCCATTTGCTACTGTAAAATTATTCCAAATTGAACATTTCAAACCTATGCGTTCAAAATTAAACAAGTTTGACGCTAAAAATAAATTGGTGTTATCATTAAATGTTACTTTTAACAAATTTTTTAATATATTTTAACAATAATTTAAATTATAACGAAGTTTCACGATTATTGGAACTGTCACGATTACTATAACATTTACAGGTAAATGTTCCAGTAATCATTGCGCCAATTTTCTTGATTTTTATTTAATTAAAATGAATTAAAATTCCATTTGCTACTGTAAAACGTTAGAAATAAATGGGTTTTATCATTAAATGTTACTTTTAACAAATTTTTAAATATATTTTTTAACAATATATTCAAATTAGAACCAAGTTTTACGATTATTGGAACTGTCAGTGCTAATTTTCTTGCTTTTTATTTAATTCGAATGCATTGAAATTCCATTTGAAATTTTTAAAATATTCCAATTTGAATATTTCAAACTTATGCGTTCAAAATTAAACAATTGTAACGTTCAATTCTTAAAATGATGCAAAGTAAAGTTAGAATCGCAGCAATTTAAAAAAAAATTCAAATAGAACAAGTTCAAAATTGCACAATTTCCTGTGATATGAAATCACATTTATTTAAATACACTCATAGTGGATACCGTAGATATGGTTTTCTACTAAAAAAATCTTTGAAAATTCCGGGACAAAAATTACTTTTTTTTTATTTGGCAATTTGCGCAGTCTCAAAAATTTCTGCAGAAAAATGCAACAAAAAGTGTTCGAGAATGGAAAGAAACTTTTTAATAACATTATAATACGCCTACCCTGAAAGGGAAATGGCTTAATGGTATACAGAATACGAATTTATTTAAATTCAAAATAAATATTTCTATCCTGAACACAATAATCGTGGAAATGTAAAATTATTAAATTAACACAACATTAATGGGCTAACAAAGTTAGGTTATGTTTACGAGAAAGATTGAAAACGTTGCACACTTTTAAAACACACGTTAGATTTCAAACAATAAACCTACCTCCATCCATGTTAAGTCTACTTCATTGACACTTTTCACCTCAAGAATTCCATAAAACTTATCAAAAATTGCACGGGATTTAAATGTAAATAAGCTCTGTCTTTAACCTAAACTGCGGAAACGAAACAATCAGCAGCCATCAGATGTCACTGCTGCCTCGTCAACAAACAACGCGAAATTCCGAAATTCAAAACAGCAACTAAATAACTTCAAAGAAACATTAAAAAATGAAATTTCTGAATAAGCAATAAGCAATGAAGTTTTGGACGTCTGTCTCGATTATTTTAATTATTTACATGATTTACAAAGAACACCAGAGAAGCAAATTCAGCGGTTCATAACCTCGAAAAAAACCCAAGCCTTCCAGGAATTTGATCAAAAAAAAGGCGCGATGCGTGTCAGGTCGGTCGGTCAGGTCAGATCGTGATCGTTGTGTGCTGTTGTGTGTTTCTAAAGTGATTCTTTTCACATTTTATTCTTATTGTGTACCCCAATTATTTATTGTGTTCTACGCTTTCTTGTTTATCTCATCGGTTCGACTTTCGACAAGGATTCCTGAAGGTGAAGACGGATTTGAGAATTGGTAAGAGACTTTCCTTTAAGATTAACCATTTCCAAAATACTTGACTCACAATTAGGTTATTATGATATTATTCCCACGACGCGTTGCTCAAAAATGTCTATTGTTATAATCTTTATTATCTATTCCACATTTTTATTCTAACCTAACCAATTTCCCTAATCTTACGAATCGTCTCAGTGTATATATTTTTTCTTAACAGGTCTCTAGTCACGTCAAGTCACTGATATTTAAGTTCCTAATTTTTCATCATGTCCCTCGCAATTAAAAGTGAAGAAATTAAAAGCGAGGAAGTTAAAAGTGAGAAAGTTGAAGGCAAGTCTTCGACTCCAGAACCAATGGACGACGAAACCGATGCACTTTTCAATGAGGTTTGCACGAATACCTTAGGAGTGACAAAAAAAGAAATCAAAAAGGAAACTGCTACAGAGGAGCCGAGGCATTTCCAAGAAGATGGCAAAAGAAAATTGGACGAAGCCTACGACCTTTGTTCTAATATAAAGACTGAAAACAAAACAAATGCAACAACAGAAGAAAATGTAGCGATTAACGGAAAGTGGTACGACGATGACGATTACCAGTCTATGCCGAAAAAAATACGAGAAAGTTACAACAATGCTCAAAGCGAGCAGGAACAAAGGCCGAGGAAAACCAGCGCATCGAGTAGTAGCACAGCTTCTTCAGGAAATCCTAATCAAAATCCAAGAAGACCCATCGAGTACGAAACTAAGCCTGACTTGCTCGCACGCAGACAAAAAGACATCGATTATGGCAAAAATACTATAGGCTACGATAGATACATTCAACAAATTCCTAAGTAAGCAAAACAAATTTCAATTTCTCTAAACCTTACTTCTTGAACATTTCTCAATGTCATGCAAATTTCAACTTTAGAAACGATTGAATTGTTTAAAGTCGTGGTGGAATGAAGCAATGAAAGATTCAAAATCACTAAAATCAGATTCAGGTTTGCAAGATTTCGGAGATCCCAAAATTCAACGATTCAAAAACAATTGGAAACATTTTCAAATCTCTCCGGAAATCTTTCAAATCTTAAAAATCTTCGAATCATTCTAAAAGGTATTTAGAAGGTTAGACTGAGGCGTTTAGAGGGTTCAAAAAGATTAACAAATAATTTCAAATTTGAAAAGATTTCAGAAAATTTAAAACAAAATGTAGATTTTTGAAGATTTTGAAAAAAAATTCGAAGCGTTTTAAGAATTTGTAAGGGTATCAAGAAAATAAAAAACTTTTCTTAAGATTCCTGTGAAAATTTGAAATACTTTTTTATTTCTACAAATTAGTTTCAACAAATTTCTAAAAATGTTTAAAAAATCTTCAAGATTTTTGGGCATTTTTTTTTAATTTTGAAAGTTTTTCTAAATTTTAGGAACAATTTGTGTTAGTTTATAAAATGTTAAAAAATTAATCTCTTTTGGCAGAAATTTTATCTTTGTGATTAAAAATACAACTAGTTGAAAATTAATCTTTTTTGACTGACGATTTAACTATTTTGTTGAAAGTTCGTCTTTTTTGGATGATTTCCATTCCTATTTTATTTAAAATTTAAATCTCGTATATTTTATTGTTAAAAATTCAATTACTTGGTTAAAAGTTGAATTACTTTGTTAAAAAAATTATTTGTTTGTTTGAATATTCATCATTTTCGTTTTAAATACATCTCTTTGTTTAGAAATGTAACTATTTCGGTGAAAATGCTTCTCTTATGGATTACAATGAATCTTCTTGGTAGAAAATTCATCTCTTTGGTTGAAACTTCAACTATTCATTTTAAAATTAACTTTTTTATTAAAAATTCATATCTACGTGATAAAGTTTTAACGATTTTTTCAGAAAATTCGTCTCTTGATAAAAATTAATCTTTTTGGTTTAAAAATACAATTGGTTGAAAATTAAGCGTTTTTAGTTGACGATTCAACTATTTTGTTAAAAATCTGTATTTTTTTGGATGAGTTCAACTGTTATTGATTTGAACTTTGAATATTTTTTGGTTGAAATGTCAATTATGCATTACATTTTTTGTTGAAAATTCATTTTTTTGTTGTTGAAAATTTAACTATTTTGTTGAAATTTTAATTGGACATATCTGAAATCTTCCAAAATCTTTTTGAATTTTCTCAAGAATGTATAATGTATATTTTAACCAAACGAGAATTCAATTTTAAATAAAAAAAAAACCCTTAAACTTATCCAAAAAAGACAAATTTTCAACAAAATAGTTTAAAAACTTGAACATTTTTCAACCAAAACTAAAAAATGTTTATTTTGACGTGTAAAAAATAAGCAATTCCAAATTTTGAATACGAAAAATTGAATAGCTTCAAATGTTAAGCGTTCACCATTTAACAATTAAGCATTCTACATTCAGCAGTCATTTTAACTTTGAGGCACTCTGAATATTCCTTAGGAAGTGCTGCATTATCGAAATTAATATACATATTTGACTTTCTTTAATTTTGATAAATCTTTCCATTCTTTATGGAAAACTACCAGAAAATTTCAAAAATTGCCAAAATGGTGGCGGTTTTTGTACAAAATTTCAAACTCAATTTTCTCAAAAACCCCAGCATTTTTTTCTCTTTTTTCTTCAAATTTATTACTAATATGGTGAATATATCCAATAAAAGTGTCCGCGTCTTAGACGGGAAAAAGAATGTTTTTCTTTTGAAAAATGAAAAGTTACCAATTTTGCAAAAACAAGACGAGAGATGAAATAAGTTGAACAAGCAAATTTATTCTTTCCAGAAAGTTATACGAAAAAATCCTAGTGCTATTTTTTTTGCTTTGTGCTATTATTAAAATATGAATGAATTAAATTTCCTGCTGTCATAAATAATCAAGTAGGGTGTAAATCAACAGGGAAAAAAGTTTTTTCTACAAATACTAGTGTAAGTAATTAGTAGATAATTTCTTCCGAAGATTTACAACAATTTCACAAGAAAAAAAATCAGGAATGAAAGAATGCTCTATCTATTGCGGAAATTCAGAAGTACCACGTATGAAAGCTTGAAATAGGAGAAAAATGCCAAAAACCGAACAGCTAACCATGACTGACAAGATAATACTGTTGAATAATAATGCAAAATAGCAATTATAGTATTTTATTTTGTTAATTTGTATTAACGTTTATTTTATTTTTATTCAATTAATATTGTTTTAGTTTAATTAGTTATTATATAATAATAACACAAGACAGAAAAAGTGCAAAAGGACTTTTTTGTAAAACATTTTGGAAGGAATAATTTTGCTTGTTGAACCTTTTTTCATTACTCCCCTTGTTTTTGCAAAAATTCTACATTTTCATTTTTCAAAAGAAAAAAAGATCTTTCTCCTCTCCAAGACGCGGGCACAAGATAAACTTTTATGGGACATATTCACCATATTAGTACCAACTTTAAAAGAAATTAAGAGAAAAAACATTGGTGTTTCTGAGAAAATTAAGTTTGATTATACGACATTTTCGACTTATTTCAGAAAAAACTGTCAAAATTGTACCATTTTAGTTTGTAACACTTATTTGTTGAATAGTTTGAAGGCGATAACGTCCAAAATCGAATAAATTCAAATTCGAGTATCAAAAAGTGCAAAAATTCATATTTCAATCATACTGTTTCAAAACAGAATTTCCAAATGAAAGCCCTAATTCAGTATGTATGTAAATAGTTCAAGTTAGAAATCCCTCCCAATTAATAAGAATTCAAATAGAAAAGAGTAGAATTTTGAAAAAGGTGAAGTTGAAATTAAATGGAATAGACAATTGATATGTTTCCAATTTGCAAGAATTGCAGGTAACTCAAGCTCAAAATGTATGTTCACTATAAACTTGTCTCATTTGGAAATATTGCAATGATGCGTTTAAAATTTTAGAAAGAAATATTTTAGACGTGGATCAATCGTTTTGTTGAAGAATAATTAAGTTATGGGTGTCCATAAAATTGAGGGCTAAGTTATTTTTAAATAATTCAAAGTATGTAGAAATTCCTGGGATTTAGGAACACTTCCAAATCAAATTCATGGTCTTTTTGGAGCAAATGTATTAGTTTTATTGGAATTAGTAAAGTAAGAATTAATTTTCAACGATTTCCTTTATCTTTGCAAATATTAAAAATCAATGTTTATTTTATTTACTCCGTTAATTTATTTATATTTATTTTATTGATAAAGCAGGAACTAATTTTCCAAGATTTTCTTTATTTTTGCAAATATTTCAATTCAGAGTTTACATTTTATATTTTTATGCAGTTATTCTTCTCTAGGGGTCGTCCGCATATTACGTAAACGCTTTTTGTACCATTTTTGGATCCTCCCTCCCCCCTTGTAACGCTACCGTAACAAAAGACAATATCTCCTCCTCCCTTCGTTGTTACACTGTTAAAAGAAAGTATTACAAACTGGAATTCTTTATCTGAAACTTTTACTCTGTATTCCGGCCTAAAGAAAGAAATTTTTCAAAATTTCATGCGACTTCTATCACTTATGATATTTGTTAAAAAGCATTTTAGTGAATTCAAAGCATGTGATTTATATTTTAAATTTATGATTTTTAAAAATTCATTCAACTATTTTTCAATGAGTTTGAACCCTACAAATTGGACTTGTATGCAAGACAATTTTAACATTGAGCGAAACTGAAGAAATATTAAGAATATTTAAAATTAAGTAATTTCAAGCTTTCTCTGAATGTTTCTCTAATTACGAACTTTATTACAGAGACAAACGCACTAAGGATCATCCCAGAACTCCTCCGATGCACCTTAAATACACAAGGAGAGGTTGGGACGGTATGGTGAAATTATGGCGAAAACAGCTCCACATCTGGGACCCACCCAAAGAAAATTCCGATGATGACGAATTTTTTAAGGAAGATGAGTCAGGCGATGAGAACGGCGCTTGTAGTCCGTGATACAAGTTTACCTTCCGTATTTTAGACCTAGTTTTTTCAATAAAGTAAATTATGATTGGAAATGCTTAAACGCTGAAAAAAATGCAATTGAACGCAATTGAAAAATGTGGAAACTTTTAGTGTACCAAATGTGTAAGCTTCGTTCTAATTATAAGTATGTTTAAGAATTATGCGAATTTTTCTAAAGCGGATTCAATACATTTTCATACGTTTATGAAATAGATGTTAATTCGTAAATTCGCAATACCTTGCCTTCTCCCCTAATTTCTTTCCTTAACAATAAGTTTTCTCTAAGGATAAAATCAAGTCGAATTATCTTAGTTTCATTATTTTAAGTATACTTTATTGCAAACTAGACTATATCTAACACATTCGCACAAAAAATCACTAAAATCACAGTAGAATAATCTCACGAATTAAATTAATCGCAGTTCGTCATCTGTACTAACGCAGAAAAGGTTACGTCGAGTTCAACTTCTCCAACATTTTCACAATTGTGTCTAATTTTCTATTAGTCTTTTCCTCCATTTGATCTATTCTCTCCATTACTTTTTTTTCCATATCTATAAATTTTCTATCTATGTAAGTTCTAATGTCAGGAACACTGTTTTGGGATGGATCAGTAATAAGTTCCGAAGTCTTCGATTCGGATTTTTGTTTCTCCTTTTCATTCCTAACAACTCTTTGTCTATGAGTCATTAATCCCATTCCAATGAATTTCGCAAGGGACATGTCGACGTCATCATTTGTTTGATTTGAGTCTCGTAAATTGATCGAATTCAAAACTTTATTTGCAATCTCGACGTTCTTGGACTTGGATTTATTCATGCTTACAAGAAAGTCATTAACTATTTGTGGGTTGAACAACTTTGACTCCTCTTTCGCTACTGGATCTGTTAATATGAGTCTTATTCCATACAACCACACTAGGGAAGTCTTATTTTTTGCCTTGGTAAACTGAAATATAAAAGTAGGTATATATATTTTTTATTTCGTTAAAAGCCTTTGAAAGGCTTTTAAGTTGTGAAGAGGATTTCAGGGCTCGGACTCACCTCAGAGATAAAAAATAGTGTCAATAGTAGCATGAATTTTCTTTATAGCATTAATTCAATGTTTGACACGTTACCAGACAAAAGTAACGAGTTACCTTGGCGTTACTTTTTTTAAATAAAACTTTCAGTACGTCATTTCCAATTCCCAAAAACTCAAAAATTATATTTCAATTTATGTAATTTAATAATGAATTTACATCCGTAATCTGTAAGCTGTTTTTATTTTACATAATTATCATAAATCACAAAATTTGCATAACATTTTTTTTTCTTTTAATAAAACTAGTTTATCAGAAAGTTAATTACTCAAACGAAATATTTTAATAATAAGAATACATCTTGCTATGTCAAACAATAATTTTGGTTTTAAACAAATCCACAAAGTTACGGATATTTGAATCTTGACATCCATTTTTTTTAAATCACAAATTTTTCTTTAACATTCTATAGTTTTTGACCTAATTCAGATATTCGAATTTATTTTGCAGATTCTGGTGAGTTTTATTAAAAGAATGCCTTCCTTAAATTAGAAGAACTTTTTTTAATATTTCAAGAAATAAAAAAAGGTAGGGTTTCGCAGCAAATCTTCGGTATTTTTTTCTTGGAATTTGGAGAATATGAAAAAAAAAAAAAAATTACTTCCCCCGCATAAAACTTACAGGATTTCTTCCTTAAAGAAGGCCAAATTAAAAAAAAATGGAAAGAAAAGATACTGCGACTTGAAGTGGAGAACCTGGCTGATTTGAAATGGATTCCATCCATATAAAAATCCCAATTGTGAAATTTTTTTTCATTTGTTGAAAAAGAAAAAAAATCGCAGGGAATTTTGTATGCACTTTTTTTACTGCGAACGAGCAGAAAAAATACGAAAACAAGGTCTTATTCAAATGATCATTTTATGAACATGACTGAAACAAACCATTTGTTTCACTTTGCATAGGTTTCGAAAATATTTCACTACTTTCTCACATTTTTTGGATTTGCAAGTACTATCTCAGTTTCGTAAACATAATTTTTTAATTGAAAAAGAAATTAGAATGAGACTTGTGCAAATAATGAAAATTTGTATCCAATTTTTTTTCTTCAGTTTTTGAATGTAAAAAGTGTCTATCCTAATGGGAAGCAGAAGATATTCGCCGATTTTGAAATGTTTCGAGTTATTTTCTTCTTATCCAAAAGAACGTTTCCACACTATTAGAATTTTTTAGTAAAAGACTTGCTTTTTCTTCACTTCACGCCAATTTTCATGTGGAAAATGGTTTGGTTGTAAGTTCAACATAATATAAATATGTCTCCTGATTGGTTATTATGACATATAATTTGATCATACGTTATTTTTAAAAATAAGTAATGCATTACTGTTATTTAAAAAATCTAACGTTCCAAGTAACGCGTTACTGTCCTAAACTGCATAAAATCCTATGAATCTGCAATTTATATTTGCACAAATGAAATTAAATATGAAGTTAAGGCATAGGCTTCAAAGTGAAAAATTATTAGATCCAGTAAATTTTTTTGAATTATAAGGTATACAAAACTGGAATAACACAGTATTGTAAAGAAACAATATAAATTTATAATTTAGCATTCTATGGAGGTATTTCTAATTTAAACTATTATCATAACAGAAAACTTTTCAATTAGTAATTTTCGTTATTAATAAAAGAGGACTGATTTTATTTATCACTGTTTATATACTTGAAACCATTTACGTACAAATATTTTTAAATTCATCACATATTTATTTTAAAAGTTTTCAATTCTTAGCTTCTTTGATTTTGAGGGCTTCCAATTTGATACTCTTTACAATTGAATGCGAATTAATCAAATTGCTGATTTTAAAACACTTTTAATTTGATATAAAATTTGTTTAAAGATATTCAATAAAGAATATATCGACAATTAAGGCTTGCATTAAAAATTATACAAATTTGAAACAGTGCGATTGAAATACATAGTTCAACACTTTTTAATAGTGTAAGTTGAAATTATTCGATTTCGATAGTTTTCAATTTTAAAATTTCAGCTACTAATAAGTGTTAAAAATTAAAATCGTGCAATTGTTAACGATTTTTCTTCAAAAAGTCAAAAATATTTTTACAGAGAAAGTGAAGAATTAGTGAAACCTTTTTCAAAATAATGCTATCGCTAAAAACAAGTGTCAATAGTGATGTGAGTCCGAGCTCTGGGATTTAGAAAAACTTACCTTAATACTCGCTTCCGAAGTAGGAGGATCGAGATTTACTATTCCCATGTAAACTGAATTATTTTGAAACTCATCGACAAATTCTGCAAAAACCGTTGAAGCATATTCTCCATATTGCTTAAAAAACTCCAGAACAGATGCTTCCGAAACTATAGCTATATTGCTTATTTTCTGTCCATTTGTTATTTTAATATCTACGACACAGGGCTCGTAGTCCGATTCTTTGGAATTCCGAAGTTCAATGCACGTGTCTAATGAAACTATTTCTTCTAGGCTTGGTCTGTGAAACAAATTAAGTAAATTCAAATTATATTGATTAAATCATTCAGATCAAAATATTATGCAAGTCAAATTAAAGGACTAGATATTCAAATTATTTTCATTGATACTTTTTTCAATTACTAAAACATATAATACAAGATGCCCCTCGGTTATTTTAAGCAAAGAAAGAAAAAACCGTACTACGTGTTTTTGAGAAAAACTATTTTTTCATTTTTAATGATTGAATATCTCATTTTTCTCGAAAACGACGCAAAATATGTATGGCAGCTCATATTTCAAAATTGTTCTCCTTTTAGTTTAACGAACTACAACATTTTATTTTTAAAACCGTTTTTTTTTTAGTTCAATAACAATGTTAAAGTAAACGCTATTTAAGTCTATTTTTATCGATTTTTTCTATTTTTTTTAAGCACACTAGATCAAAATCCGTTAGGGGTATACTTTTATAGATTTCAAAAAGAAGAACAATTTGTAATTATGAATTACTATTCATATTTTGCGTCGTTTTCGAGAAAAATGAGATTTTTAATCGTTAAAAATTATGTTTCTTCAATTGTGGGAAATAGAAATTAATTTGTCTTTACTTTGAAGCTCAGGAACCTTAATATTCTCAACGAACATGTTCTTTACATTGTTAGTGAACTAAAAACAAACATTTAAAAAATAATATGTAAAAGCTCGTTAAAACACATGCTATTTTAGTCCATTTCTATCGATTTTTTTCTATTTTTTTAGGAAAGTTGGTTAAAATACACAAAATACAAATCTAGTAGGAGTATATTTTAACAGATTTTGGAAAGGGAAACAATTTTGAACTATGAACTGCTATTCATATTTTGCGTAGTTTTTGTGAAAAATGAGATTTTTAATAATTAAAAATGAAAAAATCGTTTTTCTCAAAAACGCGTATTACAATTTTTTTCTTTCTTGGCTTAAAATAACCCAGGGGCATGCCCAAAACACGTAAAAAAGAGAAAATTGGATGTGCAAGCACTCTTGGGTTGAACTTAATCGAGGCTAGCCGTGAAAATAGGTATAAAGCCTTGTTTATTTTCAAATTATTCCACCTTGGACATATTTTTTGGCTGTTTTGGGAAATTTCTCAATTCTCAAGATCTTAATTGATTTAGCAATTGAAACTACGTTTAAATTATGTATCTCAAAAGAACATTATTTTAAAAATTAAGTTAGATATAGCGTTAAAAGGGAAATAAAATTGCTAAACTTACTAGAGTTATGATATTTGGCGTCTCATATTTGATACATGTTATGCATTTTAAGTACGTTTCACGTAAGAGTAACCAAAATTTTAAGAAAAAAAATTAATTTGTTTGTGCGATTGTTGATATCACTGATCAGACACGAAACCTTTAAAAATTTATCAATCAATTATATACCTGTTCGAAGTTTTTGAAAGGGGAGAAATGGAAATGGTATCAATAAACTGCTTTGCATTATTAATCTGCCAATTTGATGATACTTCGCAGATTTCATTCACTTTTTTTTGGAGATTATTTTCTGAAGATTCACAGGAGTTTTGACTGTCACGACGGTCACTTGTCACTTCCATTATCATTAATATTGGTCAATAAACAGTCTCGAAAATTTACCTAATTAAATATCAACTCGTCATAGAAAACAAATATTGCACTTTTGCTCCCGAATATCTTCATAGACAACATATTTTGTTCCAAAGTGAATGATCTGACATTTCGAACCTTCGAACAGAGAAGAGTATTTTTTTAGGTTAGGTTACCCAACCAACATGTGCTTTAGGCAGTGCTGTCAGCGCTCTCATTGGGTAACGTCGAACCCTATTTGAATTTCCACCAATTGTCTCAAGCCATAATCGTCACCTTGGAAGATTATTGGCCGGTTGCACCATATTCCAAATGGCGTTTAGGTAGAAAAAAGAAAGCGGGAAGTGTAAAAAGAGCTCTGCGTTTCAAACAGTGAAAATTAGTTTCGTGAGTGTTTTTGTCACATTAAATTCAACAAAATATGAACCGTGAAGTAGGAAAATGCTTATAGAAACACAAGTTTCAAAATCTGCTCGTTTCTTTTCATCGAAAAGGGCGAATTTAAAAATATTTTTAAGTTCTTTTCCGAGTAGAGGGGATCAGAGTCAAATTATCGACCGAGGCGCTTCACTTGATATTCGGGAGCCTGTCTTACGTGACATAACTTGCTTTTATTCTACTGAAAAAATGTCGAAGTACAGAATTGTGATGGTTCGCCACGGTGAAAGTGAATGGAATCAGTTAAATTTATTTTGCGGATGGTATGATGCCGGTTTATCCGAAAAAGGTAAGTTCAGATGTATATTTTATACAAAATCACCTGATCGCGTTAGAGTTCCTCTTTCAAGGTCAAAAGGTCGTGTGATAGAAATTTGTGTTATTATTTAGATTAGCATCACGTCAAAATCAAAATTTTCTTTGTGTAGGTTCACTTTTCAGTTTTGAAAATTATCTGTCATTCGTAGCCTATAAATTACAATATATTTTTGCAAAGTTTTAAGCATACGAGACACGTAAAATTGTCTGGCTTTTACATTTTTTACCTACTTCTAATTTTTATTTTTATAAATAAAAATTCTATTTAATAAAATTGTAGAAGAACTTGTTACATGCTAAAGGGGGTTTCGACCAGTTTGAATAAATAGTTAAGATATTATAGCTATAATATTTGATCATTTTGTCTATTTTTTGTACTATAACAAATATTACACATTTTTATTGGCGAAAAAAAAAATGAAAGAAACGTCAGAATTAAAAATAATTTACTCTTGGTGGTGATGAGAGATTTGAGAAATTAAACCTGTTATAGGTACTTTAAAGCGACTTCCTGTAATTAATATAAATAAATCTGACGCAATACGAATCGATGTAAAATACAAGGGTGGCCCTTAGGTCGCGGAAAACCTGGGAATCAGGGAATTTCTATAAAAGGCACTTTAAATTATAAATAAAGGATAATAAATTTGAAAAGTTCAAATTATTAATTCTGTTTATAAAAAATTCGATGTTAAATTTTTTTAGAAATTAAGATTCTGGTCTTCGAATAGGCAGGGAAAATGAAAAATTGGTCAGGGAAAAATTAGCTAAACTATTTTGCTGAAAATTGATTTTTTTTAATTGAAAATTCAACTACTGTTAAACAGTTTTTTTTGGTCGATGGTTCTGTGCTTTGATTGAAAATTTAACTACTTTGTTGAAAATTCGTTTTATTGTTGTTTAAAATTAGTTTTTTAAACAATAAATGTACCTTTTCCATTTTTGGTTGAACATTGAAATTTTTAGTTGAAAATTCTTTTTTTTGAGAAAACTATTCTTCTTGGTTCAAAATATCCTCTTTTCTGGTTAAAAATGAAACTTGTTTCATTGAAAAATACCTGTTTTGTTAAAAATTTATATTTTCTAGTTGAAAATTCAAGTGTTTTACAGAAAATTCGTCCTTGGGCTTGAAAGTTTGAACAATTTGGATGAACATTTTTTTTCTTTCTTGACTGAAAAATATTTACGTGTTGAAAATTCATCTTATTAGTTGGAACATGTATCATTAAACTCATCTCTTTAGTTGAAAATTCGTTTTTTTTTTGTTGAAAATTAATTTTTTTATTGAAAATTTAATGTTTTAATTTTTTGTTTGAAAACGTATATTTTTTAGTTGAAAATTCATGTATTTTTGTTGAAAATTAATCTTTCTGGTAGAAACTTAATGTTCTTGGTTGAAAATTCGTCTTTTTGGTTTTAAAATTAATCTCTTTTGGTAGAAATTGCATATTTTTGGTCGATCGAATTATCAACTATTACATTTTTTTGAGTATTTATCTTTCTAGGTTGAAATTCAACTATTTGATCAAAAATTCAACTACTTTGTTGAAAATGTAATCATTTTTTTGGAAATTAAACTTTGATTGTAAATGGAACTATTTTGTTCAAAATTCGTTTTTTTTATATTTTAATAAAGGATAAGAAAATTGAAAATTTCAAATTTAAATTTCAAATTTTTTTATTCTGTTTATAAAAGATTTTATGTAACCGAATTTTAAAAATTAAGATTGTAGTCTTTAAATATTAATAGGCAGGGAAAATGAAAAATTGGTGAGGGAAAAATTAGCCTAACTATTTAGTAGAAAATTGATTTTTTTCAATTGAAAATTCAACTATTTGGGTAAAAGTTTAACTAATTTGTTAAACAGTTATTTTGTTGGTCAATGGTTCATGGCTTCGGTTGACAATTTAACTACTTTGTTGCAAAATCGTTTTATTGTTGTTTAAAATTATTTTTTCAACAATAAATGTAACTTTTCCATTTTTGGTTGAAAATTGAAATTTTTAGTTGAAAATTATTTTTTTTTGTAGACAACTAATCTTGATTTAAAATATCCTCTTTTCTGGTTAAAAATGGAACTTGTTTCATTGAAAAGTAACTTTTTTGTTGAAAATTCAAGTGTTTTACAGAAAATTCGTCTTTGGGCTTGAAAGTTCAACAATTTGGATTAACATTTTTTTTCTTTCTTGACTGAAAAATCTTTACGTATTGAACATTCATCTTATGAGTTGGAAAATGTATCATTTTAGTTAAAAACTCTTTGGTCGAAAATTCGTTTTTTTTTGTTGAAAATTAATTTTTTTATTGAAAATTTAATATTTTCATTTTTTGTTTGAAAACGTATATTTTTAGTTAAAAATTCAACTATTTGTTTGAAAATTCATCTTTTTTGTAGAAAATTACCTTTCTTGGTTGAAAATTCGTCCTTTTGGTTTTAAAATTTTTCTCTTTGGGTAGAAATTTCATATTTTTGGTCGAAATATCAGCTATTACATTTTTGTTGAGTTTATTTTGTTAGAAATTAAACTTTGAAAATGGAACTATTATGTTAAAAATTCGTTCTTATTTTAAACATTATCTATCACATTTTTCGTTGGGAATTCATCTCTTTGTTGAAAATTCAATTTTCGATCCAGGTTAAAAATTAAAGTGTCTTCTAAAAAGTTTCTCTTCTCGTCTTTAAAGTTTAATTATTCGGTTGTAAATGTAAGTAATGTAATGTAAATGTAAAAATTAATTTTGTTGGGTTAAAAATTCAAATATTTGGTTGAAAATACAACTTTTTTTGGCTGAAGCTTAATATTTTTTGTTTGGAAATGCGACTTTTTGGTCGAAAATTTATCTGTTTCGTTAAAAATTTAATTCTTTTGTTGATAATTCAAGTATTTTGTTAAAAATGCATCTTTTTGTTGAATATTCAAATGTCTTCTAAAAATTCAATTATTCGGTTGAAAGTGCAACTGCTGTTGGCTGGAGTTTATTCTTTTTTGTTTGAAAATTCAACCATCCGATTGAGAATTCATCTTTGAAGGTTTAAAATTAAACTATTTTTTCGAAAATTCTTCTTTTGGGTTCAGGGAAATGTCGAGGGGGGAATTTTGAAAAAAGTTTTTCGGCCACCCTGAAAATAATTAAAATTTACTTTTTACAATAGGAAAGAGTGAAGCTCTGGCAGCAGGGAAAGCTTTGAAGGAAGCCGGATTTAAATTCGACTGCGCTCATACTTCAGTACTGACTCGTGCCCAGGTGACGCTGCAAAGTATCCTCAAGGAAATCGGCCAGGAGGGCATCCCAATTCATAAAACCTGGCGCCTGAACGAACGTCACTATGGCGGTTTAACTGGAATGAACAAGGCTGAGACTGCAGCGAAATATGGAGAAGAGCAAGTGCAAATCTGGAGGAGATCTTTCGATACTCCACCACCACCGATGGAACCAGGTCACAAATATTATGACAACATTGTCAAGGATCCCAGATACGCCGACGGACCAAAACCCGAAGAATTCCCCATGTTCGAGTCTCTCAAGCTCACAATTGAGAGAACTTTGCCCTACTGGAATGATACTATTATTCCACAACTGAAAGAGGGAAAGCAGATCATCATCGCGGCTCACGGAAACAGCTTACGCGGAATCGTCAAGCACCTTGATCGTAAGAAATTATTTTGTTTTAACTACGAAATTCTTGAAAATTAAAAAAATCAAGGATCTAATGATCAAACTTAAAAATCACACTCTTAAATGTCTCCATTCAAATTTAAAAAAAAATAAATAAATAAAGAGGCGAGAAAAAGAAGGCAACCTCCAAGTCCCCTTCCTTCTTTTTTCTCTCTTCTTTTGTTAGTTCATAATTCAGTCAGATCTCACGTGGAGAACCTGTTGAGAATTTTGTTTTATTGGCTTGAAAAGGGTGTTGAATGAACATCGAAAATTTGGTATATTTTTTGTACATTTTTTTTATTGTGATTTTAAAAAATAAATAAAAGAAATAGAGAAAAAATAAGGAGGGGGATTCAGAGGTTGCGTACTTTTTCTTTCTTCTTTTTTTAATTTGAATGGAGACATTTAAGAATGTTTTGTCCAAATTCGATCGTTATATTCGTGGGTTTTTAAATTTCCAATAATTTCGTACTGAATTTGAATATTGGACGTTGAAGAGTAATTTCAATTTTTTTGCATTCTACTGAATTTCATTTCGTAAATTTTTATTTTAGATTATTCATTGTAACTTATTTTGCAGAATGATTGCTTTTAAACCAGTTTCAGGTTTTTTGTCCTGTTTTATTTTGACCATACGTACATTGAAAATGTACGCTGTGTCATCTATTCTTCATTTAATCGGGCCTGTAAAGCTTGTAACTTTTTGACGATATATCTTTTTTTACTTTCAGAGATGAGCAACGACCAGATCATGTTACTCAATCTTCCTACTGGTATTCCATTTGTGTATGAACTGGATGAAAATTTCAAACCAGTAGTTTCCATGAAGTTCCTTGGAGATGAGGAAACTGTCAAAGCAGCGATAGCAGCCGTTGCTGCTCAGGGAAAAGCCAAATAAAATGTTTCACAGTTTCCCAATCATTTTACTAAAGAATAGCATCCTGTATTTTAAAAATTTATGTATTTATTTCGTGATCTTATGTGACCATTTAATGGTCCGACTAAAAAGGCAGGTTCTTTTAATTATTATTTATATTCAACAATAATTTATGAAGTCTAGAGCATAGAAATTGTAAAAGAGTATGACTTTATTCGCAAAATAAAGTTAATTAAACAAATTAAATAAAAAATAAAATTAATTACATTCAATAAATTCAAATATAATTCACGTTGATTATAGCGCTACTGTATAATATGTAAAGTTAGAAAAGTTAAATTACAAACGGAAATTGTATCAATTAAATGTGCATTCCGAATCGAAATGCCATTTATAAGAACTGAGAACCAGAGTCCAATCTCAAATAAATTGTTGAAATTAACTGTATTGTAATTTTAGGTACTCCAATCTTATTATTAGTAATATAATATTATTGAATAGGCCTTTACATTTGCTTTGTTTAATTATTTAGTGATCACAGGTTTACCCCTTTTTTTAATTTTTACCTATTTGGAAGTGTGTCACCTTTTTTTTCAATTAACAAAGTAAAATTTGATTTACATTTGTAATTTACATAACTTTGTGTGACGGAATCCATTTTAAATCAGATCGCGGTCCATGCTAACGTCACAGATATTTTGACTTTTAATTTTAAAGAACTGTGGAAATTTAAAAAAAAATTTTTTAAATTATTCTCGCTGACCTCTACAACATATATTTTGTTCATCAAAACAGATTCATCCGTTTACGAGAAATTTGAGGAAATGGAGGTAGAGGAACCCGTTTATTATAAACGTAAACAGTCAAACAAATTCGATCATGTTAACTGCACCTGCTTTTCTTGGATTTGAAAGAGGTTTAAGTATTGCTGAAAAAAAAACTTTTTTAGCCCACTTTTCTTCTTTTTATAGATCTTTCAGCGAAAAATCGTCCATTGCAGTAAGACAACGTCACACAAAAGCTTTATTTTCTCGGAACAGAATAATTTCTCTCAAGTGATTTACTTGGAATTGTTTAACTTTTTCTTATCCAACTCATTTTTTTCGAATTAATCAACTCAATATCTCAGGATATATATTTTTTTTTTTAACTGAAAATTGCACTTTTTATCGCGATCCGCAGCTGAGCATGTTCAAATTTTTGGTTTCTGTGACTTTAAGATTATCAACTTCCACATTCTATTTCTCGAAACTGGATAACGTTTTCTAATCACACTTTTTTGGCCTGAATTCGGAAACATTTCAAGTCAATAATGGACTTTTTAATTTTTGCTCTCCTGAAAAATTTCGATGTTGTTGCTTATCTAGTTCTGTACTACTTTCTCGAATCGATAACGCATTTAATGAATGCTAAGAGTGACCTTTTGTGTGAAAGACATTTTAAAAATAGTTAAACAATTTTCATTTGTTGAAACCAAAATTTATTTCCTGTAAGTCTTAAAAAGTTAATGAATTTTTAAAGTGATATTTATTGTGGAAGACAGTTTGCAATTATTTAAAAAATTAATCATTTAATTGCGCCTTTTCGTAGGAAAGGTGGAAACAAATCTAGTTTCTTTGTATCTTTTACACCATGTAACTTATTATTTAGTATTTTCTTATTTCAGAACTTATGACCTAATTTTTTTAAACAATAATCAATTTTGTAAACAATTTCATTCAGTTACATTGTTAATAGTTATTTTTTAGATCGATTTCATTAATAAAAGAAAATACTGATTAATAAGCGACATAGTATAAGAGATTCCAAAATACTAGAATTTTCTCCAACTTTCCTATGAAAAGGAGCAAGTGATATTAATTGTTTAAATAATTGCAAACTGTATTTCACAAAAAATATCACTCTTAAAATTTTTTACCTGCGAAATTAATTCCAGAAAATAATGACTTTTCACGATTTACAGGATCAAAAATTGTTCAAACAAATTAAAATTATTTAAATAATTAACAAATATGTTAAACAAGAATTATTATTCTTGAAATTGCAAAAAAATTGTTTAAACCATTAAAAAAAGGTTTGAAAATACTTGGAAACTTGTGACTTATCGAAAAAAAATAATTAATTTTGAGAAAATTAAAAAAAATACAGTCCTTAGCATGAATTTTATATAAAACTGCTATTTTGCATTTTTTGTGACATCTTCCGGGCAGAATACAAGGGGGTTGGTGGTGTCAAAACTAAAGTTTATTGGGTGGAAATTATTCCTTGAACAGGTGACTAAACTTTAATTTACAGAAAGTTAGTAACAAATAATTCTTTTTTTTTCAATTTTTCCGCATTACAAGTTACAAGTTGTATTTTGAAAGCAAACTAAAGAGGACAAACTTTCACGTTAGAAAAAAAGGATTAGGTAAATTGTTTGAAATTATTAATAGATCAATATTTCACAATTTGAAATATGTGCGGCTCGCGCCAAGATTCAAATCCATTTCGTCTGCTAGACGTCTCGCGTGGACCACGTGGTATAGTCACGTGACGAATGTTTTTGTAGAAAAGATTGTGGGTGGAAGGCAAAAGTGTATAAATGGATAAAAAAAGGAAGGATTATCAGTGTTCATTCGTCACTTCCTGAAGTACTTTGGAATAGTTTAACTTGCCGCAATTCTTTATTTTCTAACGATTCACCTGAATTGTAATTTTCTTAGTGCTCAGTGCATTTCTTCAAACCCTTGGAACGCATGTTTGAGGTTAGAAAAAGACCAAAAAGACGAAGACAAAGGTCGTAAAAGTGTCTCTTTTATATTTGACACTGACCTTTAGAAGCATGGCTAGCGTGGACTTCAAAGTTGTTCTCCTAGGACACAGAGCCGTTGGAAAAACCAGTTTGTTAAAGCGATTTGTGAATGACACATTCGATGAAGCTTTACCCTACCAAAATGTAAGTTTGCCTCAATTACTTTTGTTACAGTTTCTGAACTTTACCCTCCGATGCTATAAAAAAGACGTATTTTACCAACAAATTGTAACAATATATTAAATAGATAGTCTATGCTTGATAGCACATTTATTATTTAGTACAGTGTTGTATACACAAAAAAGGGTCCAAAGTAGATCAGTACAGTCATTCTCTATCAAAAACACTGGAAATTTACAGAGTTCTTGTGAATTTCTGTGGCTTTGTAAAGGAATTTCCCAAAAATCCTGAAATGTTATAAGAAAAATGTAAAACTCCATTTCAAATAATTACGAAGTAGGGTGGTCCAAATTTTTTTCTCGTTTTTCAGACATATCGCCCCCAAATTTGTTCGAATCCACAAAAAAATACATGCGTTTTTTTAATAAAAAATTATACTTAGAGGTTCCGCAAGCCCTATGAAATTTAACACGTATTTCTTATAAGAAAAAAATACGTTTGTGTACATTTTATTCGGAATCATCAATAATATGTCAATCGAGTTGAAATTCAACATTTCTCTTCACAGTTAGCCGTAGAATACGAATAAAAAATTACTTTTCAAATAACACCCCCTGTATGTTTTTATAGGGTCCAAAAAAAAAAACCATAAGTGAAAAATTGGATTTTGCGAGTTTTGGCTCTAAATTATTTTTTTGCGCTTTTTTATAATAGAAACTATTTCTAATACAAAAAGTTGTACTTTTATTGATAATTAGATGTTTGAATAAATTGTTTAAGTAATTTATTATTGGTTATAGCAATTTTCTTTTAGAATAGAGTTAGAAAGTCGCGGTTTTTCCGAATTTTTTAACATATTTTCAACTTTTCAGTTAGAGCGAGGTAGTAATCAATTAAACGTAAGAGAAATGATTGTTTAAACAATTTATTATTATGTATAACAATATTCTCTTAGAATAATGATAGAAAGTTGCTATTTTTTCTTAAACTTTACACTTTTTGTCTGCTTTTCAATTAAAGTTAGGTAATAATTAATTCATGTTAACAAACAACTGTTTAAAGAATTGATTATTTCTTTAAATAATATTCTCCTGAAATAATGGTAGAAAGTTGCTGTTTTTTCTTATATTTCGACTTTTTGTCTACTTTTCAATTAAAGTGAGGTAATAATTAATTCATGTTAACCAGCAATTGTTTAAACAATTTATTATTATTTTTAATAATATTCTCCTTAAATAATGCTAGAAAGTTGCGGTTTTTTCTGAAATATTGAACGTTTTGTCCACTTTTTACTTGAAGCGAGATAATACTTAATTAAATTTAAGAAACCTCATTGTTTAAACAAATTATTATTGTTTATAACTATCTTCTATCGTAATGCTAGATATTTGCGGTTTTTTCTGAAATTTTCCACTTTTTGTCAAATGTTCACTTAGAGCGAGGTAATATCTAATGAAATTTAACGAAAATAATTGTTTAAATAAATTATTTTTGTTTATAACTACCTTATCCTATAGTTGTACTAGATAGTTGCGGTTTTTTCTAAATTTTTAACTTTTTGTCCAATTTTTACTTAGTGAGATAATAATGGATGCAAGTTAATAAACATAATTGTTTTCATCATACCTCAATCGATATGATGAAAAATTGTATGCATGACTCAGGCCGATATACTATTAAACCATTTACTACTGTTTATACGTATCTTCTTTCAGATTAATGCTAGAAAGTTGTGGATTTTTCTGCACTTTTTAACTTTGCTTTGCCTTTTTAGCTAGGAACAAGAAATAGATATTATTAATTTAAACAAAAAGGCTCTTAATAAGTACTTAAAGGAAAATTTACATTTAATATGATCCATATAGAAAATTTGAAGACCATTTCAAATATCTTTTTTATTTCAGAAAAATATATTCACAAAAAAGGAAGACAGTGTTTAAAAACTGACTCTCCCTAATGTTTATTCATAATTTGTTAATAACTAAAAAGCCAAAGCAAATTTAAAAACTTGTGAAAAACCCTCAACTTTCCAGCAATTATCTAAGAGAAGATAGTTATAAACAATCATCAATTGTTCAGACAATTATGCTTGTTAAATTGCATTAATTATCACATCACTGTAAGTGAAAAGTGGACAAAAAGTTTAAAATTTCAGAAAAAAACCGCAACTTTCTAGTATTATTCAAGATGAATATTATTTAAAAAAATAATATATTGTTTGAATATATATATATATATATATATATATATATATATAATATACTGTTTGAACAATTAATTTTGTTAACTTTAATTATTACCTCACTCTAATTGAAAAGTGGACAGAGTGAAAATTTTTTAGAAAAAACTGCAACTTTCTAGCATTATTTTAAGAGGATATTATTATAAGTAATAAGAAATGGTTCCAACAATTATTTCTGCTGAATTTAATTGATTATTGCTTCTTTCTAACTGAAAAGTGGAAAATATGTTGAAAAATTCGGAAAACAACCGCGACTTTATAACTATTCTAAGAGATAATTGCGAAAAATAATAATAAATTGTTTAAACAATTTATTTAGACATCTAATTATCAGTAAAAACTAGTATTTTATGTATTAGAAACAATTTGTATGTAAAAAACTGCAAAAAAATCATAGTTAGCGCCAAAAACGCGCAAAACCCATTATTTCACTTATGGGGTTTTTTGGTACCCTATAAAACAAACTTATGGGGATGATATTTAGAAAGTAATTATTAATTTGTATTCTACAGCTAATTGTGAAGAGAAATGCTGAGTTTCAACTCAATTCATCTAATATTGACGATTCTGAATAAAATTTACAAAAACGTCTTTCTTATGAGAAGAACCTCTAAATATAATTATTTAAAAATCTCTTTTATTTGTTTTTCAAAGAATTTTTCGACCATTCTTTTACTTAGGGATCACAGTCTCATTACAATAAAAAATAAACACTCTTTTAAGAAAGTTGAAGATGACACATTTTAAAAAATTTTTTAAATGTGAAAACCAGAAACAGATGTTGTTATCCAATATAAAATTGAACAGTAAAAGAATTTACACTTATTTTAAAAAGAAGTATTAGAAAGTTAACCATTTTTAATTGAAATGTACAAAGTTAAATAATTAAAAAATGCAATATTCCAAGTGATCAGCTGCAATGTTAAATGTTCTAACTTGAAAAATTTAAAGTCAAATGTTCAAAATTGATCCACTTGAATTTTAAATATTTATAGAAGTGTTGAACAGTCTCAGAATTTATTTTTAAATCTTACCAATAAAATTGACAAATGTTTATTTGAACGATTTCAAAATAAACTATTTAGAATTTAAATAAAACTCTAAAATATTTCAGGCGCTCAAGCTTTAACTGTTTTTAATTTGAGTTTAAGAGCATTCAAAAGTGTAGTTTCAAAACATTATAAGTATTAATTATATTAAGTCCGAAATTTTAAACCTTGGAAAGAATGGAATGAACGAATTTCCAAGCTAAGTATATCCATTTTGTAAGAAAAAATTCTTTAATGGGCATAAATCATTCAATTTTTTGTTAATATAAAATTTCTCATAAAAATATTGTGTATTCTTTTCCATATGTAAGATTTAATGTTTAATCTTCCGATCGAACTTTTTATATGGCCGTGAATGGATCCAATGGATCCAATTTTTAAAAAATCCTTAAAGGGCAGAAATCAGTAAAAAGTCGTTTAAAATTATTATAAAGTTATGATTTAATATTTGCCCTATTTTTCCCATTTTTCATGAAAAAATTACCCTATTTCCCTTTTTCTGAGCTCCTTTTGCACTTTGCTTCCTGTGATTATATACCTAAAGTACTAGTCATCCTTATTGTAAACTTACACTACAATGTAAATGAATACGAAATGTAAAATGATAAAATCGCAATGCTCGTAATTTTACAAGAGGCATATAAAACAGGAGGCCATCTGCGTGTGATTTTACACTCCCCAAGTTATTTTACATTATATTTTTGTAATTTTACACTAGGAATTACTGATATTTTATGTACAATTATTCGCGTATGAAATTTTTTACATTTTGGTTGATGAAATATAAATAGCAATGGCATTTTTCTTAGACAATTGGGGTTGCATTTGCAGCCAAGCAACTTGAGATCGGAGACCGAATATTAACCATGGGGTTGTGGGACACTGCAGGCTGTGAAAGGTAAAATTTTCAAGTTTTTTGTCGATAATTTCAGAAATAAGAAAATAATTAATAAACTGAATATGGGCATCAACAGTTTATAATTGTAACTGACGACATTTAAGATTCAAAAAAACTAAATATAATTTTTAGAGTTGACTGAGAACCCAATTTTTTTTATAATTTATTATGCAAGATGAGTTTGTTAGAGATTATATTTCTAAAGGTTTTTCTTTAAAAAATAAAAATAATTGATCTGTTTATTGGAAGAATATTCAATTTATATAATTTTGTTCTCTAATTAGTAATATTTCAATTCTCAAATCATTTTAAATTCCTAGAATAATAATTAGAGGACAATAGCAAATTGAAAACTTTTCAAAATAAACAATTTATATTTGAAGACTTCAAAAACTTAATCTCCTAAGCTTGAGCAATATTTGACTATTTGTTCAGAACAGGCAATTTTAAGTAATTTGTTTAAAGTGAAACGATTGGAAGCCCCAATAGTTGAATAATTAATGTAATAAATTATAAATCGTCAGAATTTTCGAGTGCTAAATTTTAAACTTTGAAAGTTAGGATTTAAATTGTTCGTTTTTGTAAATTTTTTATTTGTAACTGAAATTTTTGAATTTCGAAAAGTATACATCATAATTTGACGTGATTTTTTTTTCAAAAAACGTTTTAATTTCACAATTTTAATTTAAAAAGTGTTTAATTTAAAAAAAGCTTATAATTGTTCATTTTGTATGTTTCCAATTAAAACTAAAATAGGTAATTAAATAAGTATTTTTATTCATACTTTTCTTTAATTAATAATTGAAGGAAAATTCTGTACTTTTATCGTTTTTCTTAATTGGAGGAGATACATTTTTTATTTGTGCCATTTTTATTGAGTTGAAAGGGTGAAAATTTCGGTTTTTAAATTTTTTGTGAATTATATTAGTAATTTTTAGAATCGTTAAATTTTAAAGATTCACAATTTATAACTTTCAAAATCGCACTGTTTCGTAAATTAATTAATTTTTTTAAGTTGAAATTATAGTCGATCCAGTGCTTGCATGATTTATATAAGTTTATTATTTTTTTAAATTCATGACACTATTTTTCCAAATTTATACCACTATCGACACTATTTTTCATTTCCGAAGTATAACAAAAGTATATTATTCCATTTTTATCGTTTCGTTCAGTTTAATTTTAGTTGTAGCTGTTTCGCAATTTTAATAACTTCCAGTTCGAAAAATTTCAAATTGAACGATTCATAATAATCAATTTTAAATATGAATTCTTTCAAATCAAGTTTTGTATTTTATCGAAAAATGTCTAATTCTGTCCTATATTTTTTTAATTCAGTAAGTAGCTAGCAGCCTTTTTTTAAAATAATTTCTGGAATTTATTCCAGGAAAACATAAACGGAAATTAAAAAACTGAATCAAAATCCGTGCACCGTAATTTTTCATTTCTAGGTTCGAATCAATGGTTAAAGTATATTATCGAGGTGCCAAAGCTGCAATAGTTTGTTATGACGTTTCCAACCCAGAGACATTTAAGAGAGCAAAATTTTGGGTGAGGGAAGTGAGGGAAGTCGAGGAAAGTTGTAAAGTATACATATGTGCCACAAAGAAAGATATATTAGATCTCGGAAGGTCAGCCGAGCCAGATTTAGAAATTGTTGAAAGGTATGCCCAAGGAATTCAATCCAAATTTTTCGTCACATCGAGCAAGACTGGAGCAAATGTTGGTGAGGCAATTTATTATTAATTACAACCGTAAATTTGATTTAACTCCCCTTATAAGAATTATCTTCTATTATTAGTGTTTTTCCTTTTCGCAGCCGAATTATTTGAGGAAATTGCCAAAGACTACATCACGAATCCAGAAAATGCTCAAAGTCTAGAAGGCAACTTTATTACTCTAACAGAGTCGAAATATTCTAGTAAGCCATGCTGCTAATCATGGCGTGGCCACTCGTTTTAATAGGAAAAGTAGGGGCAGAAGTCTTAAGGATTATTTTTATTGTTAGTTTCTAGATTTTATACTATGCGGAAATTTCAACAAAGAGAATTTCTGAGCGGGAAAAAAACTGTAATTAGATTTATTTTTCAATCTTAAGTCCGAGTGGCCACTTTGAAATAGGATAAGAAAAGCAAAGTGATGTTATTATAAAATCTAAGTGTATGAGGAATCGACTGAATCAAGTGGAACTTGATACATAGCTATTACGATAAGGAAATAACGCTGAGACAAAACAATATGATATATATATATATATTCCTCAAGGTACTTTTAAATTGTTTAATTATATGTATGAACCATTTTTTAAATATTAAGCGATTTACATATGGAAAAAGAAAGTATTTTATATCAGTATATTTTATTCAATAAAATATCATGCACATTTTTTATTTTTATCTTTAAATTAAATTCCTGTTTTCCTAGATTAGACATTTGAATTTGATTACAATTTGCTTATTAATGATTTCTTTAAATGGAATTTTTAGTATATGTTTATTGTTTACATCTGTGATGAATTTTAGATTTGAAAATTATTTTTGCAATTTCTTGGAAAATACTATCTTGGCAAAAAATCTTGGTGTTTGATGTTTGATCTAAAGGTTTTGAAGGAACGTAAGTTTCAAAATTCACTCAATTTTACTTGCCAGATTTATTAGCGAGGATAGTACAAAAATGGGATATTTTTATGGTATATAGTCCAAACCAAAGCTGATGGGGATTCACTGGAATTGTCCCCTCCATTCTTAATTCTCCACTAGCAGAACAGAAATAATGCTTCCAAAGAAGTCTTGAGTATTCATTCTCTTCGCCCATGGAGCCGATTGTGAATAGCATTCATTCATAATTTCTTAACCGCTCTTCGCAATAATGTAATCCAATTCTTTTAACCAACCTTCGATTACAAATTTTAATTACTTTTCCATTTTCACTGTGACTTGTAGTACTCTGGAATAATTGTCTATTTTCTATTGTATAGTTGTAACCAAGTATAGCGGAATAACAATATTCAAGATTTAAATTTGTTCAATTTGTTAATAAAAATGGTGAAAGTGGATTTGAAAGTTGTTTTAGTAGGATATCAAGCAGTGGGAAAAACTACTTTAGTCAACCGTTTCCTGAATGGAATTTTTGATGGAACTGTGACCCACATTGCAGTAAGTTTATATGTTTTGCAATAATTACTTTTATGTTTAAATTAAATGAGATTTTTAAGGATATTAGGGCCGGGCAAAAATACTAAAATGAATTGAATCGTCTGAGCCCAAGGAAAAAAATTGTGGGTTGGCATTCGAAAAATATTTTTAAAAATATAGAAATCGGTTAATATCTTCTGTTTGGTTCTTGGACCTGAAAATTCAAGTTATTCCTAGTGAACAATAATAGAAAATTTTAAATTAAAAAGAAAAAGATTCAATTCCGAATATTTTGAAGATTTGCAAAAAAACATGTTTTTTTGATTGAGTTAAATTGTTAAAGGAACACTTATTTGCCAAAAAATGAGTATACTGAACATGAAATTTCTCCTACTTGAATGAAAGAAACACACTATTATTTTGCTTTCATGCAAAATGAATTGTTCGTGGTGTTCCAAAAAATTGTTCTTACGTGTTCAGCAAAATTGTTGGTGTGTTCAGAAATCGCGAAAAACAACACAAATTCTAACATCACGAAAAAAATTGTTTCCCAAAATAGAAAAATACATAATACCTATATCATGTTTCATTGATTCATGCTGAAGAAATTTTAGGTTCGGCATATTCAAACTTTCCAGCAAAATTGTGCACATTAACTCAATTCAAAATTTCTGAACACAGATTTTTTTTATTATCTAATTTTTTTATTACTGTTCCTGGGTGGCAACAAATCTTCATTTTTCGCATTTTTCTGACACTGCCTGATATTTCTGATATATGACTGATACTTCCCTGATTCAAATTTAAAGACCAAAATTATAATCTTGTAACATTTTTAATAAAGAATCTTTTATAAATGGAATCAAAATAAGTTTAAATTCATAAATTGTTTGTTCATTATTTTCAGGGCTGCCACAGCCTAATTTACTCGGAAAAGTAACCTATTTAAAATTTAAACTAATGTTCTTTTGAATCTATAGGAATTTAAAGAAATGAGAAGAATTCGATGGAATTCATAAAAATTCAAGGTTAAAAAAAGAAATTTTCAAGTTAATTAAAAACAATTCAAAAATATGAAAATAATTAATTGGATGCAGTATTCATTGAATGAGTTTAAAAAAATGCAAGGGAATTCAAAAGGATTTGATGAAATTTCTTAAGAATTCAAGACGACTTTGAAAGACTTTTAAAGACTTTAAGATAAATTAAACAAAAACTAAGAAAAAAATACAATGACTCGAGTAGAATTTAAAAATTCAAGAAAATTAAAAATAATTCAGGATAAATTAATAAGAATCCAGGGTGAATTTCAAATAAATTCACATGAATGACAACAAATATTTCAAAATCTTTTCAAATTTTTAAAACTCTACGAAATATCCCTCACTTCTTGTAAATAAATTCTTTGAAATCCATTAAAATTTTCTAAAATTCCGTTATATATATATATATATATATATATATATATATATATTAGGCTGGTTAAAAAAAATCGACTATTTTTTTTTCGACGCCCCCACATAAAAACTTCCGGAAAGGTGTAAAAAGACGCCTGTGAAAAGCCGCGAATTTCTATTTCCCATTTAAATAGCATGTGAAATTTTTTTTTTTTAATTTGCAGTTTTGTAACTCTTGAACGGCTTAATGAATTTCTAAGAACATAACATATTTTTGTAGGGAGTTCGACGCTTTACAAAAAAGATCTCTTATGATTTTTTCATAAATTTACTCTTTCAAAAGTTATTTAAGGTTAAAGTTGAACACGTAATAAATGTATCGTTTTTTTTCTTAATTTTTGGCAAAAATTTGAAATTCATCACTAATTATCGTAATATTTTTTTCGGAAATTTTATAGTTTGAAATTTTCTCTAAAAAAACAATAATCTAACTCAAATCATCACATTATCATGTTTAACATTGTTTAAAAATTTGTCTTTTATTGTTCTTACCGAGAAAACGTACAATTTTTTAAAGACCTCGCGGTAGGAAATGATGTAACAGGACGCGGTATTGCATTAATTGATGAATACAATAACTGCTTAACAAAAAACGAGGACCAACATCAATATCTTCTACAAGTTGTGCAAGAACATCGTCAACAATTTCCATATTGTAACAAGAAAACATTAAAATAAGAGTTAATGTTCGTAATGATAATTTTAACGCCAAAACTTATAAATAATGTTGTTTTAGTATTATTATTCAAAATTGTTTATATTGAATTTTATTTTTATACTATACTAAATACATAACAGTATGTTTCTAAAAGTGACGTCTTTTCATTAGTATCTGTATCTTGATACTTAATAGATGAAAACTACTATTTTAATGAGAAATAAGCAGGTAATACATAAAGATACTGAGCTTTTCGATTTAAAAATTGTTAAACGATCTTTTTTTTAAAGAAAATTATAAACTATGAAATTTCTGAAAAAACATTACGATAATTAGTGATAAATTTCAAAAATTTTCCAAAAATTAAGAAAAAAAACGATAAGATCATAAGAGACCTTTGTTGTAGAGCGTCGAATTCCCTACAAGAATATGTTATGGGCTTAGCAATTCATTAAGCATGATATTTAAATGGGAAATAGAAATTCGCGATGAGCGACCTCTAAATATTAATATTAAGAGCTCTGCTTTCAACAGGCGTCTTTTTACACCTTTCCGGAAGTTTTTATGTGGGGGTTTTGAAAAATATATATATATATATATATATATATATTAATATATATATATATATATTATTTCTTGTTTTTTTCATAATTTCTTGGAATCTTTAAAAAAGTTCTTAAATCTTTGGTAATACCTTGAAATATTTGAAAAGTCTTTCAAATCCTATGAAATCCCACAATTCTTTTGAATAAATTCGTTGAAATCCATTAAAATATTATAAAATCTTTGAAATTCTCGGAAATCTTACCAAATGCCTTGGAATCATTTAAAAATATATACCCTAAAATCTTTAAAGTCTTTGAAATCCTTTCAAATTATTAAAATCTATTAAAAATTTCTTACAATCTTTTAAAATACCCTTAAAGATTTCAAAAGAATTCAAGAAAATTCAGAAATAGGTATATAGATCTGAATTCAACAGTGGTTAACCCATGGGTTAATTTATCGAAAGAAAGGGGATTAAAGAGATCTTTCCATGTCAACAAGTGACTATAGTGACTTTATCTTTAAAAAGTGACTACCCTGATTATTCTTGACAGTTACTTAAAGTGCTTCTTCCCAAAATTCCCTGACTTTTGCATTTTTTATCTCAAAATTCCTGACTTTCTATAACCAGCAAATTTCCCTGACTTTTCCCTGATTTCTAGATTTTCCCTGACCTCCGGCCAGTCTGTGTTCTCCAGAAAAAACTAGATATAAAGAATTTGCCATAGTTTTTGAACTAATAGGACCATTTCTTGAATTTTCAAATCCAAAAACCGAAGAGAAGATATTAACCGATGTCAACTATTATTTTCCTTTTTTCGGATGGCAACTCAAAAATTTTTTCTCTGGGCACAAATGATTCAATTCATTTTAGCATTTTCACTCCGCCCTACTATCAAACCTTATAGCCTTTTAAGTTAAAAATTCCATGGCTTTTAAATGGTATATTTTAGTTTTTTAATACATTTTAATTTAATAGTCCTCATGGTTAGAGATAATATAATGTGAGACTGGTGTTATTAATGAAAAACGCCAGAAATCTCAAAAGGGATATCATAATAATATCTCTTCTTTTGTAGACAATTGGTGCTTTATTCAACAGCACGGTAATTGAAGTTGGCGGTAAAACATTAAATATGGGAATATGGGATATAGGAAGCGACTTCAGGTATAAATGAAATCACAAAAATTTGTATGAACGTAAAAAATAATCAAAGTTTTATTTGAAATAATAGAAAAAAAGCTCTCATAATTTTAATGTTATCAATTTATTTTGTTTCCAGATGGGAAAAACAGGTGAAAAAATGCTATAGTGATGCAAATGCTGTGATAGTATGTTACAATTCTTCCGAAATGGAATCATTCAAAAGAGTTAGGTTTTGGCAGAGAGAATTAAAGGACTTCCCAGAAGAATGTAGAGTTTACCTATGTGCGACAAAAAGTGATTTACTACATCCAGGCAACCCGGCAACACCGGATTTGAGCAATGTCGAAAACTATGCAAAAATGATGAAGGCAAAATTCTTTTTGACTTCGAGTAAAACTGGAGAAAACATTGGTAGGAGAGAATACTTTTTCATTTTTAAAGATTTTTACTCTTATTTATTTATTAATACTTATTTTTTTCCTTTACTTGAAATGTTTGAAGAAATTGCTAGCGACTATCTATCAAATCCAGAGAATGTTAGGAAAATGAAGAAATTTGAGGAAATGGAACGAGAGGAAACAGTTTACTGTAAAGGTAAACAGTCAAGTCAATCTGGTCATGATAACTGCAGCTGCTTTTCTTGGATTTGGAGGAGGTATAAGCGTTTGTAAAGAAATACAGATATATTTCGCGCATGTGAAAATCAGAGATTTAAAATGGCAAAAGAGATAAGATCATAAAATGATTGACTCATGTAAATATCTTACTTCGACTGATCAATTTTTTTCAATTTTATCTAACTAAAGAAACCAATTTTTCTAAAATCTTTTTTTTACGATTTCAAGTAATTCATGACACTATTTATGAATACATATTACAAATACCTACATACGTATTTATAATTCTAAGTACTTTTTTCATCATGTAGTATAGAAATAATTTCATTTTTGGTCCTTATCAGTGTCATTCTCATGTCTTCAAATATTAGTATTATATGAAAAAAGACTTTTATATGATGTCTAGCAATAAGTAATTATGAAGTTTAAAATAAGGTGCTGACAAATCTTACACATACCATTTCTAGTTTATACCGTTTATTGATCGGCAGTCATTAGATATATAAGAGAAAGTATCTGACATTAGAATATTTTGCACAATAAATAGTTAGTGGAAATTTAAGTTCGTCTTTTCTTGATTCGTGAAAAGGCTTTTTATATCACAGTCAAATTCCCTCAGGACTGTAGCAGCCTTCCAAAGTCACCTGCAACCGTATAATAAATTATAAATAATAGAGTGCAAAAATTTAGTTTCGTTAAATAAAGAATACACTTACAGAACTGACTCGAGACTTTTGTCTTGAACTCCACATAAATGCAGATCCGCTTAATTAGTACAAAACATTATCAAATAATTCCAACAGATCCTAAATCGCTCTTAGCGTTTGATTCTTTCATCATTTATGACTACATAATTCTCAGCATCGAGTTGAAGACGTGTATGGAAATATTGTTTGGCAAGTTTGCTTAGCTTGTTCATATATTCCGAAAAATAATAGCCCTCCTACTGTGAAGCCACAAACTCTCGGATAGAATCCCGCAAACAGGCTGAAAGTAGATAGCATTTAAAATGTAAAAAATTCTGATTTTTCTTAAATCTATGATTTTATTCTCACCCCCGAACTCCATTTTCACGGTAGATTTGACGGAACATGGAGACAATTTTAACTTCATCTTTACCAGCAGACGTGCTAGCTAACATTATTCTCGTTTTTGTAACGTCCAATGGCGTTGTGATGGTAGCAGAAATTGCAACTAGAAAAAATAACATGTTTCCTTTCATTTTTGTTCAAGATATAGTTTAACCACCAACAACTTTTTTACTTTTTCTACTTTAACGTTAGTTGAAAATGCAAAAAAGTCACATTTTTAGGGTCACTTTATTTTTAAAGTGTTAAATGTGAAAAAGTTTAAATTGAACTCGCTGGATATTGCAAATTTTTATAAACGTCACTTTTTCCATTTGTTTTTAAAAATTAGAATAAGTTTACAAAAAATTGAATTACCCGAGGCTGCCCCACATGCAGCTCCTTCCAAGGGAGTACATTCTCGATGGACGTGTTGTCTATATCGAAATTTAAAATATTCCCATAGAGGCATTTGTGTAAAACCAAACGGCATATCTCGAAGAACTGTGCTACCATATCCTCGGTATAACGTTTTCAAACCTAAGGAACTTATCGTGTCTCCCAACAATGCTTGCTTTCTTTGTTTAATTACTTCCACAGGTACTCGAATTAAACATGCAACCTGTGAGTAGAAATTTGAAATCCGCATCTATTGAACTTTTGAGTACAAAATTAATTTTCATTTCAACATTAATTTTCTTTGTAGATAAAACTTTGAAATTTGTGTAAATTTAAGATTAAATATTCAAATAATATATGTATATTTCAAACTAGTAGAATTTATCCAATTAATTGATTTTTTAGTAATTATAAAGAAACTTGTAACATAAATCGTAAAGGTTGTCTACTTTTTGAATATTTTGTTATATTACCATTTCACCAGTGGCGGCAGCCCCCATATGTACCATCCAATGATATTGGAAAGGTACGTTTGGCTGGAGAAACTCCTTTATACCCTCATAAGTTATGAAAAAAAGTGAAGCTGAAATCATATTCTATGTTAATAAATTCTATTACTTTTTTAATTATTCATGGCATAATTTTTCATAATTACCTGAAGGTGCAGATCCTATCATAACAGGTAAAATTCCCTGATAAAGGCGTTTGAAACCTCCGGATTTCATAAAACCATGCTGACTTTGTAATCTGGTTTTTAAAGTATCCACCGGAAAAAATACTAAATCACATATCGTTCCTGCGAATGCTCCGGACTGTTACATAAAAAGAATATTTCCATGATATTAAAATTTACGTTAACTAGACCAAGATAACCGCGTAAACTAACCTTCTACAATATAAAGAAAAAACTATTAATATTACAGATATGAAACTTTGTTTTACTTCTAGTACTTTTTCTTCTTCTTTTGATCACTTTATATTTTATTTACTTTTGATAACGATTTGAAGTATTTATAAATTAACTGTGAATTATTAAGGCATTTTTAGTGGAACCTTAAAAGCTTAAAATTGAAGACTTTCAGATTAAACTCGCTAAAAACTACACAGGAATTTTTCTATCGAGAATAATTTTAGCAATTCCACAGATAAAAAATAAATTCCGTCATTTTCTTTTTCCCTCTGGTTTCAAAAAATTGCTGCTAATTTCACGATTTCGAATAATCTAATCGGATTACTAAAATTGTAAAATTATGTCTTTTTTGCGTGTAAGAAGAACATAAGGGATAAAAATGTAACATGCATACAACTGATGTCGCTGAATGAACATTGTTAATTATTTATAAATAGTAAATCAATATTAATGAACAATCAGGTGACACTAATATATACTAATTAACCCCTGCATAGTTCAGATTTGAAAGCAACATGTATAATATAAAATATATGAGGTTGAAATACAATAAAAAATCAAATTTGTCTTTCTCATATATGTACATATCTTTAAATACTAAAAAGCATTCGCATATACACAACCATGTCTTTAAAAAAGTATATCGAATATAAAAATCTTGCAAATTGTGATAACAGGGTGAGAAAAAACATTCCCGGTCATTTCTCAGTTCACAAAACTTTCTCACGGTCATTGAAATTTAAAAAATCAAACTCTTATAAAGCTGAAAATTGTTTCATTTGTAGTAATCAAAACTGAACTGCAAATTAAGACTCTCAAAGTGGAATTCTTTTAATTTAAACTTTTAAAATTGAAGCTTACAAAAATTTTAATTCAAACAATAACGCAAAAATTTTAATTTTAAACTTTTATAAATAGAACAGTCCAAAGATTTCTGGTTGAAAAATATAAAACCATGATATCATTTTCAATGCTCTGAATTGAAAAATAAATCAATAAATTTTCAAGTTTTCAAAATTATAAAATTATAAAAACAATTTTAAGTTAGAAACAATAAAAATTGAACGATTTAAAATTTTTCTTTAAATTGAACACTTTTGAAATTAGAAGTTAAATTATTTTTATTTTAAGTCGTTTCAAATTGTTATTTATGCATCAAAATTCAAAACTTTCATTTATATATTTTGAATATATTTTGCTAAATATTATACCATTTTTCTTTTTTTTTTAATCAAAACAATTTCAAATTGAATGGATTTAAAATGGAATATTTTAGACTGAAACGGGCAGCGGGCAGATTTTTTAAATTGAAAATGTACGCTTCAAAATAAGGTCCTAAAATGAAAAATGTTTAAAGCAACGGTTTTAGAATTACGCATTGTAAACTAAATGATTTCATAAAGTGAAAAAGTTAACAACTGAACTTAACATTTAAAAAAAGATTAAATTAAACTTATTTTAAATTGCATTATATCATATGATATAAAATTTGTGATATTTCCAGGACTCGGATCGACTAGAAGACTTTAAAAAAGTCGCATACAATTACAAAGAAAGTTGCGTGAGATTTCGAAAATAAGTCCACACAAAGTCGCATCAAATTTTTAAAGATAATGAAAAAAGCAGTATCAGACACTGAATGACTGAAATAATAAATTTATTTGTTTAGGGATGTAGATTACATAATTCTCATTGCTTTTCAAATATTATTTGCACAATCAAAATAAACTTTACAGTAAAAACAATTTTTTACCAATAGTCATTCAGCTTGAAGGATTCTGAATCTAGGTACAAAATATTTCTTTCTGAACTGTTAAACTTGTCAACTTGGATTATTTTAAAATGAGAGAAGGTTATAATTTACATTCATTTTGATTTTTTTTAAATTACTCAACGATTGAAGCTTTAAATTCAAGACTGCATATTTTTAATATGAAATTATTCATTTTTCAATAATTATCAATAATATTCAATATTATGGCGATTTATATAGATAAAATACAGAATTCAATATGAAACGTTTTAAATTCCTAAGATTTCAGGTCGAAATATATTTCATTTCCAACAAAGTAGTTGAATTTTTAACCAAAACAAACGAATTTTCAACCTGAAGATGAATTTTTTTAAAACGAGGTGAGTTTTCCAGTTAAAAATTTGAATTGTTTAGAAAACAGTTCACTTTTAAACCCGAAAGATTAATTTTCAATCAAATAGTTGAATTAAAAAAAATAATTTTGTACCAAACAGTTGCATAGACGACCAAATAGTTGGACTTTCAATCAAAAGAGACGAATTTTCAAAGAAATAGATGAATTTTTAACTAAATGGTTGAATGTTGAACTACATGGTTGCAGTTTCATGTCAAAAAGACGAATTTTTTAGAAGCCAGTTAAATTTTTAACTAAAAAGTTAATTTTCCACCAAGGAAGATGTATTTTCAATAAAAAATATGATTTTCCACCATAAAACATGAGTTTTTATTCCAAACGGTCGTATTTTCTATCCAAAAATATAAATATTCAACAGAACAGTTAAATTTTCAAAAAAATTTTAATTTTCAACAAAATAGTAATTAAATTTTCAAATCAAAATAGTTGGATTTTCTCTTGAGTGAAAAAACGAGAAAGAGGGGAAAAGGGGAAGTTTCTTGAAAACAAGGGAAAAGGGTATGTATGTATGTATACCATTAAGCCATTTCCCTTTCAGGGTAGGCGTGACACTACCCGATTCGGGTAGTGTTTCTAGGTTGATAGCTTGTAGTAAAATAACTACAAGTGTGGGGTCACCACACCCACGATGTGCCAACAGCACTCGGTTTTCTCGAATGGTCACCCATCCAAGTACTAACCGCGCCCAACGCTGCTTAACTTCAGTGATCTGACGAGAACTGGTTTTTTCAGCGTGGTATGGCTGTTGGTATTGCGGGTAATGCGGGAAAAAGTGTGAAGACTAACTGAATGTGAAAAAAATCGATTTTAAAAGTTGTCGACTGTTTTCGACGGCTTGACATTTGAAAAAATTTAAACTTTGAACATAATTTCACGAAGTTGTTCAATTTCAAACGCGATTAATTAAAAATTGTCCAAGCATGAGAATTTATTAAATTTTTAATGCTCTCGATTAAATTGTACAATTTTTTCTAGTTTTGAATTTCAATTTTAAGTTTCATTGTGATTAAAATTGAAACTAGTATTAGGTTATTTCACAATCACTACCTGTTCAGAAAAAAATTACTTAACCTCATCGCGTCTGCTATCGCAAATACTAGGTCAAAGATAATAATATCTTTAATATTAATTTTTTTTAAATAATAATAACTTTCGAGAAAAACGGAAAAAAGACGATAAGTCGCATTTTTTTTTTAAATCGCACATGCGAGCCCTGTATTTCAAGTGATCGGATACATTTTTCTTCTAAAAATTTGTAAAATTTCCATTGAAAAATTAAATTCACTTTCATTTCCCGGTCCAGCGAATACCATATATAAATTATAAGAAAATAAATAAATATATGCACATAATTTTTTTTAAATTAGAATTTTAGGTTATGTTGAGTTGAGTTTTTAAAGATAAAAAATGAATTCGATACTTACGATCAAGGAAGAAAGGAATATATTCCTCGCATGCGATTCGTTTGCAGGTTTTGCATCTTCCCGAAACATGTCTTTGGTTTATATAATTCACACAATTTTTCTCTTAAAAAATCGAGTTACGCACCGCACAACCCCAATTTTGAACAAAATTAACCTAAAAAAGACTGTCATCAAAGAAAAAGAACACAGGAGGAAAGTTTAAATCCGATGGAAAATATCAATGAGCACATTGTTTGCAAATATAACCTTTGGAGGATTTGAAATAAGAACAAATAACCTCTTTCTAGACCTGAGTGCGAAAACGAGGCACGGCACGTGCGTCTGCCCCGTCTGCATGACGTGTTCGCGTGTGCATGCGTGTGCAATTGTGCGCATGCATTGTAATTGTCAAGTGCCATGCGATGGATTGTGATGTCATGCGTATTCCGGGAAATCTCGATACCCCTCCTCTGTAAATTTTCCGGTCTTGAAAAGCGGAAAGTCGGAAAATGGTCGTAAACATCCCAAAAAATCGGTGACAACGTGGTAGAGTGACTACGTGAAGCAACGGTCATGACATAATCAGTTTTGTTGCGCGAGATTCTCCTCAAAGCTCTGACAATCGAAACCAAAACATGAAAGAGCACTGGCTCGCCCTGTCAATTTTGCAAAAGCTCTTTACCTCACAGTGTGCAGTTTACAAGAACGAAACGTCGAAAAATGATATCATTGCTCGAGACGCTCTAAATAGCGGTTCAATTCTTATATAACCTCAAAACTATTTTGACAGGCTATTGGCAATTCACTCCGTTATTTATAAAATGACACCTAATATTTTAAAAAGCAGTTTGGAGAATGCTTCTTTTAGTATTATATTCCAGGTATGTATTTCCGCAGTTTGTTTATCCATCGATTTTTTTAAAATAGAATACTAGAGCTTTTTGAAACAACCTAAAAAAAATTTTCAAACGTTTTCGAATAAATATGATAAATCTTCTAATAAAATGATGCATAATAATTTACGATTAATTCGTCCTACCCACATTGAAGCTTCTGTTTCCGGCTTTTCACTCGTTTTTTGCGTGTCTTTTGTCTCGCAACTTTTTCTATTATATGTCAGTGTGACAGATCAGTTTGACTGATTTTTTTTGTACATAAATCTCATTTTTTTAGTTTAGAATAATGTACCCAATCACAGTGAATGTCACTTGATACTTCAATATATGACATACTTTTTTTTAATATATTTATTATCTTTAAAATTTCTATAAATAAATTATAGTTTCGAAAGTTTGTTTTGCTTCAAACTTAAATTCGAAAAATTTGTTTAAAATTTCTTAATTTTTTAATGTATCCACTTCCAAATTTCACAATGTTGTAGTTTCAAATTCAAATATCAAAAATTCCAGGACAATATCACTCTTAAATCTTTCAAAATTTTGGTTTGATTTTAATTTTAGTTAGTTTTAAATTTAATAATTTTAAATTTAAATATAGCTGTACAGTTTCCAGTTTAAAGGATTTGTAATTAAACAATTTTAAAATAAATGCCTCCAAAATAAATTCATAACAATAACAATTTAAGAAAATAAGATAAAATTCAATGCTTAAAAATCAGATTTTTGAACTAGGCATTGAAAATTGAATTATGTATTTTTTATTTGAAAAGTTTCCAAAATATTAAACATTTCAAACTTGATTTTATATTATTCTTTTTTATTTTCAATGTAATATCCTTAAACTGTCCAAGTTTTACTTTAGAATTTCAAAAATTAATGATTTAAAATTGAAAAATATGTGATTCGCAGATTTCAAGAATGAATAATAATTTTGAAATTAAAAAGGAAAACATTGCGTTTCTAAAAATCAAAATTATAAATCAAAATTGAAGTATCTGCAGTGGATACCTCAGTGATTGAATAATTTCGTTAACAAAGAATGGGTACAATTTTATAGTTCTGAATTCTCATGTTGAAAGCAGAATTTTCAATTTTTCCCTTTCATAAGTTTTTATTTTACAATCAAAATTGAAATTGTTGAATTTTTAAAAGTATAATTAACAATTTGAACATTTTAAATTATTAAACGCTTTAAATTTACTTAAATTAATTGAAATTGTAAAGGGTTTGAGTGTAAAAAAAGTAATAATATTACAGTTCTTGGTGACTGAACATTTTTTTTCAATTTTAAAGGAAGTTCGGATTCGTTTAAATTTCTACGTCCCATAGTAAAAATTTTTCATTTTTAATATTTCCCATTTAAAATTACTTCATTTTGAATGTTTTTTTTTTTTAAGAATAATTCAATCAAAATAGTTTATAATTGATGTGCTTGAAGTTCTGAACGTTCAAATGAACGACATTTTTTAATTATGGCTTTGTAAAGTATAAACAGTGCTGAAATGTTAATTAATTTATATTACAAATAATAGATTACCAAAAGAAACTTAAAATGCTTTATTTTAAGTTGTAGTTGGAACAATATTTATATATAAAATAGAATTGGGAAAAAATATTTCGTTCATTTGAACGTTCAGAACTTCAGGTACATTTATAAATGAATATTTTTCCGTTCTGAACAGTGAAAATGACGTTGAATTTATTTTTTGTTCTTGGAAAAATTTGTCTAATCCATTTTAATGTTAAATTATAATTTTTTCATCTACCAATTTAAAACTGTAGAATTATAGAAGCTTTGACTCTGAAAAATTTAATTTAGTTTTTAATTTCAAATTGTCAAACTTTAATCGCTTCGAATTGAAAATTATTTGAATACAATAGTTTTGATTTTTAAATTATTCATTTTTGAACGCTTTTAATTCGAAATAATACGCTTTCAATTCCTTTGAATATTGAATGAACCGATTTTCCGAAATTCTACTCTAAAATTATTCAATTTTGAATATTTTGAAATTTTTCTATTCCCGAATTTTTAATCTGTAATCATTCAATTTCTAGATTCTTCAACTGAAAATAAAATTGTTTAATTTTGAACGCTATGAATTAGAAATTATACAATTTCAACCTCTTCTATTTTTCAATTTTTAGAGCTTCTATTTAAAAAAATTTTAAACACTTTCAATTTATAAATTATTCAATTTTAAACGCTTTTATTTAGAAATTAGGCAAGTTCAATTCCTTTTCATTCCGTTCGAAATATTGTCATTTTTTCTTCATTTTTACCTAATCTAAAATTTTTGGATTTGGAACAATTTCAATTCAAAATCGTTCAATATATTCTTATTAGATTAACTATTTTAAAAATCTGAAAACTCTTAATATTTTTCTCAATTATTTATATTTTTAAAGTTGGGAAATACATTAATTTTTAATTTTTAGTATTTATTCATTTTATAATAAGCTTTAGTTCTACAAGACCTCTAAGATTTAATGAATTTAAAATAAATTTTCTATGAGCTTTTTGACAAAATACTATTTAATGAATAAAAATCTTTTTAGATAGTATGTCGCGGCGTAACATTCCTGTTAAACGCCTTTACAGTGCGACATGTCGGTCAGGATGTGCTGGGAGTAATGAACGTTCGATTGTTGTTGCTAGAATCGATCATTCTGTCCATGTTAAAAGAACCATTTTTCAAAGCTTGTTTGACGAATACAGCTGAGCACAATTGGGCTCAGGTTGTGAATCTTTTATGGCTGACGTAAGTCTCGCTTAATTTTGAAAATACATTAATTCTCAAATCAATCATATTTTTAACTTTCAATAGAACTCTGCCTTTTCTCTTTTAAAATATAAAAACAACATTTTTTTCAGGGTACCACTGTGCAGCCTATTTTCGTTTTTTCTCGGATATATCTGGCTTTCTGTTTTGACAACAGACGAAGAATTACCATCATATTACACATTTGCTGTTTGGGCAGTCGCAGTATCTTGTGTGATTGAATTATCTTCACTTGTTGTTCAACTAGTTTCCAGTGCATTTCTATTCGTGAGATTGAGAGTAGGTTCATTTGATAGCCCCGATTTTCAAATCACTAATTACTTATTACAGAATTAAAAATTTTTCTATTTAAATTTCAGATAGTTCTGGATTCAATTATGATCGCAATTCGAACTTTGACATTCGTTTGCTTCATAATTTATAATCCAGAAAACGCATTACTCGCATTTGGAGTAGCCCAGTTAGTGGCAGCAATATTTTACACTACGAGTCATTACCTCTACTTCCAATATTATATTAGAAGTTTGAGAAAGGACAAAAGTAAGTTGAAGAGGAGGATGTCCTTGAATGAAAATGAAGAAGAGTACGTTTTATCTGAATTCCCATTCAGAGAGTTGAGGGACTTTTTACCTGGTCATCTTGAAAATAACGTATGTATCAATATAAATTTAACTTTACTAATTTTTATTATTTAATTTTGTATATCAAATTTAATATCTTATATTGATCTTATAGGAAAGTGATGCGTTTGGGAAACTGCGCGGACTCACATGGAGCTTTTTCTTGCAAAGCATTTTGAAGTTAATATTAACCGAGGGTGAAAGACTGATCATGACAATGTCTTCTCTACTCACGTTTAAACAACAGGGAGCATATGAACTAGTCAATAACTTGGGCTCCTTAGCAGCTAGATTTATTTTTCGCCCCATTGAAGACAGCTCATATTTCTACTTTACGCAAATAGTCAAGCGAGACAAATCATTGAACGAACAAAATCCAGTAAGTACTAGCAATAAGCTGAAATTTAGTAATTAAATAAGTTTCTATATTGTTCTTTACCCTATAGTATCATATTATTGAAAAATGTTTAAAAATGTATTGTCATAGGGCACGGTGAGCCTCAACAAACTTTAACCTAAAGGTCCTTAAAGTCAGAAGATATTTATTGGATATTGCTTTATGATGCCATATGAGTACTTTCTATAACAAAAATAAATCCCGATACAAATTTAAAAAAAAAAATTAATTATACGAGCAGTATATGAACCGGCGTGTAAAATACCGTTTCAACCATTTTTTCTGATAAAAGGGCTTTTGCAAATATACAGAAACCTCCGTAGATTCTATATATATTTCTCGTTTTGGAACATAATTTCATAATAATTTTTTTTTTAATAAAAATTTTAATCTAAGTGCGTGCATATTATAACAGATAAATACTGGATCTAAAATACGGCATAATCCGTACGTAGTTCGAAAGTACGTAGTCCGAAATCAAAAAGTGTGCAGTAGAAAATTAACTTTATTTCTTAAATAAAATTTCAAGTTTTCTAACCTCATATTTTAAAAGTATTAAAGTGAACTTAAATGTTTATTTAAACTATTATTCTTTAGTATATAAATTTTCAAAATTCCGATTTATTTATCGCAGTGTTCACAGTCTTTCCTCTATTTCTATACTTCCCCCCTTTATCTCGTTTCATTATTTTATTGAAAATGCATCTATTTTATTAAAAAGTTATCTTTTTGGTCCAAAATCTATCATTTTGGATTGAAAATTTATCTTTTTGTAGAAAAGTCATCTTCTTGGTTGAAAATTCTACTATTGTATTTTTGGTTGAGAATTAATATTTTTTATTGAAAATTTTATTATTTGATTGAAGAATTATTTTTTTTGTTTAAAATTCTTATTTTCGGGTTGAAAATTCAATTGCCTTGTAGTACATTCGTCTTTTTGGCTTAAAATTCAACAATTTGGTTAAAATTGTATTTCTTCCTACACTAAAGAATCTTTCTTGGTTGAAAATTCGTGTTTTTGGTTTGAAAATTCATCTATTTTGGTAGAAATTTCATCTTTTGTGGTTAAAAATACAACTTTTTGGTTGAGGATTCAACTATTTTGTTGAAAATTCTGCTTTTTGGTTGAATTTGACGGTTTTTGATTTAAAATAAAAATCTTTTTTTGTTGGAAAATCAACTACTTGGTTGAAAGTCGAACTACTTTGTTAAAAATTCATTTTTTTGTGGTTGAAAATTCATCTCTTTGGTTGCAAATCTAGCTTTTTTTATTCGAAAATTGAACTACTTAGTTTAGAATTCATGTATTTCTTTGAAAATTCCCCTTTTTTGTTAGAAAATTTATCTTCTTGTTTGAAAATGCATCTGTTAAAAATTCATCTATTTTGTTGAACACGCAATACTTTTACTTGAAATATGTTATGAATTTAAAGTATTTCAAACTGAATTTAATATAATACCGACTAGGGGTGTTAAAAAAAAAAATCCGAACTTCAACTTGCATCTTCGATTTTTTATTCCTTTTGGATTAAAAATATACCTCCTGGAAGGAGAAATAAATCGTCTAATATTTAGAGGTCGCTCATCGTGAATTTGTCTGTTTTCAACAGAAAAATCCATTTTTCTCAAAAACTGTAAATCATAACGCAAAATTGTAAAGAATATAAAAGATGCGTCTCATTAAAATGAGTATTTTTTGTACATAAGTTTTATTGAAATTATACATAGTTAAGGAGATATATGAAGAAAATTGTTATAAAGAAGCGTTAATCATCTATCACGTACTAAGAGGTCTTTAATACACATTTAAATTATTTTTAGGTAATTTAAAAAAATTCATATAAAGAAATTTTTTTTGAATAGTAATGTTGCATATTTTTTAATTTTAAATATCTCACAATTTAAAGGTAACTGTTTCTATGATATTTATGTAATACCTTTATGTAAGGAGTGAATAAAGCTTTCTATTGTTTCACAGCCAGGTATGCAGAATCTCTCACAGCATCGAAAGTAGAAAAGGAAAAGATATAAATGTTGTAAAAGATCATAGAAAGAGTTACCTTTAAATTGTGAGATGTTTAAAATTAAAAAATAGGCAAAATCACTATTTTGGAAAAATTTCTTCATATCCGTTCACAGACTTCTTTTTCCCACCTTCCGTTTACAGACAGGGTCTTTTAACCCTGAGTCAGTTTTTGAACTGTTTCTGGCCTTCAAAAAAACTGGAAAAATTCTGGGCTACGTAAAGCATTTACTACATGATTCAATTGTTGTTAATGGTAATTGTTACAAACTTTTTTAATCAAAATCTTTTCCTGTAAACGAGATATTCCAGTTTAAAAAATTGCCTGTGCCTTAAAAGCCCCTGTCTGTAGACGGAGGGTTAAAGACCTCTTAGTACGTGGATAGATGAGTAAAGCTTCTTTATACAAATTTCCTTCATATACCACCTTAACTATGCATAATTTCAATAAAACTTATGTACAAAAAATACTCATTTTAATGAGATGCATCTTTTATATTCTTTACAATTTTGCGTTATGATTGACCGTTTTTGGAAAAAACCGATTTTTCGGTTGAAAACAGACAAATTCACGATGAGCGACCTCTAAATATTATCCAATTTATTTCTCCTTCCAGGAGGTTTATTTTGAATCCAAAAGGAACAAAAAAATCGAAGATGCAAGTTGAGGTTCGGATTTCCTTTTTTTTTAACATCCCTAATACCTACATTAATTTTATTTCAAATAATTTATTCCCATATTTTCATGAAAAATCTCCTTACTTCCCCTGTTCTTGGAGCATTTTAGTATGTGAAGCCTGTTATCGATACAGTTGTCGCCATACAAAATATGTGTAGTCTGAAATTGGAAAAATTACGCCCTGATATAATATGCCGTGAAAAATTTCTAGTACTCTGTTTTATAAATTAAAGTTGGTAGAGGCTCGCCGTGAGTGCATGTGTAGCTTGCGTTTAAAAGAATCTAAAAAACTAATCACAATTTAAATATTTCTAGGGAAAAGTACAAGAAAGCGTCAATGTTTTGATGCATCTTTGCTCTACAGTCGCCTCCATAGGTTTAATCGTGTTAGTCTTTGGCCAATCCTACTCGTCCCTATTGCTCTGGCTGTATGGCGGTTCTAAATTAATTGATGAATCTTTGCCCGTTTTCTTACTAAGGACGCACTGCTTGGCCGTTTTGTTATTAGGTATTAATGGAGTTACAGAGTGTTATACAAATGCTACTGCTGACAGTAAAACTATCAATAAGAACAGCAGTTACATGATTGGGGAATCAATCATATTCGTAATTGTTTCCTGCGCCTTCGTCAATTGGTTTGGACCAGTAGGATTTATATTCGGCAACTGTGTCAATATGGGACTGAGAATTATTCTCTCAATTTCATTCATTAATAAGAGGCATGCAGAGACAAATTATCGTCCGCTTCGTGGTGTCGTTCCAAAACCAGTCTTCAGCGGCTCTTTAATTTTAGCTGCATTAGTCACCAACGTTTCGCAAGTGAGTTTTAATTTTAAAATTACTATTCAATATTCTTTAATTTAATTTGATAAAATCAAGAAAGCTTTAAAATAATGTGTAACTTTTTTCAGGCTTACTTCTTCCCGGAAGCAAAACTATTCCACTTTATTATAGGCGTAATTATGTTTGTAGTAGTAATGTTGTCTTGGGCCTACGAGCACCAAGATTTAATTCTACTGGCCGTCAACAAGTGGTACGACAGAAGAAATGGTCGTCGAAAGAGTGAATGACCGTAAGCCAAATGTTTGTGCCGGGAATTTCTTACTGTATTGTATCACAAAATTCCAAACAAAGAATTTATAAAAGCACCACATGTGCATACTTGTCGAATAGTAATAATTATATTTATTTTATATAAACACGAGCCTACATTTTCTTTACCTTACTTTCCTAATTTTTGATAATACATCGCTTTCAAATCTAAAAATAACTTTTGTGTAAATAACATAATAACTTGCCCGGAATCATAATAAACGTGATCTTCCAATTGACTTCACGATGAGACGGTTTTGTATATCGCTCCAACAACTGGCCCCTTTCGCTGTATCGCACATTGTCTGCAAATTCAAATTGATAATATAAAACAAGAAAACCTTTCCTAATTTCACAAGAAATAAATGATTGTGATAGTTACCTGTTGTCACCTTGCAATGAAATTATAGGAGGATTTTCTGTCGCTTCTAGTTTTTCAACTTGATCAGCAATCGCTGCTACTATCCCTGCACTGTCTGTTGTCGCATTACCTTTCACTAGAAAGTTTAAATGAAGAATTACAAATTTTATATATTCAAAGTTCAGTATTTTTTAATACAAATTGTTAATAATTAGATAAAATAAAACTGAAATTTCAAATATTACATTTTGAATTTACTAGGAACCGGCAGGCAAAAAGATAATATATTTTAATCTAAAGTTCATAGATAAATTTAAAACTAAATTTTAAGGCCTTGAAATTAAAAAAAAAACAAAGGATGAAATTAACCATTTTAATTTGGGGACCGTCAATAAACTACGTTGCAAATTTGAAGGGGGGAGAGGGTCGTGCCAAAGCTACGATTGGTAACAGGGAGGGGGGGGGGCTGCTGGAAGTAACGTTACGAACTTGGATAACATTTATTACGTTTCCTGATGATAAATTTGAACAAAGTTTGCAAATTTTGTGGAATATGGTCCTGCAATCGTACAGTTCAGTAGGAACTTGATAAGTTTAAAAATCATTTTCAGACTTCACTTTACCCTGTTTTCAATAAACTTTCCCTTTTTAGCTTAAATGCGAACTGAATGAGAAAATTCAACTATTTTTAATTGAAAAGTCTACTATTATATTTTCGTTTCGGAATTTCTTTCATTTAATTGAAAAATCTTTTTGGTTGAAAATGTAATTATTTTGCTAAATTCATCTTTTATGGTCAAAAATTCAACTACTTGGTTAAACATTCTTTTTTTTTGTAGAATAATCATCTCTGGTTGAAAATGTAACCGTTCGATTTTTAGAAAACCCCGCTTCTTTGGGTTGAAAATTATTTTTTTTGCTAAGAAGTGTAACTCTCCCATTTTTTGTTGTAATTTCAACTATTTGTTAGCAAATTCATCTATTCAGTTTAAAAAAAATCTTTTTTTGGTGAAATTTCATGTTTTGCGTTGAGGATTCAAATATTTTTTTCAAAATTAAGTCCTTTTTGGTTGAATTGAACTGCTTGAAAATTCGTTTTTTTTGTTAAAATTATTTCAACTGTAAATTTCGCGATTCCATTTTTAGTTTCAAAATTGATATTTTTAGTTGAAATTTCAACTATATGGTTTAAAATTCATCTTTCTTTATTGAAAAATGTATCTACTTGGTTGAGGATTCAACCATTTTGTAAAATATCGTTTTTTTCGTTTCATTCAACTGATTAAAAATCGTATTTTGGTAGAAAATTAAACTTTTATAGTAAAATAGTAATCTTTCTTGGTTGAAAATTAATATTTTTGTTGAAAATTCACCTTTTCGGGTTGAAAATTTAACCACTCGATTTTTAGAAAATTAATGTTCTTGACTAAAAAATTATCTTTTGGGAATTTTTGGTCTGAATGTTGAACTCTTTTGTTGAAAAATCATTTTTTTTAAGATTCATCATTTTAGTAAAAAATTCATCTCTTTGGTTAAAAATTTAACTATTTTGTTTGAAATTCCGCTTTTTTCGTTGTAAATTAATTTTTTTTACTAAAAATGTAACTCGTCCATTTTTATTGAAAATTCCGCTATTTTTTAGAAAAGTCATGTATTCTGTTGAGAATTTGTCTTTTTGTTTCATAAAGTAATCTGGTTTGTTGAAAATTCATCTTTTGAGTTGAGGATTCAACTATTTGATTAAAAAATCGTCTTTTTGGTTTAATTTAACAGGTTGAACATTCGTTTTTTGTTGAAAATTTGGAAAAATTCATCTATTTGGTTAAGGATTTAACTATTTTGTTAAAAATTCGTTTTTTTTCGTTTGATTGAATTGGCTGAAAATCGCATTTTGTAGAAAAGTCATCTTTCTTGGTTGAAAGTTTACCTTTTCGGGTTGAAAATTCAACTGTATTCTACACAAATTCGTCTTTTTGACTTGAAAATTCAACTGTTTTTGGTTGAAATTTTGTTTTAAATTATTTTTTTAGCTTGAAGGTTCAGCTAATTGGTTGTCAGGGCAACTGTTGGTTTAAAAGTTAATTTTTTTGTTGGAAATTCCTTTTTTGGGTTGAAAATTAAAGGGTTTCATATTTAAAACATTTGAAGAAATTTTGCAATAAAACTTCATATCTTAAAAAATGTGGGCAAATTTGAAAATATTCAAAGGAATGATTGTGTAACTAACATTCAAATTTTTCAGTAAAATTAGGAATAATAAAATCTACTTGTTCATATTGAAACTATAGTTGATATTGCAATGTAGGTTTCAAAATCTATTAAAATTTAGAAAATAGAAGAAATTTTAAGACTCTTCTAAAATGCTTTCAAATAATAGAAATTCTTTCAACTATTGGCTATACCGCTTTTTTTAAACGAAATGTCTCGTCCTGAAATTTGGAATTAGTCAAATATTTTTCGTAACCGTAGCTAGTCGTCCCCAAATTTCAGGACGGTTAATCCATCCATTTTTCCGGCTACACCAGTTTTCGCGGGACATCCTTTTTTAGATACCTTCTTTTGGGCTTTCAGAAAAACTACAAACAAAATTTCTAAAAATTCTTACAACGAGCCTAACCTCTAAAATCTTGAATATCGAATTAGTGTTTTTAGCTTAAAGTTTATATTCACCTCCCAAGCAAAGGCCAGAGTGATCAGTCAAAATAACACCTGTAACACCTTCAGTGTTGATCCTGATGAGAAAAATTTGACGTTTATCCTGTTTATAGAATATGACAAACAATTAAACCTAACCTCAAAATAAGAAATTTTCTTACACTTTGTCCATTGCTTTTTCGATATTCCTTTCCATGGTTTCGGACAATCTTCAGAATTTACGTAATTCTACTATCATGTGAAAAACGTGTTTAAAAAAGATCGTACAAAGTAATCCAAGTAATCTGTTGCGAAATACTTTTAGCCGTTGCGACCCCACTTCCCAATCACAAATCACAAACAACAAAATTGTTCAATCACTTCCCACGTGACCACGCACGTCACGCACCACGCATGTGCACATCAACAAAACCAGTTCCGTAATAACAAAGGGGCCCTCATTAATTATTACATTAACAAAACATAATTATATCATTATATATTTACATATATACACGACTTTTCAACATTTTTAAGTGATCATTTTGTGCATTATAAGGTTTAAACAAAACTTGAAAAATGTAATGTTCAAAAATAAAAAATATATCAACCTAACCTCCATAATGTGATAAATCGAAAGAAAGATTGTAAGGGTTCTGAAGTTTTAAACTTGATCAGTTTAGTATATTTTTAAACGTATGTGCATATTTAAATTTACAGAATAGGATGAAAATGTAAAAAATAACATATTAAAAAAAAACTGTAAAAGTCCAAAGTATAGAAACATAAAAAGGCACTTTTTTCGCCTATAATACTTTGTTTTCCTACGCACCTGTTGTATCACCTACAGTGAATTTTCACACGTATGTGGAATGTACAGGGTGTCATCTATCAGAGAGATAAAGTTCATTCAATTTACACATTATAATATCACATTGCATATGACTATTAAGGCAGAAAACCGTACTGGGAATTAAATATACACCCTGTAGAAAAAATAGTCAATTTAGAGAGCTAGAGTAGGGAGCAGGACTGAGAGGACGTGACTTTGTCAGTGACAATAATGGCAGGTAAGTGAAAAGTACATATAAGCTTGTTTACTCCTGGTCTAATATGACAAAATGCTGAATTAACACTATTATTCTGTTCGACTGTTTAATACCACTGAGTCATAACAAATCGCTTTCAAATAAATTGTAACTCAACTTTATTCTTGAGATCTTGAGGACCTAAGCAAATTTAACAAGCAAAGTGTCACACGTTCCACATAGTCGACATATCCGCATAGTCATTGCGTTGACTTTTGAATTAAAAATGTTGACCAATGTTGACTGATGAATTACAACATGTTTACCGGCATTTCGATCAAACTTTGTTATCTTTTGATCTCAGTTAACTGCATGTGAGATTTATATTGCATTTTTCTTATTAGACAATCATTGCATCAAGTATATTCCGAAAAAATAATTAATTATCCTATGTTAATGGGAATTCCATGATAATTTTAGAAGAATTTATACCTTGTTTCTATGCCTATACTTTTTCTATTCGAATCTACTTTCATTAATGCTTAAGTCTGTATGTGTATGTGAATTTTTTTTATCTGCCTGAACCCCTAACCTTGAAAGTAAATATCTTTCGTATTACCATTTCTCATTAATGGAAAAATTCCTCATATATGTTTGTATATAAATCATATTGTGATCAGTAGGGTGACCGTATGTCCGGATTTATCAGGACATGTCCTGATTTTTTATCGCTGTCCTAATTTTCTGATTTTTTGTGCTATATGTCCTGATTTTTCATGACCGAAAACAAAAATTCGCGATTTTTATTGCGCGAACCTAAATTTTGTTGACAATTTCTGAGGACACAGTCTCATTGTGACTGTTCAATTGAATTAAAAAAACTTGACATGTATGAAATTAAAATAATATTTAAAAAGAAAGGAAAACATCGAATTGGCTTAAAAAATTGAAGTTCTGGAAAGTATTTAAATAATTAAGGGGTTATATCTAGTAATTTTAATGGATTTTTCAAGATTTTGTTTAGCTATGTTGACACAATTTTATTGAAATGGAGTACAGAGGATCGATTACTACATATTTGTAGGTACCTTTTCATTAAAAAATGTTGAAACCTGGGGGAAATATGGCCGCTGCCGCAAAACACGTTTTTTAAATTATTACTTGCGGTGAGCATGATAACATTGATAACTCTGCAAAGGATTATCTGAATTCAACAAACCAATAAGATTTCATTAGTATATTCATATACGGAGTTTGTGAAGGACGAGATTTTCATTTGGACTAAAATTTATATTTTTTGGGGCCAAAGCCACGAATTTTTGGAACCTCGAAAATTAAAATGTTTGGAAAACTCGTCGCCATTTTTTTTATCAAACTTTTATTAAACCCTTCAATCACGAACTCCGCGTAGGAATATACTAATGACATCTTGTTGAGTTTTTTATTTCAGATATTCTGTTTCCGAGTTACCATACTCACCGTAAGTAATAATAAAAAAAACAACATATTTTGCAGCAGCGGCCATATTTTCCCCAGTTTTTAACATTTTTTAATGAAAAAGTACCTAAATATATGTAGTAATCGATCCTCTGTAATCAGTTTCAATCAAATTTTGTTAACATGGCTAAAAAAATCTTGAAAATCCCTTAACATTACTAGGTATAACCCCTTAACACATATCGTACAGATTGTACTCAATTATTCAAATAAAATATTTTTCCGAATTAAGAATTTCGGTTTTAGTAGAAGGGCAGTGACAAAGAATGTCACATTTGTGTGCATGATAAAAGTGACGAAAATGTAACTTTGATTAATGTATATTCAGCAGAATTAAAATTTATATTTGACATGAGCAAAAGTGACTTTATTGTCAAATATCATTTGAAAGCTGTATTTTCGCAACAAGTGATAAATTACCATTTTTCAATATTTTCATTCTATTATTTAAATTGAAATGATTATTTTTTAACACCGAAACTTACTGAAAAACGTAAATTTCGAACAAAAAATAATTAATTTTCAACCAAGACAAAGGAAGTTTTCAACAAAATAGTTGTATTTTTAAGCAAAGAAATTAATTTTTAAATACAATAAGGAATCTCCTACCACAAAAATAAATTGTTAACCTAACAGTTGAATTATCAACCCAAAAGATGAATTTTCTACCAAAAAAGACAAATTTTGAACCAAATAGATGAATTTTCAATTAAGAAGATTAAATGTCTATCAAGAAAGATAAATTTTCGGCAAAAACTGGAATATTTATATTTTCTGTTTAAAAAAAAAAAAAAAATGTAATCAAAGAAATGAATTTTCAACCAAAAAGATGAATTTTTAACCAAAAAATATTAATTTTTAACAAAAAACATCAAATTTCAACCAAATTTTTTATTTTCAAAGGAATTTTCAACCTAATAGTTAAATTTTCCACCAAAGTAATGAATTTGTTACCAAAAAGGTGAATTAGTCACCAAGAAGATTAACATTCTGCCACAAATGACAAAGTTTCATCAAAATACAGAAATTTTCAACCACACAACTGAATTTTCAACTGAATAAGATAAATGTTAAACCAAACATGGAATCATTAACTTTTCAATTAAAAACTTAATTTACAACACAAAACTTTCAACGAAATAGTTACATTTTTGACAAACAAAAGAAGAGTTTTCAACTAAAATGATTAATCATCAACCATAAAAACGGATTTTTAACAAAATAGTTCCACTTTTAACTAAATGTAAATTTTTCATCATGTACATAAATGTTACATTTTTCTAACTGTTAAAATTTAAGAATAAAATTTTAATATAAAAATAAAATAATTTAATACATCTATGTGACTAATATGTCCAGAAAACGTGGTATATAGAAAATTCTTATTAAATTCAAATAGTCAAATTGAATTCTACTTTGATGAATAGTTCATCCAACTGGAATTTTTTCGCTATAATAAAGAAACTTCTATAAATCATATACAACGTTTTCAAATCATATAAGGTTCTCTATACAATATATAACAAAATGTTAAAAAATGAACCGATTTTTTTCCGAAGAGAGGGAATTAATTACAGACTATTTACAGATTACATTTACAGATTATTTACAGAATTAGAGACTTTTTAATTAGTGCGCGCATATCGCGCACTATGTTTTAGTTGCTTAAAATTTAAGAGTGATTAGGGGCTATTCAAGTATTACGTAAGCATTTTGAGAGGGGGGGGGGCTCTAAATGGATGCTTATTCGTAGTACAAAAATATGCTCACAAGGGGGGGGGGGGGTCAAGAATAGGGAAAAGTATGCTTACGTAATACTTGAACGGCCCCCTATCTATAAACCTCGGATATAGAGTTTTCTGTGACCAGTCTAATAAAATACAGGGTGTTTAGCGGGCCGGGAAACCGGTAAAACCCAGGAATTTTATTGGGCCGTGAAAAAACCGGGAATTTTATTTAGGACCGGGAAATTTTTGTATTTGGTCGAAAAATCCACTTTTTTCTACTATATCTTCTTTTTATTCCATTTGCACTTTATCTACAGTCGCAAGGTTCCTTCCTATGCTTATCCTAAGTACCGATTTATGTAATTTTTTACATTCTCATCCCAATTAGAAGGTATTGGTTTTATGTAAAATTTGACTTAGTCGGTTTTCATAAAACTCCACGTTTTGAGACCCACTAAGTCAGGAGAACGATTTTTACGAAGGTGTCTGTCTGTAGTCTGTAATCTGTCTGTATTCTGTAGTCTGTCTGCAGTCTGTAGGCATGATATTATTATTATTATTATTATACCATTAAGTCATTTCCCTTTCGGGGTAGGCGTGACTTGCTCGGTTGGAGAATAGTAGTGTGCATATGGGTATATAGGTATAAGGTAGGTAGGAATATAGGTATGAGGTGGATAGGTATATAAGTGTTAGGTATATATATTTTAGATTGATCTGGAATTCTCGTGTTATTTATTTAAATGACACGTTTACTCCGCAACACTGCTCCGACCCAGGTTGCTGATCAATCTCTCTAGCGATCACCCCAAGTGAAGAGCCTCACAAAATTGTTATGTATGGTTCTCCACTTGGGCCCATTAGTATCCAAGGTCTTTGTTTCAGGCGCCATTCATTCTACTGTCACTCTGTTTACAAACTATTTGTCGCCACACTTTTCTGTCCTGGCATACTACTCTAGCTTCCTTCACGTCCATGCATTTTTTCATGCAAGCTCTTGTGTTCCTATGGCTTCTTATGTCTCTACGGATTAATGTCTCATTTACAGATTCTAACCATTCTTTCGGCGGTCTACCTCTGGGCATTCTGCCATTTACTTTACCTTTATACACTTGTTTGGTCAGTCGTTCATCTTTCATTCTTTCAAGATGTCCGAACCATCTTAACTGATTTCTTTCCCATGTGTCAACTATTGTCTCTTTTGCACCACATTCTTTGAGGATTGTCTCGTTTCGGACTTTGTCCATTAGTGTTTTCCCGCATATTATGCGCAGAGGTTTCATGCCGATCGCGTTAATTTTACTCCTGTCCTTTTCTTGACATGTCCATGTCTCGCTACCGTATAGTACAGTCGGTACGAATATAGAATTGTGTATGGCCATTTTAGCTTTTTTTGATATGTTTTTATTTGTTAGGATGGACCCTGCTCTATCGATAACCTGATTACCCTTATTTATGCGCCTATCTAACTCCCCATCTATTTTTCCGTCGCTAGTGAATAGACTACTTAGATATACGTACTTGTCAACTTGTTCTAATCTCTCATCATTTAGGACAATGTTGCACATTGTTTTCTCACTCTTTCCCTCAAACACCATGATTTTTGTTTTATTTACGTTAATTTTGAGTCCCATGTCCTTCATGCTTGTATGAAGTTTATTCAACATTCTTTGCAAGTCCTCGACTGATTCTGCCATAACAATCTTGTCATCTGCGAAAGCTAACCCACGTACCTTAACTGTTTGGAGATCTACACCTTCTTCGTCGAAGAGTGCAGTTCTTAGACACTTATCCATGAATATGATAAATAGCCACGAGGACATAACGCATCCTTGTTTCACGCCTTGCGTAATATCGAACCAGTCACTCAGTTTCCCGTTTACCCTTACGCTCGCTTTACTACCTGTATATATTGTTTTTATTGCTTGCAGGAGCCCTCCATTTACTCCGTATTCTTTAAGAACTTCCCAAAGTTTACTTCTATTTACCGTGTCAAATGCTTTTTCTAGGTCAATAAATGCACAGAAAACTTTCTTTCCTACTCTCAAGCTTTTTTCTGTGATCTGTCTTAGGCTAAATATCTGATCTGTACATGATCTTCCTGGCATAAATCCACTTTGGACTTCCCATATTTTTTCTTCTGTGATTTCCATTACCCTACGAATAAGTATTTTTGAGTATATTTTACTTACGGTACTTAGTAGGCTGATACCTCTGTAATTACTGCAGTTGTTTTTATCTCCCTTTCTTTTGTATATTGGTACGATAATCGCTTTTTTCCAATCGTCTGGGACTTTCCCCGTCTCGATACATAAATTTATTAATTCGCACAACCTGTGAGGTATGTACTCGCCACCGTATTTGAGCATTTCAGCACTAATACTGTCTATGCCAGCAGCACTTTCGAAAAAATGATCAGATAGGATTGAGCTTTGGCACACTTTTTTAAGGCCTAAAAGAAAAAGACAAGTTCCTTAGCCAGCTGTTTAGGAAAAAAAATTAAAAAGTTATAGCATTTGCAAAATTTTTGAGACCATTTTTTTCATGATTTGAAAATTCTATGTACGGCTATTCGCAGTACTCGGAAATTCGAACAATTTATCCTCACGAAAAACGACACAAGCCACGAAAAAAATAAATAGACAAAAGTTGTTCACCCAAAAAAGAGCTACAAATTTGATATTAATCATTTTTTGATAAGACGCGTAGTTTTTGTTTAATCGTGAAAATTAAAATTACAAATAAACAAATTAAATTTTTTGACAAAAAGACACAAGGTACAATAAAATGTTTGATAACAAAATTGTTTTCAAATTAGATCTGAAAACTTTTGCTTTTAACCTTTTTTTCTCACGAGAGTCTTGATGAGAATATGTTCGTTAAAGCCGAAGGAGCTTTAACAAAAGAGAATTCACAATTATTTAATTTCAGTTTTTGATGGTTTGATCTATAATTTCAAAAGTCCTATGCGCCCTAGGCGCGCTCAAATCTGGGAGCAGCGCGCGATGAGAGTGTGCTCGCGCAGCGGGCAGATTTTTTCTATGTATATTATATTAAAATTCCTATTTCTATGTATACGTTGACTTTTCAAAATAACAAAAAGACATCTAAAACTTGGTCGGGGAAAAATATTTGACCGAGGAAAAACCCGGGAATTTCAAATTGCCTGATCACTAGACGCCCTGAAATAAGACACATTCTCATACATTTCCAGATACTTTCGTAACTACAGGGCGGCCGCACATTTTATAATTTTTGAAAGTTTTCAATTAGAAAATATATAATTTTCGAAGTATTTAGAATAATTAAACTCTAAAGCTTCACAATATTTAAAATTCTGAATTTTTTAACGGTGAAAATGACAGTGATTTTTTTCGACAGAAATAACATTTTTTAGAAAAAAAAATATATCCAGTCGTTTTGAATGTTACTTGATACTACATGATATGATACTTGTTAATAATATATTGATCGCCTTTTTAAAATTTCTATAATGTTAATTTAAAATGTTAGTTTTGAATTCGCAATTCTAAAACAGTTTACTCTTTGAAGCCTTGAAATTAAAGTTTTACTTTAAATTAATTTTTAGATCAATTTCTGGAGTTTTCGAATTTTTAATTTTACAATATTGTAGTTTCAAATTAAAAAATTTCAGGACGATGCCACTATTAAATATTTCAAAGTCTCATATTAAAAGCCTTGATAGTCAGTTTTCAAATTAATAATTTTAGATGTGAACATAAAGCAATTTCAAATCGAAAAGCTTAAAATTGTAGATCTTAAAATTTTCCGATTTTTAGTTGAAGATTTAAACAAATAAATCATTTTAAATTGAAAAATATTTATGAGGTAGTTTAGAAGTCTGTTTTTTAAATCTGAATTTTTTCTTGCTCACTTTGCATAAAATTGTTCATGATAAAATAGATTTCTGTTCGATCTTAATTTTATAATTGGTAAATTTCAAGAATGAATACTAATTCTCAAGGAACATTAAAAAATTAAAAAGAATTTTATTGAGTTTAAAATCAAAAAATCTGCCCGCTGCGCGGGCACATTCTCATCGCTCTCCGGGCGCGCGGCTCTCTTTGCTCGCAAGTTTGAGCGCACCTGGCGCGCGACTGTTGGTTCTCGCGCTTCGCGCTCGGTAATATATTAAAATTAAAGGTCAAAGCATCGACAAATGTAATTTGGTTATTGTGAATTCTCTTTTGTTAAAGCTCCTTCGGCTTTGAAGAACACATTCTCATCGCGTATCTCGTGCTTCGCACTCGATTTTGTCCAGAATGTGAACTTTTCTACATTACGTTCTACACTATTATATCAAATGTATATTATATTTATTTCTGAACTTCTGTCTGGGACTGCTTATTCAAACATTGTAAAACAAAGTACAAATTTTATTTTCAGCTACCCTGAAAAATGTATCATTTCAATAAATTTATGTTATTACAATTCATAATATGCATTTGTATTGAAACATGCGTATTTTCATTGTCTTGTTTTTATGATTGGAAAAAGTTCGCATATTATAAGAAAAAAAAATAGCAACTTGTGTCGTGTTTCTATCAATTTAATTTGTTTATTTTCAATGTTATTTTTTACAATTCAAACTAAAAATGCGCATCTTCCAAAAAGGTAATTTTCCATTTTTAATATATTTTTATAACAAGAGTTTATCACAAATTTGTAGATCTTTTTTGGTTGAACAATTTTTGTCTTTTCATTTTTTTTCGCCTCTAAGGTCGTTCTTCCAGAAGTTTATTTTTTTTATTCTTAATCTTGTTTTCCTACGATTAAAAGAAAATCTACACGTTCTGTCTAAAAATTATCGATGACAAATTTTTAGATCCTTTTTGGGTGAACAACTTTTGTTGATTAATTTTCTTTCGTACCTTGTGTCGTTTTCCAAAAAACTAAATTTCTTTATTTTTAATGTTATTTTTTACGATTAAAACAAAAACTACGCGTCGTATCAAATAATTATTGATAACAAATTTGTAGCTCTTTTTGGGGTAAACAAATGTTGTTGATTTATTTTTTTTTGTATCTCGTGACGTTTTCCTAGAAATTCAATTTTTCTATTTTTAATTTAGTTTTTTACGAAGAAATCAAAAACTACGTGTCCCATCAAAAAGTGATCTGCAACAAATTTTTAGATCTTTTTTGAATACACAATATTTGTCCTGAAATTGATACATTATTAAATGAATAATTTCAGTAATTTTAAATGTTTACAATTTTAGAGGTCTGAATTTTCCATTTAAAACTACTATTTATTTTGAAAGATTATTTAGAATAATTCAATTTATTTTTTATTTTAGAAAAACTTGTCTAGCCAGCTTTAATGTTAAATTATCATTTTTTTATATAATGACAATTTGAAATTCTAGAATTTCAGAAGCTGTGACTTTGAAAGATTCAATTTAGTTTTCAATATTAAATTATCCAATCTTAATCGCTTTGAATTAAAAATCATTCAAATTCAAAAGTTTTTTAATTTGAAATTATTTAATTTTAAATGCTTTTAATTATAAATAATACAATTTCAATTCCTCTGAATTTTAAATGACCCGATTTCCATTTGACATTGTTCTATTTTCGAAATTTTAATCTAAAATCATTAAATTTCGTGATTCTTTAATTCAAAATAAAATTGTTAATTTTTAGCGCTTCGACTTATAAATTATACAATGCTTTTTCCTTTTCCTAATGAAATTGTCCAAAATCGTTCAATATATATTTTTTTTTTTAATTTCAGACGCTGTCAATTCGAAATTATCAATTATGGTTTCAAAAATATTTAATGCATAAGATAAAAAAATTGGTTTAATAATAGATTTTTTAATTTGCATATTTTTCATGTTTGGAAACAAAAATCCAGAGACGTGAACGCGCGATTTGCGCACTCGCATTTACTGCTAAAGTGTAATAAAACTCATCTCTGTATTTTCCTTTATTAGACACACAAATTTCTTTATTCCACTTATTATATGATTCAAAGTCAATCGATTTCTTGCAAAAAGGTTTGCTATTGCTTATCGATTTCCGCAATTGATCATATATGTGAAAAAAATGTGGCTTTCACAAATACAGCTATTCTTGGGCTAAGGCGGGAAACGAAATTTTAAAATATAGTGGCCACCCTGAAATTGTCGAAGAAAAATGAACACTATTTAATGAAGTCACTGAGGCTTTTATAAGACTAGTCACATCGAACTATAATCTATATCCAAGTTTCATAGACGCATTCTATTTTATAGTCTAATATGCTTTATACAAAAATTACAATTGTATTTAATTTGAAACAATGTTTGAGCAAAAGCTGGAAAAAGTATAATGAAAAATATCTTGTGTGCCGCACGGCAACAAGAAAATTACTCAAATATAGTGGGGGCGATAAACTATGATAAGAAGATAAAATGTCCGTTTCTAGAAGATAACTAGTTCGTATATGAACTGAAATCATAAAATTCAAAAAACGTTTAATAGTTTTTTAACTTTTTTGAAAAATTGCTTTTAAATTAAATGATAAAATTAACAAATGAAATTCATTTTCAGAACCAAGCCTATATAAAGAGCTGCTGAGAAGTCTCAGCCTCGGAAAAGAGACTCGACAATACTATGACTTGACACGTTTTGGAGAAAAATATGGTAATGTCACTCCACATTTGAATTTGAAATTCAAATTTCATTGAACTTTGATTTAAATATGCTTAATTATTTTCAGAGAGATTGCCCTTCTCAATCAGAGTGCTGCTGGAAAGTGCTGTTAGAAATTGCGATGATTTCCAGGTGAAGAAACAGGATGTGGAAAAGATTTTAAATTGGGAGAAGAATCAAAGTGTTGAGGAAGGAGTCGAAGTTGCTTTTAAACCATCCCGAGTTATTCTCCAGGTTAACGGAATCAAATATATTCTTTATTTTTTAACTATTTAAGTATTATCTGTTGCAAATAAGTTATTTTGAAAATATAATTATAACCAATAGTATCTATTTTTACAGGACTTGACTGGAGTTCCCGCAGTTGTCGATTTCGCTGCTATGAGAGATGCTGTCAAAAATTTAGGCGGTGATCCTGATAAAATAAATCCCATTTGCCCATCGGACTTGGTTATCGATCATTCGGTGCAAGTCGATTTTATTAGAAGGTTAGATTTCTTTTAAAGATCTTAATTCGTCGTGAAAAAAAATTTCCTTATTTTTTCAAATCCCCTATTTTCACTAAAATTAAATTACTGAAACATTGCAGATTTTTTGTTTCTTGAGCCAATATTTTTAAACAGTTACAGGAAAGTGCATTTTTAAGAATAATGTTCTTCCTCAACTCTTAACCTTTAGATATATTTACAATTAATTTGAATTACAAGTTCAGCATGCCGAAAAAACAAATAATTTGTTTATTTTACAATTTTATTGTTATATGCAGATTTTAAATACAAACCATTTTCCTACTTTTTTCACGAAAAATTTTTTTGCTACTTAATATATATCAAAGTATGTTCTAAAAACTACTAACGTACAGAAAATTGATAAAACCGAACATTTAGCATTGTTATGAATAATTGAAGTTAAAAAATATATAATTTGTATCGTTTTTCTAGGAAAAAATTCTTTTTCATCTTTTATGTATCGAAATATCGTGTCAGACTTATTAGAAGTTAGAAAATTCTAGATTTTAGTAAGTTTGATAAGCTATTAGTAAAGTTTTATACCACTTTTCTATTCCTGATTAGTCTAAATTACCTTTAAGAAGAATCAGTGTTAAATTGTAACTATTTTCTTGAGTTTGCCTGAGAAGCTATTTTGGCACATATAAGATAAATATTTTTTTCCGAGAAAAATATCATATTTGTTATCGAACTAAAATTAATTATAACAAAGCTGAATGTTAAATGTTGACAATTTTCTGGAGTTTAATACTTCGATACTTATTATTTAGCAAAGGCTCTTTTTATAATGAAAAAATATGATCTTTTTTTACTGGTTTATAAGAATAAACAAGTTATTTGCCTGTTGTGTATACTCAGGTTGTAATTAAAGATTTGGATATATCATTTTTTATTTATGTTTTTACAATTATTTGAAGATTACTTGCAAATCCTCAAAAAGATGAGACATTTCTTTCCAAATGAAATATATTCCGACCGAGCCTGGGTATTCACGCCTTTTTTTATTCAAGGCCTGAAATTTTCTTGCTCTTTTGTGATAGATTTTATCGTTCAAAATACCATATTTCTGATCATATAAGGAAGACGTCCTATTAGAAATTTTCTATATATAATTTATCTAGATTTTTTGTACCTTTCGTTGTTTCCCACAAAAATTCAAAAATTCAATTTTTCAAACATAATTGTTTTCTATGTGAAGCAGAGTGGTTTACCAAGAACGACACCATTTTGTTATTATTATAATTTATTTTTTATTTGATTAATTGGAAAGCAAGAATTCCCACTTCGAAAAATAAAATAAAATCCCGAATACCTACCTTTATTTTCACCATAGAATGATATATCCAAATACCAAATCAGTACGACAATCTGAGGATGTGTCTGTTTTGAATGTTAAATTCCAGATTTGCACTGCCATGCAATTTTATTTTCAGTATTACTTCCTAGATTTATTACAACGATAACAATTTATTTCAGTGGCGATGCATTGAAAAAAAACGAAGCTTTGGAATTCGACAGGAACCATGAGAGATTTATCTTCCTGAAATGGGGTGCAAGAGCACTTCACAATATGTTGATCGTCCCACCAGGAAGTGGAATCGTTCATCAAGTCAATTTGGAATACTTGGCTCGAGTTGTTTTCGACAGAGATGGTCTTCTCTACCCTGATAGCGTCGTCGGAACAGATTCACATACAACTATGATTAACGGACTCGGAGTTCTAGGCTGGGGTGTTGGGGGAATTGAAGCCGAAGCTGTTATGCTCGGTCAAGCGACTTCCATGTTGTTGCCAAAGGTTGTTGGGTACAAATTGATAGGATATCTCAATCCTTATGTTACATCCACGGACCTCGTTCTCACCATAACGAAGGTTCACAATTGCAATTTAAACCCTTTACCATTACAAAAAAAAAGAATTCTTTTTAAAAATATATAATTTGTATGCAGAATTTACGTCAACTCGGTGTCGTTGGAAAGTTTGTGGAGTTCTTTGGCCCTGGTGTAGCTCAACTGAGCATCGCAGATCGAGCAACGATTTCCAATATGTGCCCCGAATATGGGGCAACTGTTGGTTTCTTCCCAGTCGATCAACAAACCCTGGATTATCTAGAACAAACTGGTAAACAAATGTCTAATCCTAAAGAATGATAGTAATTACATGTAAAGCACAGTGTCTTTACATATGCCCGCAAAACACATTTTCAATGTAATTCAATGGATTAACATGCACATTTTTAAACAGGTCGCCAAGACGAGCACATTGAACGAATCACAAAATATTTAACAGCTGTAGACATGCTCAGAAATTATGACAATCCAGCTCAGGATCCTGTATTTTCGGAAGTTGTCACTCTAGATTTGGGAACTGTCGTTTCCAGTGTGAGTGGGCCTAAAAGACCTCATGATCGTGTTTCTGTCACGGACATGAAGGTAGATTTCAACACCTGTCTGACAAACAAGGTTAGTCACTAGTTTATTTTGCACATTTATGCAGTTAATAGCAGAATTAAAAGAGTAGTCCTAAAAGTGAAGAGTGAAGCGTGCATGTGCTCTTGTAGAAATTTTTGGTACACTTATGGGACGAACAATACCCAGTGACGAAAATATTTCACCGTCATCAAGGCATCGTTCGCCCCATTTTGCACTTTGTGTTGTCAGCTAGCTCAAGAAATAAAGCAGTGCAGGAAATTGGTGGTACCGAAGAATATGGATAACAGGATTATTGGTAACTACTGCTGTGATATGACGAATATTAACAGATCACTGCAATAGTTCCTTTCAATCCTGCCACCTCTCTCTTAAAATCTTCTTATGACGCGTTGATGGTTGTGCAAGACAGTAGCTGCTCTATTTATTACCTTGCTAGAATTTGTAAAGTCCCTTGAATTCTGTCAAGTCCCTCGATGATTTTTCCGATCCATTAGATTTTGGTAATCTAGCTTTATGTTGATATTGCATCATACAGTTAGATCACCAAAGAGCAATGAATAGGAACTTGTATTCTCGCAGACATTGTAGTCCAGCCCTCAGGTTGTTAGATCTTCAAGTCAGGGATGAGTATTTCGATCTAGTCACGGATTAAATGTATCGTGTCACTAGACCGAGACCTCACCTATGACTGCAAGATTTGTTCTCCATTGCTGTTATGCATGCGATGTAAGTTGCAGATTTGGTGTGCAGGAGTGGATGTATGGATGAATCCTACCCGGTGAGATATTCGTATCATCCCACCGGACGAGATTTCATCCGACAGCAACCCCCTCCTTTTGTTGAACACTTTGTGGATTAGATTTTCTTTGAATTTAAATATTCACAAATAAATCGTTGGTAAAAATATTAATTAATAAACCAGAAATTAACTACGACGAAGTAGCAAATTTTTTGAAGAAAAATCGAATACCTGGTATGTTTTGGAGAACTTCACTTCACGTATTACGATGCCGAAACTGAAATATTAAACTGCTCCGTGAAGGTCTAAACTCTAACACTTGAAAAGGGTCAAGTACAAGTCACGAATAAACTTTCGAGAAAATCCTTCGGCACAACTAAGGGTTTTCAACCACCTTCTACCTGCTGCTATTTCAAACTGAGACGGAGATAAGTCGTGGGCCTTCTTATAACCATTTTCCCCTTCCCCTTTTCCCGGACACCGAAAACACACCCCCTCATTCAATGACACCCATCCGCTCCCTCTGGTTGGTTTAGAAACTCAGGTAACAGACGGATACCTAGTTCCCCCTGTAAAATTTCAATTTTATTTTATTTGGTTATTGCTACAAATTATCCTGAAAAGTTGAGAAAAAAAAATTAGGAGAATAAAGTTTTTGAAAAATATATCTACGTATCGTTTTCGTATATGCTTGCTTTTTTACCAATTGTTCAAGTTGTCGTAATTCGTATAAAATAGGTGATAATATTTTTTAAATAACTCAGAATAGACTAAATAATACCACATATTAAAAGACAAAATTATTTCTGAAATTGTTTTTAAAAAAAGTAATTAGAAATGATCTCGTGTCAGAAATAATTAAACAAAAAATGTATGGATCTAAAAATTTGAGATTTTTCCCTCCGTTAAGCGAAATTTTAAATTGTGGTATTCTTAATTCTAAAAAGTTTCAACTAATTTGAACATAGCATTGGATTTAAATTTGATAAAACTGTCGATAACTGAATATAAATTTCTAAATGAGAATACGGAAATATTCTATAATTGGAAACAATGGACGTTTATGATTTCGCAAAGTTGTCACTGCATTTCAATCGATGTCCACTTAAAATCGATATCATACAGACATAAGGAGTCTCGTTACCTGAAATATCACATGCATTTGCTAAAAAGAAAACTCGACTTAAAATTTACCGAGTAAGCTATTTCGTGAAATCCAAACCTTAGACATTCCAACATTCTTTTTATTATATTTTTAGATTTATTTATTTATTCTTAGATTTTTTATTTGTATTTTACCCCCCCCCCCCCCCCGGGGTTTCTGTAGGACATGTATGGAAATTTAACATGGGCGTACGATTTGGCTGACACCCCTCCCCTTTAAAAACCTAACGTAATTATTGGACCCTCCATCATTACGAAATTTAAGTTTGGATTAAGAACTTTTTGAATTTTATCCTCCATTTTAAACTTTCTTTACTTCCTAAAATGTTAATAAATACATATTTAGAGTAAAAATTATTTGAAAAAAAATGTATATTACACTTTGTAAACTCATTTAAGCGTTGGCACATTTTCAAGTGAAAATTAGTAACGAACTGATTTTTATCGGAAATGGTTAATGTAGAAAATGTATCTTTAACAGTTCCTAATTGACGAATCCATAGTTAAGTTCCCAAGTTCTGAGTCAACACAGAAAGTTTTGGAAAATATCTTGATTTGGAATCTTGTGTCGTTAAATAATACTTAAACTTTTGACTTGAATGGATAGTGTTAACGGTAGACTAATAAATCATTGTATTGATTAAAATGATTAATAATGTTTTAAAAATAAATTTAAAATATTTTTAATTTTTTCTAAATAGCAAGAAGAAAAAATTAATGTGACAGAAACTCCGGAAATACATATTTTTTAACTTTCTCTTACATCCTTTCTTAAGTTATTTCAGTTTAGGTTTAGGCCTTAGGGTCAGTGGTTTAGCTTCCGACTTTCGAGACTCAATTTTCGGTTTTACACCTGCTTTTCCTTATGGCTGGAAATTTTCCCTAGTAAAATAATCTCTGAAAAACAGTTTGCCGAAAAATCTTTCCAGTCAATCTCTACTTTTATTGCAGTACAATACAAATTTCAGAAGATGAGAATAAAGCAGAATTATTTAAGTTTGAAATATTACATTTAAAATATGTGATGTACCCTTTTTTTATATAAAAGAATAAATAAAAAATGTGTATTCGTACCAGTCGAAATTGGTTGAACAATTGACACCAACAGATGAAAGACATTTCCACAAGAAAGACACGCGAGAACTGACTTTGCCGCAGACTTTGCAATCAGAAAGTGGACGTGCTTAACAAAAATTGCTGATACAACATCCTTTTTATTTTGCACATCTTACATATTATTGCGATGTTACTGACTGCTTTCGAAATGCTTCAAATATATTTGCCATTTCTGAATATAATTTTCCATATCGAAATGTAATGATGGTAAGAAGTTGTTTCATCTATTACACAGAATCACTGCATTATTTTACTTTATTTTTAGGTTTGTAATTTTTAGTTTTGAATAATTAAATATTTTAAATCACCCATTTTTTAGAGCCTAATACCTGTTTTAAAAACAAATATTTTTAAGGTCTCAAATTTTTTTAAGGCCTTCATTTCTGTATAGTTGAATTTGATTTTTTTGTTATCTCAGTAAATTTTGAAATTGTATACTTTTGCCATTTTAATTTCTAGTTTTTATATAGAGTCTAATTTTTTGACGATCAATCTTCAAATGCCTGAATTTGCCGTTCATTTTTTAATTAAATAGTGGAAATTTTTTATTTTCGAAGGCTTAAATTTGAAAATGTCGATGACCAAAGCCATTTTTTGAAATCTGAGAAAAAACATGATATTTTCTAAGATGGTTCTTATGGGGTTACAACTTAAAATTTTTGAATATTAAACACATCATATAAAATTCGTAAAGTTTTCCAAATGGCTCAGTTCTTTCATTTTGCAATCGCAGAATTTTGAATGCATAGAATTTGACAGTTTCAATAAGCATTTCTTTACATGTAGATAAGTATTCATAGGTAATACGTTTTTATTTAATATCCGCATATCTTATACGTATTACTTATATGAAGGTTTCAATTGGAAAATTCCCACAATTTCTAAATTTGTTTAAAATTGAACTAACTTGTTCATACAATTTGTTTAATGTTGATAGCTTTTCATATTATAATATGTGCTTACTAAAGTGCATAAATTACTCAAATTACTATATAAATTTATTTTATAATTGAAAGAAATAAAACAAAATCAGAAAGTGTACATATTTTACATTCTTTTTATTAGATATTTTTTAATTAGTTTCCTTTTGAAAACAGACTAAAAATCTAACGAAAACTGACTGAAATACATTTAGACAATTGTTTATTTATCAATTGGAAACGTAGAAATTGTAAATTAATTTTTCAGATTATTTTAATATTATTTTTAAATTGTAACTGTCTCCGTTATGAGCTTAAAAAATTAAGATATTTCTGAAAATACTAAAATTTCCGATTTTTTGAATATCTGTAAACAGTGTAAACCAACTCAGTTGTACATATTTTAGGGAATTATTTAACAATGCAGTAATATTATACAATGCACGCACAGTGTAGATACACTAGAGTAGTCAGTAGAGAAGTAGACTATTGGGGCGCCCAGTAAACATCCCTGACAGTTTATATTGCATTGCAGGTAAACTAACTATCCTTCACTTTTCGGAACTGACCACTAGATTTGGGATCCTAGCCTCAAATCCTCTTTAGAATTTAGAATTTTAGAGTTTAGACTGATTTTGGCTTCCCTGCCACTTAATACCTAAAATTTCTAAAACTAAGTAACCTTAGATTTCAAAAATAAATCCTGTCTTAACTGTTGGCAGCATTGGAAAAAACAGATGCATTCTGTATAGGGATTTGCAGGATTGCGCTACAAACAAAAGGTCCTTTGCCCATAAGTATTCTTAAAATCCTGAGCCCTTCAATTCACTTCTGAAAATAAAGCAATTATACAAGTCTAGAATTCTTAAATACCGTCGGCTTATAATCAATTCTTGAATAGAGTTATAAATCAAAATTACGAGTGGACAACCCACTTTTAACCTTTCTTTTGTCTTGAATGCTCAAATCCATTTCAAATCATTCAGGAAATTTAGTATCTGAGGGGTTGCAGTACAGAACTGGATAACCAACGTTTCAAAACCAGATAACTGACTTTGTGCTTATCTCCCATCTTCTTCTTTTGTTTTTCATTTGCCAAACTTCTTACCTTCTTTTAACCCTTTTTTACCATATTCTTCTTCCTAAAAGTTTTTAAATACAGTAATATAATGAAAGAATTCTTTTTTTTTTAAGAAAAAAGCCCTTAAATAAAACTATTTGTCATATTTTTTAGCACCAAAGTACCAATCAAATTCCGCCCGAAAAACGTACATCTTCATTTTCTACAACAAGCCACTTTTATCAGTTTTTTTTACTTAACTTCTTGCGTTGCGATCAGAAACAATATTTCTCTTTTTATAGACCTTTCAGCAAAAATCGTCCGTTACAGTGCGATACCGTCACACTTAAGTCTTTATTTTCTAGGAACAGAATAATTTTTTTTAAATTTAGACTTTTTTTATTTTTATTCTGCCTTCTCATATATCGGAGGCAATTTTAATTATTTTTTAAATTATAAAATAGTTTTTTAGTCGTTATTATGGCCAACGGCCATACCACGCTGAAAAAATCAGTTCTCGTCAAATCACTGAAGTTAAGCAGCGTTGGGCGCGGTTAGTACTTGGATGGGTGACCATTCGAGAATACTGCGTGCTGTTGGCCCACCGTGGGTGTGGTGAGCCCACACTTGTAGTAGTTATTTACTACAAGAAACTATCCACCTAGAAACACTACCCGAATCGGGTAGTGTCACGCCTACCCTGAAAGGGAAATGGCTTAATGGTATCCAAAAACGATTTTCAAAACATATTAAATTTGAAACTCCAAATTCTTGAATGATTTACTCGAAATTGGTTAACTTTTTCTAATAAAACTCATTTTCTTAGATTCAACAATTCAATATCTCGGGAGTAAAGTTTTATTTTTTTATTTAAACTGAAAATTGCACTTTTCATCGTGATCCGCAACCGAGCCTGTTCCAATTTTAGGTTCCTGACACTTTGAGATTGTAAACCTCTACATTATATTTCTCGGAACTGGATAACTTTTTTTAATCATACTTTTTTGGCCTCCGTTCAGAAGCATCTTAGCTCGGGAGTAAAGTTTTGTTTGATCTTTAAATGGCGATTTCGATTTTACAGAATGTTATTTCGCTCCCCTGAAAAATTCCGATTTGGTTGGTTATCTACCGTTTTGAGAAAAAACATTATTTCACAAGAGTATTTTAATTTTAAACTTCATTCAAAATTAATTGGATGATTGGAGAAATGATTAACCGAATTAATTTCAAAACGGGCAGGAAGTCCATGCTGAAGTCACAGAATCATTTGCCACTCAAATATGTTGATTTTTAAAGGGAATAAGACGACACGTATCTTATCGATTTGACGAAACTTTTGTTTGAAAATTTTCTGAATATTTAAATTTAAAAATATTTAATTTCTCATTTTCTTTCGAAATATGTTGGAAAATTGTTTAAAAAATCAAAATAGACAAAATAGCGGTTCTTCTGAAAATATTTGAAGTCAATTGACACAAAACCCCCACCGTTTTTTCTTTATCTTGATTTTTTGTCTAGTTTCGTCTTAATGTAAAGAGTACATTCCACGATAGTCTGCCCTGTGCACGATCCTTGCAAAAAAGAGAGAATTTTTTTGTCCGAAAAATTAAAATATTTTTTGCCAAAACAACGCAAGGTGCGAAAAAGTCAAAGGAACAAAATTGTTTCTTTAAAAAAGTTCTAGAAGAGTGTCTCTTGAAACTTTCTTCCAACTCGCGTTATTTTTTTTATATTTTTGCGAAAATACGTATAAAATTCAGGGATTCGAACGAAATTAAGGGGCTTTTTCTGATATTTGCCAATTATTTCTGTAAATTCAATATAATTTACCTGACAACTATGCTAAGTATGAAAAATCACTCAAAGTAACGCAGCTACGGAGGCACAAGGTTAAAAATACAAACTACAAAGGAAAATTTTTCTTGTAAAAGTTGTTGAAACTGTTAAATTGTGTTCTACTTTATTTTCCATGATACCGTAAAATTGTATTGTTGAGAATACATAAACCTAAAAGGATTTTATACATATTTTCGCAAAAATCTCGAAAATAACGCGAAATAGAAGAAAGTGTCAAAGTTCTAGTTTTCCTAGAACATTTTTAGAGAAACAATTTTATGTGTTTGACTTTCTCGTAGCTTGTGTCGTTTTGGCAAAAAAGTGTGAAATTTTGCTTTTTGCACCAAAACAATCGACACAAGATACGCAAAAAGTCAAAGGAACAGATTTGTTTCTCGAAAAAAGTTCTAGGAAAATGTTTCTTGACACTTTTTTTTATCTCGCGCTATTTTCGAGGTTTTTGCAAAAATATATGTATACAATCCTTTGTAGTTTATTTATTCTCAACAATACAATTTTATGGTGTCGTGAAAAACAAAGAAGAACATAATTTAACAGATTTGACAACTTTTTCATCAAACTTGGTATTTTTTAAATAATCGATACATTTCATCACACTGTAAAATTGTATTGTTGAGAAATAAATAAATTTTGAAGGATTTTATACATATTTTTGCGAAATTAACTTTTATTTTTGGCAAAAAACGTGAATTTGCAGTTTTTTAGACAAAAAATCTCTGTCCATGGCGCGGGCACTGGGCTAACTATCACGCAATATACTTTTTACATTAGGGCGAATCTAGAAAAAAAATAAAGAGAAAGATGAAAACATTGACAAATTTGGTTAATTTTGAACTTTAAAAAAAAATCAAACACAATGCGAAAGTGGACGAGAAATTCTATTAAAATAAGAAAGAAAAATATAAATTACCTAGATTAGATCAAAATATCACATTTTTAAGAAAAGTTTGGTCCATTATTTGATAATTCGCATTTTCAATTTTTTAATTCAAATAATCATAGCGTTTTCAAACAAAAATGTTTGTCAAATCGGCGAATGATTCGAATTCGGTCATTTAGTATCAACCAATTTTGAGTGGGGTTAATTAATATTTATTATCTGGCAGTACCGTCATTTAAGAACTACAAAACAATATAATTGTTAGTTTCAAGTAATATTTTTGGTATTCTTGGTACGTATATTAATTCTAAAATGTCTTGACTCTTGAGCAATAATTGACATGGAATTTGCAGATCACCCTCTTCTTCGAGGTTAATAAACTTTGCCTAAAAGAAAATGCTTCCTAAGCAAAACATGTGTATTTGTGATTGCAATGACAGCGAAAATTGATACTCTAGTTGATTTTTTGGTCCCTTGAATTCTTGACTCTATAGCCAAATACATACGAAACTTTCCTGACATTTTTTTAAATTAAAAAGCAAGATAGATGATCAATCATTATTGATTATTAGTACAGAATCATGTTACTACTACTTGAAATGCACCTGCTTATGCAAACCGATAACAAATATCCTGTTGATTTACATGTTTATAAATAATGTCATACAAGCTACCGTTCACAATTGCAATAGGAACCAATCTTGAGAAATTTTAAATTGCTGCTTTCCACTTATTTCATCTCAAACGACTCTAAAAATTCAAAGATTTTGTATTGAGAATCGAAATCTATATTTTTATATCATATGAAATTATGCTATTTAACATAATTTTGACTGCTTATTTGTAGTTCCTCTTCAAAATTGTTCTGTATGAAAGGCATCAATTTTAATTTTTTAATTTTAAATGTATCTAAATTGGCAATTTTTAGATCCGAAAGTTTTAATGACTTTATAATCTTATTCTGGTCTTGAGATTTTGACTAAACAATATTTGAAAATATTGACAAATTTTGAACACATTTTTTTTTAATGCAATATATTTTTTTTGAAAAAAATTGATAAATTGATAAATACCCTTTTTTATATTTGACGAATTGATTATAGTTTTAAGATTTGGTAATTCTGAAATTTATTTAAGATTATTAAATTTATTTATTATTATTAAGATTATTAAGATTATTTAAATAGATTAGAGTATTAGAATTAGAGTCAAAGTTAGACCTTTAGAATCTTAGATTTCACAAGTCGAGAAATAACTTTAACCCTCTGTCCTTTCAGGTAGGATTTAAGGGTTTCGGCATACCTCCTGAGAAACTAAAATCGGAAGGAACTTTCGAATTTGAAGGCAAAGAGTATAAACTCAGGCATGGGTCGGTGGTCATTGCTGCGATCACAAGCTGTACAAATACGAGTAACCCGAGCGTCATGCTCGGTGCAGGTAATTGAAAATCCTATGGATACCTGTTCGTTGTGTCATTCTTGCGAATTTGTACTGTGCTTCCGGGAAATTTATCATTTTAGCTGAATGCATTTCTCAGAAACTTTAAATCAATGACGAAAACGAATTGCAACTCTTTCGACACTGGTGTCAAACTTGATCTTAATATATAATATATTACTCTTCAGATCATTTCAAAAGAATTTTATACTATTATTTAAATAATCTCAAAGTATAATATAAAAAATGTAGATATAATTTCAAATTAAATATTTCTTCTAAAATTTAATACACAGTTTACAGTGTTTGGCATGTTACCACCAAAATGTAACGCGTTACCGTTACTGGCCTTAGCGTTACTTTTTTTAAAAATAAATGTTTAACATTAATTTTACATTAATAATCTGTAAAATGTTTTTATTTTACATTATTATTAATTTCCAAACAAAATTTGCATAGAATTTCTTTTTCTTTCAATAAAACTAGTTTTTCTAAAAGTTTATCACTCAAACGAAATATTTTAACAATATGGATCCTGCTATACTGAACAATAATCAAAACAGTGTGGGACAATTAGGCGCCACATATTTTTCCGATTTGAGAACAACAATTTTTACGAAGTAAAGATATTCGAATTTTGAAAACATAAAAAGAAGGTTTTCTGGAAAATAAAACCTTTTTCGAAAATTTACTTTTCGAATTTCTCTCGTCAAAGATGCAAGATATAAAAGAAGGAGAGATATTTTTTCAGAACCTTTCTAGATGTGCAAACTTTTATGCTGATTTTCTTTGTGTATCTTTCGTTGTTTCTGAGAAAAATGCGGTAATTTGATTTTATGAAACAAAAATTCTCCTGGGAACAAAAATGGTTTAGCCTACACTCTACATAAAACTTACAGGATGTCTTCTTTATAGAAGTCCAAATTACAAAAGGTTGGCAAAAAATACAAGTGTAAGTTTTTTTTGTGACAATTGACTTGTCATATTTCCAAACAAATCGTCGCCATCTTATTGACTGTGACGGTTTAAAAATTTTCCGATGGATTTCGAAAGATGACGGTAAAACTCACCAGAATCCGAAAAGAATATTCAAATATCTGGAGTAGGTCCAAAACTGTAGTTTCAAAGTAAAAATTGGTGATTTTTTGAAAAGTACACGTCAAAATTCAAATATCCGCATCTTCAAGGAATTTTTTTTCTCAAAATGAAAATATTCGTGTTGCCTAATTTATATTTATTTACCAAAAAAAACTGAAATGTCTTTTCGCTTTTTCTTTAGTGAGCATTGATCAAACGATCAAAAGTCTTTTTAGGTATGGAAAACGCTTTTTTAATAATTAATTTTATTATGTTCTCGATTTGGCCATTTTGGTGAATGTGGAAGTACTATCTAAGATATGTAAACATATTGTTTTAATTTTAATAAGAAAAGTAAAAAATATAATATTGAGACATGCAAATAATGAAAAATTTTAACATAAGTATTTTTTTCAATTTTTGAATATACTATTCTTTTTATTTAAAAAATCCCAAAGTGAAAAATGTCTATCCTAAGGCGAAGCGGAATCAATTCTCAGTTTTTAAAACATTTTAAGTTGTTTTCTGCTTGTCCATAAAAAAGTTTCCACAGTATTAGAATTTTTTACTAAAAGATTTTTTTTCACTTCACGCCAATTTTCACGTCGACAAAAATTTTTGGTTGTAATCCAATATATAGAGATATAGTACTATAATGAAAATATGTCTTCTGATTGGTTATCGTGACTTATAATGTAGTATAAATACCATGAAAAATTTTCATAAAGTAACGTACAGTTGCCCGAAAATTGTCACGCGTTAACATTATCGTTAATTTTTAAAATAAGTAACGCGTTACCGTCACAAAAAAAAATTTAACGTTCCAGGTAACGCGTTACTATCTAATACTGGAAATTTATATATTTTTAGTATGTATAAACATTTTGAGAATGAATCGCAGTACTTTATAAAATAATTGTTTCTGAAGTTGATTATTATTTTAGGACTTTTAGTTTCCTCAAAAATAATGTATTGTCTTTTCGCCGAAAGGTCTTCTCGCCAAAAAGGCAGTGGAAGCTGGACTCAGCGTTGCTCCTTATATCAAAACTTCCCTGTCGCCTGGATCGGGAGTAGTAACTTATTATCTGAAAGAAAGTGGAGTCTGCCCAGCACTTATAAAACTTGGATTTGATATTGTTGGGTATGGATGCATGACCTGTATTGGAAATAGTGGTCCTCTCACCGAATCAATGGTTGAAGCAATCGAAAAGGTATTTTTTACAATAATAAAGCTGATCAAATGTACCCTTTTAAAAATTTAGTTTAACTTCTACAGAACCCAAACATTAACGAATTGTCCAGGCTCACCAAAAAAATTTGCCCCTAAAGTTCATTACCAAAACGTTGTGAAATTTGAACTACATGGTTTGAAAAAGAAGCTTATCGTAACCAGCTAGAGTATTTTTTTTTTAAATTAATTATAATTCAGTATAAAAACAAAAGTACCAATTTGAGAGATCAGGAATCTTTTTTTGGGTATCAATTTTACAAATAAATAATGTTTCATAATAATTAAATTTTATAAGATAAATGTTATGAAATTTCAAGTTGTAAATTTGTATTTAGGGTCATCGAACGAACCTCTTAGCTATATTTTAATTTGACATTTGTAATCAAAAGCAACTAAACTTCTGCAACTTTACTAAAAAGTACTTCGATGTTAATAGTTTATCCCAATATTATTAAAAAAATTATATATTAAATAATGAAAAGCGGTAAAATTTTACAATATTTTGGTAATGACCCTTAGATAGATTTTTAATAATTGTCAGTAAACTAGAATGTTTTTTAGAAAGGAAGCAAAACGTTACAGAATTATAAATGCTTAAACTTAAGACTCTTTAGCTTAGACTGCTTGAGTTTAGACTTTAGAGTTAGACTAACTCGTGGTTCTTGGACTTTAGTTACTCTATTGAAATTGAGAGATTTAGTATACTGACTCGTCTCAATAAGGGTCCAGGTCAAGTTTGAGAAAGGTAAAATTTCATTTACGCTTTATTTATACTCTACAGAATGAGCTCGTTTGTTGCGGAGTCCTCTCCGGTAATCGTAACTTTGAAGGAAGAATTCATCCAAACACAAGGGCAAACTACCTGGCATCACCTTTACTGGTAATCGCGTATGCCATTGCTGGAACCGTGGACATTGACTTCGAAAAAGACCCTTTGGGTAATTCACTAGTTTTCACTTTTATTTGTCTCTCTCTCTCCCCCTATCTCTATATAAATATACAGTGCTTCAAAATTTTGATTTATTAGTTTTGCTGGTCTACCTAGGTTATTCTCTAAACCGGAAGGGATTATTTGCCAAATTGAACGGAAAAAGAAATGTGAATTTGTCCGTAACCATGACAAATATTGGCATTGTTCATTTATTAGTACCTTCTTGGTTTCTGGGAAGAGAACAAACTAACTTTACTCTCTTATTACTTATATTTGTAAGAGTCTAAATCCTGAATAGCTTCCTACTTTGAGTTCTTTTATAATCTCGAAATATAAATAGCACACTAATAAAATTAAGTTGGCTTTTCTTTCAAAATGCAGGTCGCAGACACGACGGCACCGACGTATATTTGCGAGATATATGGCCTACTAGAACTGAAATTCAGGCTGTGGAGCAAAGATTCGTCATTCCAGCAATGTTCAAGGAAGTTTACAGCCGGCTCGAGAAAGGCAGCGACACCTGGAGAAGTTTGAATGCTCCCGAGAGTCAACTTTATCCTTGGGATCAGAATTCTACCTATATAAAAAATCCACCTTACTTTGAAAATCTCAGTAAGGTAAGCTATAAACAATCAATAAAATATTTTACCCTGATCGACCTGATCTTGAATTGTCCCTTGTTATTTTCTTCCACAAACCTCTGTAGTGTGTTTTAGAATTAATATTTAATACATTATTTTCTAGGATCTTCCAGAACATAAGCCCATAAAGAAGGCAAGAGTTCTCTTGAATTTTGGAGATTCGGTAACAACTGATCATATCAGTCCGGCCGGAAGTATAGCTCGCAATTCTCCTGCAGCGAGATATTTAACAAGTCGTGGGTAAGTTTCAAATTATGTAGATTAAATTATTTAACCTGTTTCATAATTAGAATCTTAAACTTAAAGACAATATTCTTTTTCTGTGATACATTTTGTTCAGTTTCTAATATCAATCATATTTTTTCTATAGACTTACTCCAAGAGATTTTAATTCCTATGGAGCTCGGAGAGGAAATGATGCAGTTATGGCTCGAGGAACTTTTGCAAACATTCGACTTTTAAATAAGTTCATTGGGAGACCTGGACCACGAACTATTTACATTCCAAATAAAGAAGAGGTGAGTTTATGGGCGTTGCATAATATCAGAATTGACGTAAATCCAGTAGGATTTTCGACCAATCACAGCTTATGTATACAGTGATTTTCACGTAACTTTTCTACATGCATATTTTTTTCGTTTTGTTCACGTCTCTTTATCAAAATTTTGTTTAGAAACCAATCTTTCGTTGACATTAATATTTGAGAACCTCTGTCAATGTTCATGTCACGTGATTCCAATTTAAATGAGCGTTTTCGCGGTTATTTCGATATTTAACTATTTCTTCTTTTAAGGGCGATGAAACCAGGACCCATCCTCAAAATTGAATTGCTTCATTTTTCTCTATAAATACTAGAATAACATATTTTTTAGATAATTAAGGCCTGTTTTGAATAAAATCTGTATTCGGGGTGAAGAATTGATCAATTTCAATAGTTGTCGTGTAAAACTTTTTTTTTATTCCAACCCGAGCATAAAAAAAACATTTTGTACAAAAACTATTGAGCCAATTTTTCACTCAAAATGCAGATTTGATTCAAAACAGGAATAGGCCCTAATTATCTAAAAAGATGTATTTCGAGTATTTATGGAGTAAAATGAGGCAATTAAATTTTGAGGTAGGTGCTGGTTTCAACACCCTTAAGGGATGGTCCATATATTACGCAATGCGGAGTGAAAAAAATTATTTTTTTGAAATCTGTTTTTGCGATATGTGTAAAAGTTAAGGTATCCTATCAGGAACATCTGTGTTTTAAACAAGAAATTTAACAGAGGGGTTAAAAGTTTTTAAATTTAAGAAGGAAATTCTTGGAAATTAAAAAAAAAACAAGGTTCCAGTTATCAGAATTTAGAAAGAGAGAGAGAGAGAGCGAGCGAGAGATATATAAAAGGAAGGGGATTTGGAGGTTTCCCTCTTTTTTGGATTTTTATTTTGCATGGAAACATTTAAGACTGTGTAGTTCAAATTTGATCTTTGGATTCTTAGTTTTTTTTTAATTTTCAAGAATTTCGTGGTTAAATTTGAATGATGGATGTTAAAGAATTGTGTGTGTATAGTTTTCGATAACGAATAATAATATAAACCTATATTTTCGAAAAGATAATTTTTAATCAGGTTCAAATGTTTGGAAATACCACAAAAATACGTTTTTTTTTTGTTAATGGGATACTTATTTACCATGTGTTTCAAAGTTTTTTTTTCATATATATTTAGTTCTGTTCGAACGGAAGAAACACACCACTTTTTCTTTGAAGGCGAAACATTGTTTTGCTTAGTACTTCAAAATAATCACAAAATGCAACCGTAGCTTTAATAAAAAAATGAATATTTTCGTTGATATTTCAAAAAATTCTAAATAGGCAATAAATTTTCCATACATAGAAAACCTTGTATTTATAGTGGAAAAATTAATAATTATGCAATAAATCATTGGATAAACTTCCGAAAAGGCATATCTCAGATTAATGTGGAACTCCGTATATCCATGTATTTTGACGCGCAGATTACGTAAATGATAGTGAAAATACCTGCAAATATGATTGATAGTTTATGGTTAAAAATAGTCATCTCCCATTGATATCTATTTAAAAGCTCATATTTTCTCAGCAGAAAAGTAAAAAATTCATAAATTTTGCAAGATTGTGCAAAATTATTACAAATTTAATATATTTGAAGGGCATTACAAAATCTTGGATTTTACTCATCGCATGTTTCTGCTTAAAAAGAAAGCAAGACGAAAAAAATGGATGGAACACTCTGAAGTCTGAAATTAACTTAAAATTAACTATTCAAAAATGGTTTGATTTAAAATTGAAACGCTCAGAGCAAAAGCGAACGAAAAATAAAACGTACGTAGAAGCGAAGTAAAAACGCGCGAGAGCAAAAACGACCTAAAAATTGGCGAGAGGAAAAGCGAGCCAAGAATGGATGGGGAAGGTTCCCCCACTTTGCTCAACTCGGCCAGCCTTGTGTAAAGCCGAAAATGCACGAGCACGAGCACGAACCCGAAGCTCGGGCCGAGTTCGCCCGACTTCACGATTCGGTTTCGTTGACTTGTTGGCTATTAGGAGGTTTGGGTTGATTTTTGTTTTCAAAAATTCACACCTAAAGGAAAGACTTCAAATACATGCAATGAAGTCTTGAAATATTTAATGATTATGTTTTTCAGGAATTCTTATGGAATGTTTTAGACGAGTTGATTCCACAGGGAATACATTATAAAACTCTCGAGGTTTATAAAATACAAATATATTGAATATTGTACATGGGATTTTAAAATTAGGTTAATAATATCTATCACTTTCAAGTGGTTTCATTTTTCATTATTTATGTTTTATTCTTCAATCGATATTAAATATTGTAAAGTTAAAATGATAATAAATAATTATTATTTTTAATTTATTAAATTAATCAACATTTTTACTGTATATGCTTTCTTAATATATAAAAACTTTATAAAACCTTCAATGTCTTAAAATATTTATCTCAACATTACAAAATTTAGTTTTTACAATTTTATTTTAATTGTGAAATAATTGTAATTGGAAATTAATTGTGAATAATTGTAAAATAAGTGTAACAAAATGTATTTTATAAAGAAATATTTCATGATTTTTAAAGGACAAAACAATTTTAAAGGTAAGTCTTTGTAGTATTTTAATAACTAATGAAAATATTTTCAGAATATTTTTCCTTGATTCTGCCCTGATAGGGTCAAGCATGGTACAAAAAACCGTCGTGACATTTTAAATAAAAACTGTACTCTGTATAAATTAATTTTAAAAATGAAAAAATATTAATAACTTTTATGAATATTCTTACATTCTATTTGAATATGATACACATTGATTTTTATTTTAAAAATTTTTGTAAATAGTTGGTCATCTTTTAAATTTTACGAGATTTTTCTACCATGTTTGACCTAAGGGAATAGATTTCAGGAATGAAATTTTAAAAATATCTCAGTTAGTGTTTGGTTGATAATTATATTTTTTGTTGCAATTTTTATTTGACATATTTGAAATATTGAAAAATTTTGTGAAATTTTGTCAAGAATCCTATATGAAAATTATATTCAAAGAAGCTTAAAATACACAAAAAAAAAGTTATTCGAAATTTGTATTTTGTATACAAAAATATTTTTCACCTTAAATTATAATTTTGTTGAAATTTTTCTATTTTCTTCATTAAAAATTTTTTTATTTGAAAATTTATTTATTTGGTTGAAATCTCATTCTTTGAAGGTTGATTTCAATTGTTTTTGATTACAAATTAGAATTTTTTCATGGAAATAGCAATTATTACATTTTTCGTTAAAAATTCAGCTTTCTCGGTTGAAAATTCAACTGTTTAGTTAAAACTTATATTTTTTGTTGAAATTTTGATTGACGTACAGAAATATTCAAAAATGTTGAAAAATTTTCTTAAAAATCTTAGG
>CAKNYM010050523.1:26298-38884 GCA_932195095.1 Andricus curvator | reverse complement strand
CCTAAGATTTTTAAGAAAATTTTTCAACATTTTTGAATATTTCTGTACGTCAATCAAAATTTCAACAAAAAATATAAGTTTTAACTAAACAGTTGAATTTTCAACCGAGAAAGCTGAATTTTTAACGAAAAATGTAATAATTGCTATTTCCATGAAAAAATTCTAATTTGTAATCAAAAACAATTGAAATCAACCTTCAAAGAATGAGATTTCAACCAAATAAATAAATTTTCAAATAAAAAAATTTTTAATGAAGAAAATAGAAAAATTTCAACAAAATTATAATTTAAGGTGAAAAATATTTTTGTATACAAAATACAAATTTCAAATAACTTTTTTTTGTGTATTTTAAGCTTCTTTGAATATAATTTTCATATAGGATTCTTGACAAAATTTCACAAAATTTTTCAATATTTCAAATATGTCAAATAAAAATTGCAACAAAAAATATAATTATCAACCAAACACTAACTGAGATATTTTTAAAATTTCATTCCTGAAATCTATTCCCTTAGGTCAAACATGGTAGAAAAATCTCGTAAAATTTAAAAGATGACCAACTATTTACAAGAATTTTTAAAATAAAAATCAATGTGTATCATATTCAAATAGAATGTAAGAATATTCATAAAAGTTATTAATATTTTTTCATTTTTAAAATTAATTTATACAGAGTACAGTTTTTATTTAAAATGTCACGACGGTTTTTTGTACCATGCTTGACCCTATCAGGGCAGAATCAAGGAAAAATATTCTGAAAATATTTTCATTAGTTATTAAAATACTACAAAGACTTACCTTTAAAATTGTTTTGTCCTTTAAAAATCATGAAATATTTCTTTACAAAATACATTTTGTTACACTTATTTTACAATTATTCACAATTAATTTCCAATTACAATTATTTCACAATTAAAATAAAATTGTAAAAACTAAATTTTGTAATGTTGAGATAAATATTTTAAGACATTGAAGGTTTTATAAAGTTTTTATATATTAAGAAAGCATATACAGTAAAAATGTTGATTAATTTAATAAATTAAAAATAATAATTATTTATTATCATTTTAACTTTACAATATTTAAAATCGATTGAAGAATAAAACATAAATAATGAAAAATGAAACCACTTGAAAGTGATAGATATTATTAACCTAATTTTAAAATCCCATGTACAATATTCAATATATTTGTATTTTATAAACCTCGAGAGTTTTATAATGTATTCCCTGTGGAATCAACTCGTCTCAAACATTCCATAAGAATTCCTGAAAAACATAATCATTAAATATTTCAAGACTTCATTGCATGTATTTGAAGTCTTTCCTTTAGGTGTGCATTTTTGAAAAAACCTCCTAATAGCCAACAAGTCAACGAAACCGAATCGTGAAGTCGGGCGAACTCGGCCCGAGCTTCGGGTTCGTGCTCGTGCATTTTCGGCTTTACACAAGGCTGGCCGAGTTGAGCAAAGTGGGGGAACCTTCCCCATCCATTCTTGGCTCACTTTTCCTCTCGCCAATTTTTACGTCGTTTTTGCTCTCGCGCGTTTTTACTTCGCTTCTACGTACGTTTTATTTTTCGTTCGCTTTTGCTCTGAGCGTTTCAATTGTGAAACAATCCTATTAATTAAAGTCGGCTGAAAAAAAACCTTTTTCGAGTTTTGGATTTACAACAATTTTCCTATGGGTCAAAAAATTATGTTATATTTTTAGTAGGTGCAGATTTTGGTTGTGAATAATAATGTAAAATTAATAAAAAAAAACTTTTTTTAAATGTGCAAAAAACTAGTTTTTTATTTTGTTAACTGCATGTTTTTATAAAAAAAAATGTAATATGATGTGCTTACAATTTCTTTAACTTTAATCAAAGAATCATTCAATTGTTTTGTTTTTATGAAGAAAAAAAATTTCTAGTTTACAAATGGCTAATTTTACTTTTTTGAGCAATTTTCAGATACTGGAGACCAAGAACTTTTTTTTTGTGTAATAGAAAAAGAATGGCACGTTCCTTTGAGTCCAACTGAAGAAATTTCAGGCACATGTTAAAATTTGCTTACAAAAATATGCTGTTAACACAAGCTCAAAATCTGTTATTTTTTTAATATTTTAAGAAAGTTCTGACTTAATTATACTTTTTTTTTTAACTTCCACTATTTTTCCACTATTTTCCCACTATAGAATCCGCTACTCAAAAAAGAGGGGTTTCGGCCCACTCTACTATTAATGTGCATAATGATCTGATTCTGATTATGTACGGTTATGATTCCTCTCAAACTCCATAAATAAATAAAAACACGATTTCAGATGGATATTTTTGATGCATCTGAAAAATACATCAAAGACGGAACTCCTCTCTTAATCCTCGCTGGAAAAGAATACGGATCAGGATCTTCTCGAGACTGGGCAGCGAAAGGTCCATATCTTCTGGGCATTCGAGCCGTGATCGCAGAATCGTACGAAAGAATTCACAGGTAAAAAATAAATATTTTGAATTTTGCTTTTCTCTTGATCGAAAAGATCGGTTTTGCAAAAATCTGAATGATTCAGATCCAATCTCGTGGGTATGGGAATCGTTCCGCTGCAATATCTTCCTGGACAAACCGCTGAAACTTTGGGGTTGACGGGATTCGAGCAGTTCGACGTTGACATTCCAGAAAAAATCCAACCAGGTCAAAACATTAAAGTCAAAACTGACGATGGCAAGGAATTCGAAGTGCTGGTGCGTTTCGACACCGAGGTGGACCTCACTTATTACAAAAATGGTGGCATTCTGAATTATATGATCAGAAAAATGCTTTGATGATCGATGATCACGTGTGTAAACTGTAAACGGCATCTAGCCACTTAATTTAACTAAACGTACGTAGATACTTAAATTGGGATTGGGCTTTATCTGTGCGACCTACCGAAATTAAGAGTATAAACTTGGTAATTTCAATGAAAATTTAATTTTAATTAAACAGTCTTCTAAAAATTGTTTGCTCCAATCATCAATTATTCGACTACATACACAAAAAAGGCATCTTTAGTCAAAGACGTTCAAAGATCCATATTTTTATGCCTCATCGGAACAAAGTTTTATATTTTATTTAGTAGTTGTTTTTATATATTTTCAGGAATTAGCCATTTATTGAATATTTGCAGTTTATGAGATAAATTATTAAAGAATTGTTGAAAATATAGCATTTATTTCTCCTCGACCTTCTCTAAAAAAAAAACCTGTGTTTGGCTACATGTTAAACTAAAACAGATTAAGTATTGTTTCATATTACAGTGAACATTGATAGTTTAGTGAAAACAAAATCCTATAGCTATATACCTATAGCTTTAGCTAATTCCTATAGCTGTAGGACCTGTAGGTCTTTTGTACATTTGCATGATTAAATTCGCCTGTGATTCAATTTTCGATTATTCCATGAAAAATCAACAAATTTGTTGACTTTCCGTCAAACGACTATAAATTTTAAATATAAATTAAATAAATAATAATTTGTACACGTTCATCTTCTTGGATTCTCGCCGTTATTCCATCCGTATCTGAGAATTTCGCGGTAGTTGGTTTCCTTATTGTAACGACCAGAAAATTTCAGTTCAACCAAATGCTGATCAGTCGCACCATAAAGCTGGCTACTGTCAAAACAGAGACTGTAAACTGGACTTGAAATGCGACGCAGATTCATAAAGTATAACTGAAAAAAAAGACAGAAAAATATTGGATAAGATTTCAGTAGGTCTAGTGGCTAAGTTGACAATTCGGAAAGTGGAGTTCAAGTTTTAGTTCGATAAAAATAGTATATTATGCTCCGTCCTACGACTTATTTTGCAAACATCGCGCAAGAAAAACGACAACATTCGGCCCACTTCACACGCTCGGAAAACCGCGAGTCTGGAATTTAGAGCACCGGGAAATAGCTAGAAATTTTTGTTGAAGACGGGAAATTTTACAGATTTGGCTTTACTTTTGCAATAAATATCGTCTGGCTCTTCGACAAAAATTGAATGGTTTGGAATCGTGCTTAGTGTTACCAACCAACTCCGTTAAAATATTGAAAAATGTTATATTAAAGTTTTAAAGTTAATGTATCGTTCAAAATAAATGTTCTTTTTATATTATATATTTAAGAATGTGAAGCTTGTGTTGATAAATCGTTCATACACTGAAGTTCCTTTTATATTTGAGAACGAAAACTTGTTTTTTAGACATTTAACATAGTGATTACATAGATAACATTAATTTATATAATTACTAATAATGGACATAATAAATTTATAATAATTTAGGGATACTCTAAATGTTTGCAAATAAATGGAAAAACTGATATTTTTTGTTCGGATTTGATCTCTTCTGGTTAAAAATTTTGTGGAAAAGTCGTATTTTTTGGTCGAAAATTTAAATTTTTCGTTGAAAATTCGTCTTTTTTTGAAAATTAGTTTTTTTGGGTTAAAAATTAATATTTTGGTAAAAAAAGTCCTCTTTTTTTTAGTTGCAAATTCATCTTTTATGGTTGAAAGTTAATTATTTTTAATTGAAAAGTCTACTATCATATTTTTATTGCAGAATGCATTTTTTTTGGGTGAAAAATCTACTATTTGACTGAGAATTTGATTATTTTGTGGAATATTTATATTTTTGAATATAGAATACATCCTTTTGTACTGGAAATGCGTCTTTTGATTGAAAAATGATCTTGCTTGACTGAAAATTTATCTGTCATAGTTGAAAGTTAATTATTTTTTATTGAAAAGTCTACTATCATATTTTTATTACAGAATGCATTTATTTTGGGTAAAAAATCTACTATTTGGATAAAAATTACGTTACTTTGTTGAAAATGTATCTTTTTTGGACAACAATTTAACTGTTTCATTGAATATTTATCTTTTTAGATAGAAAATACGTCCTTTTGTACTGGAAATGCATCTTTGATGTAAAAATGATCTTGCTTGATTGAACATTTATCTTTCATAGTTGAAAGTTAATTATTCTAATTGAAAAGTCTACTATCATATTTTTATTGCAGAATGCACTTATTTTGATAAAAAAATCTACTATTCAAGTAAAAATTAAGTTATTTTGTTGAAAATTTATCTTTTTTGGTCAACAATTTAACTGTTTTATTGAATATTTATCTTTTTGGATAGAAAATACGTCCTTTTGTAATGAAAATGCCTGTTTTGATAGAAAAATAATATTTTTTTATTGAAAATTCAACGCTCTTCTAAAAGATTCGTCTTTTCGGCTTCAAAATGCAACTCTTTTTGGTTGAAGTTTAATCTTTTTTGGGCGAAAGTTCGATCATTTGATTGAAAATTAACTTTTTTTTTGTAGAAAACAATCTTTTTGGGTTTAAAAGTCAAATTTTTTTTTAATCGACTTCTTAACTGAAAAAACTCAACTCCTTTGATGAAAATTCAACGTTTTTGGTTGAAAATTCCACTATTTTGTCTTAAATGGAATATATTTCGACTTAAAATATTAGAAATAAGAACCTACATTAATTTGATTTAAAAGAATTTACTCGCCTATTTTCTTGAAAAATCACCCGATTTCCCCTGTTCGAGAGTATTTTGTGCTGTGAAAACTGAAATCACTTTTACAATAATTCACATTATATATATTTTACCTTGAAGCTCTAAAATGTTTAATATTCCTTTCAAAATTTATATAATGTGTAATTTTTGACCGGGACAACCGGGAAATAGCCTGGATTTTTTTTAAATTTGAAAGGCCACCCTGGAGTTGACAAAAAGTATTTTACCTGGACATAATTAGTTTGCCGTTGATCCCACAAAACTGCCTTGCAATTAAATTGGGCCCCCGTAACCATTGAATATTGATAATCTGACGAAATACAGTACATTGTTGCGTCGGTGGGATCTGGCCAATAACCAACACACTTTCCAGTCCTGAAAGACAAAAAAATCGAATAATTATGGGCAATTTTACACCTAAAGTAATAAATAATATATATATTATTTAGTAGAAACTTACAGTGCATGATAATTTTTTTTAATTAAATGAGAATAAAATTAAATTCACTTTCGATACCTTGTTGAAATCAAACCTATTATTTTGCACATTGTCAAAAAAGCATAGATTCTCACACAGTGAATGAACTTTTTAAATTTATAGAACAATTCAATACGAACCTCAAGTCCCATTTCCTGACATAAGTGTCGTAACCACACGTTAAGAGAGTTTGCGGATTGTCCCAAACCATATCTAAAATTCCAGCACCTCTTCTCCACGGATGTTTCATGATGTTGGATTCGGTGCAACTGAAAAATAATTTTTAAAAAGAATCCGAAAAAACATTTCGTGAGATGTAAGTCAAAACTAATCCCAGCATATAAATAATTCATTTCTTTAGTTTAACTGAATTGAGTTAAATACTGATAAATGAAAAAGGCGAAACAATGAACATGAACTGGAGTTTGACAATCTGAATCCTAAAGTAAAAAAAAGGCCACAGTTTATACAGCTGTTTTGAATGAGATTGACTGAATGTGTGGTGAAAATACTCAGAAATCTACAGAGTCAATGGACGAAAAAACTGAATATTATCTGAGTGAAAACAGAGGAAAGAGTGAACTATGTATTATGAATCTCTCTGGGGTCGAAGTAGAAATAAAACCTGGGGTACAAACTCCATTTTTGTGTTCATTGACTAACCTTTCGATGTCGAGAATATGAAGAGGAGGACCGTCACCTGTGCCAGACGATCCCACTGCGAATTTTTGTCCCGTTGGATCTGCTAAAAGTGATAAAATTCGATCACGAACACTTATGGTCGCTGAAGGTATATTTGACATTGTTTCTCCTGGTCTCATCCAAATTTTGACTACTCCATCGCCAGACCCGGAAATAACGACTTGAGAAGTTTCATCGACGGCATTTACGTCGGTGGAATGAGCTCTTTCAATACTGTAGTATAAATGGTCCATATGGTAATCGTTTCCATCAAAGTAAAGTGGTCCAGAATTTGAGAGAGACCAAAATTTCAAACTTCCATCTCTGTAACATCAAGCAAAGTTCCATAAATTTAGTTTTTTTTTCTCACAAATTCTGTTTGAAAGAAGTAAAATTAAATTCTATCTTCTTCAAACAGTTCCGGTTTTTAATATAAATTTTAGTATTTTGATCAGAGTTGGGTAGTAACTTGTTACAAGTAACTAAGTTACTGAAAAGTTACGTTATTTGAAACGTTTAGGGTAACTTCGTTACTCTTTTACAAAGTAACTTGTAACGTGACGTAGTTACAATTTTTGCAGTAACTTGGAATTTCAATTTTAGCTACATTAAATTTACTTTGTGTTTGTGTATATTATCTCCTATTAAGAAAGGTATTTTCTTGAAAATTCGTCTTTTTGGTTGAATGCAACTGTACTTCAAATTAAAGTCTTCTTTGGTTGAAATAATATCAATATCAATAATAATATCTTTTTCGTTGAGAATTTATCTATTTTTGTTGAAAATTCATGCATTTTGTTAAAAATTCAACTATTTTATTTGGTTGAAAAGTAACTTTTTTGTTTAAAATGCATATTTTTTTGTTTGAAAATGCAACTGTTTTGTAGAAAATGTGTCTTCTTGTCTTAAAAATGCAACAATTCTGTTGAAATTTGTTTCATTCTTGTTTCAAAATTCGATTTTTTCGTTTCAAAATTGATCTCTTTTGGTAAAAAAATGTAATTTATCTTGGTTGAAACTTCAACTATTATTGAACATTCTTTTTTTTTTTAATTCAGCTGTGTTTGATTTCAATACAAATTTTTTTTCGGTTGAAATAATATCAACTATTATATATTTTTTTGAGAATTCATCTATTTTGGTTGAATACTCATGTATTTTGTTAAAAATTGGTCTATATCATTTGGTTTAAAGCTAACTTTTTGGTTGAAAATTCATATTTTCTATTTGAATATACAACCTTCGATTTTGTAGAAAATTCGTCTCCTTAGCTAGAAAACGCAACAATTCAGTGGAAATTTTTTTCTTTCTTGTTTCAAAATTCGACTTTTTCGTTTCAAAATTGATCTCTTTTGTTAAAAAAATCTAATTTATTTTGGTTGAAAATTCAACTATTTTGGTAAAATATTAATCTGATTTGGTTGAAGATTCAGCCATTTAGTTAAAAATTCGTCTTTTTGGTTGAATTCAACTGTGTTTGATTTCAAATTAAAATCATTTTTGGTTGAAATAACATCAACTATTATATCTTTCGTTGAGAATTCATCTATTTTGGTTAAAAATTCATGCATTTCATTTAAAATTCAACTCTTTTATTAAGTTGAAGAGTAACTTTTTTGTTAAAAATTGATATTTTCGGTTTGAAACTGCAACTGTTTTGTAGAAAATTCGTCTTTGGTTTGAAAATTCAACAATTTAGTGGACATTTCGTTTCTTTCTTAGTTTGAAATTCGGCTTTTTCGTTTCAAAATTTATCTCTTTTGGTAAAAAACTCTAATTTTGTTGTTGTTGCAAATTTAACTAGTTTGGTAGAAAATTAACTTGGCTTATTGGTTGAGGATTCAGCTATTTTGTTGAAAATTCGTCTTTTTTGGTTGAATTCAATTCTTTTTTTTTTAAGTATTGATTTTGTTGGGAAGCTCATCTCTTTCGGTGAAGTTGATCTACTTTGTTGTAAATTCAAATATTTTGCTAGAAAATGCAACTATATGCCAGAACTAACTGTGAATTCGGTCGGTCAGTTTCAAGATATTAGTGGTGAAAATAAGCCCTCCAAATTTCATCCATTTATCTGCAACCGTTTTCAAGTTATCGTGTTCACAAAAAAGTGTGACACACACACATATCCATAAAACACATCCGGACAATTGCTTAGAACATTATATTAGACATTTTTAAATTGAGGAAGATTTAATTAAATGAATTAAAATTTTTTTGAAAATGTTACCATTACAAAGCCTCCTCTATGAGGAAGCAAAATTAATGTATTTTGTTAAAAATTTAACTATTTTGGTAGAAGGTTGAAAATAATTTTTTTTTTTAATTCTTCCTTTTGGCTTGAAAATGCATTTCTTCCGGTAAAAAAATTTCATATTTTTTTTGTTGAAAATACAACTGTTTGGTTAAAAAATGTAACTGAAAAATCTTACTTTAACTAGTGCCTATTTCTTTTCGAATTACGTTTTTATGAATGGTGTTTTTGATTTTTAAATTATAAAATGAAGGAAGTGAAAAAAGTAACTTTTTAGGTAACTTGAAGTTACTTTATCTAGTAACTGTAACTGTAACTAGTTACCTTTTTTCGCTAAATAATGTAACTGTAACTAGTTACTCAAAAAAAGTAACTTACCCAACACTGATTTTGATTATTTTGAAGCATGTCTTGATGCAAATGTTTACCTGTGACCACTAATTACATAATCTTGACGAACAACGAATTTACAAATATCACTATTAATATATCTTTGTGCAAACGCAACATCATTGTAACTAAAAGGATCTTTGCGTTTAAATCCAAAAAGTTGATCTCCTCCACTCCACCATAAAGTGTCATCAGTCAATTGAAGCCATGGCATCAATTTTTTCCCTTGGGAGAAAATAATTTTTTTTGTATATTTCCCATATTGCCAGTTGTGGGAGATTTGCCACTTTGTTCTCAAACACAATAGTGGATTGCATCTGTAAATTAAAAAAATTAATGCTTACAATAAAGAAATCAAAATATAAAAAATAACTACTATTACTCTTTTGGCTCTTTTGAAACTTTGGAGTAACATAACCTATACATCTATTTTAAGAAACTTTCTCTACTTTCTCTAGATTAAACTCCGGAGAAAGTAGACTTACAATTATGATCCAATCTAAAAATCTTCATTAATGGCGTAAAATTTGATAGATATGGAACCATAATCAAAACATAAACAAATAACGTATGTCACGTAGACGTCAAATCAGCGCATCTATACTATTGTTCGGATTAACGAATAAATATAAATTCGCATTTGTCATGGAATCTAAATATCAATTTTCATCGCAGAATGTTTGATATGATTGATATCGTTCATATATAGATGCATGAAGTACAGCGTGTATAAAAATATAAAACATAACCTAATAACCAACCTTGCACGAAATTGCTTTGATGTTTGATTAGTTACCAGGGTATGCTTGCTTTTTTTGACCCACAGGATTTTATCACGAATTACTTCGTGAAATCGTGTACAAACTTCACTGAGTCTCACCAAGTCAAACGCATGGCAATAATCGAAAATTAAGATGAGAACATCGGATGGTAAGGTGTCCAAACGCCAGACATCTGTCATTTTTATTCACTTGACCACTTGACGCAATGTCAACACTGTCCACAGACAGAAACAGACAAGTACGCACTAGTAAGCATTAATAAACCATTTTCATTTAAATTTCACAGGAATTTATTCTACAGGCAACATTTATTCCAACCACACCACCGACGTCACATTATCAGATTTTTCATTTTGTGACACCAGTGACAACTAGTGACGTCACAACTTTGCCGGTAAACGTGATTCCTGAAATGATCGATAATGTTTATAAATTGCTAAAATTAATAAATTCCTCAGAATTTATCAGGGCCATTATAGAATGTATTAGAATGCATAGAACCTTTTCACTTTTCAATCAAGAAATAAATAATATAATTTTTGTAGGCACGCCCTTAAAATTTTTACTATATTAGCTATGAGGGTCCTAATTGATTAATATACTGGGTATTTTTTTTAGCTTGACGAGACATCGAAATATCTAAAAAAATACGCATCCTATGAAAAAAATATCTGTAATAAAAACTTTTTATTTTCAAGGGAAAAGCGACTTTGAAAATATTTACCCTACCCCGCCCCTCCCAGGAGGCAAATTTTTTTTTTTTTTTCGAAAAAATTTTTCAAATAAAACTTACGTATTTCATAACGGATAATCTGTATCTGTGATAGAAAATTGGGGTTCCCATTTGAAATTACAAAGTTACCCCCACTCCGGCCCAATGGGGGTGTGGAGTGGGGTAAATTTGTTCAAAGTCGCTTTTCCCCCTCGAAAATAAAGTTTTTATCACGGATATTTTCTTCATAGGATGTGTATTTTTTTAGATATTTCGATGTCTCAAGCTAAAAAAAATATCGTTAAAGACGGATTTTACGTTTATATATATATATAAAATTTAAAAAAAAAGTTAAACAACCACTGCAGGGTCCCACTAAGAGCAACTGCCATCCAACAAAATGTCAATAGCCCCCAGTAGCAACGCGGTAAATCACACCTATGGCCACGTCTCACAACCGTCAGATGGGTGGTCATAGGCAACGACAAAATCACAACATATATATATATATATATATATATATATATATATATTTGCCATTTCCCTTTCGGGTAGGCGTGACTTGCTCGGTTGGAAAATAGTAGTGTGTAGATGGGTATATATGTAGGTATAAGTTAGATTGGTATGTAGGTGTAAGGTTCATTTTAGATTGATCTAGAATTCTCGTGCTATTTATTCAAATGACACGTTCGTTCCGCAACACTGCCCCGACCCAGGTTGCTTATCAATCTCTCTAGCGATCACCCCAAGTGAAGAGCCTCAAAAAATTGTTATGTGTGGTTCCCCACTTGGGCCGATTATAAAATGAATGTAGATAACATATTGAATTCAATAGGCAACATTTTAAATTCCTAAGATTTCAAGCCGAAATATATTGCATAACAAAATAATTGAATTTTCAACAAAAAGTGGAATATAAACAAACAAAAAAATTTTCAATCAAACAGTTCAATTAACAATCATCTAGATGAACTTAACAGTAAAAGAGACGAGTTTTTCAAAAAATAGTTTAAGATTGAACCAAATGGTGAAATTTTCAAGCCAAAAAGACGAATTTTCTCGAAGACAGTTGAATTTTTAACAAAAAAGTTACTTTTCAACCAAGAAAGATAAATTTTCAACCAATAAGGAAGACTTTTCTACCATAAAAGATGAGTTTTCAGTCCAAAAGGATTTCAAGTTTTAACAACATATTGTTGAATTAAGAGTTTTAAATTGTGATTTTTTTATGTCTTACGGTCCACATACAAATTAAATAAAAAATGAGCCAAAAACATCTTTTCAATTCAAAATTTATGAATTAAAAAACTCCTTACTCCATCCTTTACGTACGTTTCGGTACAATTGCGTACCTTTTTCAAAAGGTTTTTAAAACCTAAATACAATAATATTTGAAGTTAGCAATAATTAAACAAAACAAAAAAATTAAAAAAAGAATAATAATTAATATCATTTTGTACCTGAGATAAGATTAATTTCGAAGAGTAGTTTTTTCAAATTTAGAGATCAAATTGTAATTTAAATTATGAACATTAAATTTATTTACATTTTGTTGAATATGTGTTGGAAATAAGGCATTGTTTCTGCACCTTATTAAGAAAGTACGCTGTTCTTTAAGAATAACTAATTTTCTATTGGTATGTATCCAATCTCCAATTTGTTGTCTTGTGGCAGCACCATACCTCTCAAAGATGTAGGATAAATAACCCATAGTGTGCAGAAACAATGCCTTATTTCCAACACATATTCAACAAAATGTAA
>CAKNYM010050523.1:0-15222 GCA_932195095.1 Andricus curvator | reverse complement strand
GATTTGACAAAATTGCAATGATTTCCCAAAGATTTCATGAAGACTTCGCAAAGATTTCAATGATTTCCTAAAGATTTCAATAATTTCATATTAAATTACCAAATATTTCAAAAATAAAAATGTCCAAAGATTTCACAAACATTTAAGATATTTCAATTATTTCCCAAATCAATAATCTTCCAAAGATTTCAATAATTTTTAAAATATTACCAAATATTTCAAAAATATTTCTAATATTTCCAAAGATTTCAGAAAATCTCAATGATTTTTCAAAGATTTCAATAATTTGATAAATATTACCGAATACTACAAAGATTTCACAAAGATTTCAAATATTTCGCCAAGATTTCAATGATTTCCCAAAGATTTCACAAACATTTTAAAGATTTCGGATATATTTAAAAGATTTCAATTATTTCCGAAAGATTTCACAAATATTTAAATAGTTTCAGAAATATTACCAAATATTTCAAATATTTTGCAAAGATTTGACAAAATTGAAATGATTTCCCAAATATTTCACAAAGACTTCAATGATTTTCCAAAGATTTCAATAATTTCACAAATATTACCAAATACTTTAAAAATATTTCAAAGATTTCACAAAGATTTCGCAAAAATTTCAGATATTTCAATGCTTTCCCAAATATTTGGAAGATTTCGGATAGATTTAAAAGACTTTACAAATACTTTAATAATCTTCCAAAGACTTCAATAATTTTTAAAATATTTCAAAAATATTTTTAATATTTCCAAAGATTTCAGAAAGATTTCAATGAGTTTTCAAAGTTTTCACAAACATTTCAGATATTTTGCAAAGATTTCGGAAAGATTTAACAAATTTCATACAGTTTCAATGATTTCCCAAAGATTTGAAAAAGTTCGGATAGATTTTAAAAAAACTTCACAGACTTCAATGATTGCCCAAAAATTTCAGTAATTTCACAAATATTACCAAATATATTTAAAGAATATTTCCAAGGATTTTAGAAAGATTTCAATGATTTTTCAAAGATTTAAAATATTTTGCAAAGATTTCGGAAAGATTTAAAATGTTTCGCAAAGGTTTTAATGATTTCACAAAGATTTTAAAGATTTCTGATAAATTTGAAACACTTCACAAAGACTTCAATGATTTTCCAAAGATTTTAATAATTTCACAAATATTACTAAATATGTCAAAAATATTTCCAAAGATTTCAGAACGATTTCAATTATTTCACAAATATTTCGGATAGATTTAGAAGATTTCAATGATTTCCCAAAGATTTCAAAAGTATTTAAATAATTTCACAAATATTACCAAATATTTCGCAAAGATTCACAGAGATTTCACAAAGATTTGACAAAGGTCGCAATGATTTCTCAAAGATTTCAAATATTTCGCAAAGATTTCGCATGGATTTAAAACATTTCACAAAGCCTTCTATTATTTCACAAGGATTTCAGATAGATTTCAAAGATTAAAAAAAAATAATGAAAGATTTCCAGTTCCGACGTAGTCTCTCCCTCTACCTCAGCTAAGATTAGGACTGGGTTCAAGAATTTGAATGATCCTACGTTTATGAATCGGTAGTGGAATAGAATATTAGTTATAGGATAAAGAGGATCATGAACATTGATGGTCCAATGGCCATGGTTATCATTTCTTAGTCGCAGATCTATAAATGCAAACAAAATGAGAAAATGTATATTTTGGAAAAATTGAAACGAACCGATGAATTTAATCATTCGATTTCAGAGGGGGGCAAATAAATACTTTGCCCCCCCCCCCCTATTTTACCCGCCGCCTCTGCTCGGGTGGGTGACCACCTGCGAGGTACGACCGGGTTTTGTGTTTTCGCTGTGTTTTAACTAATGTCGAGCGGGAGGTATGCTTGTATGTATTCGATGGGTAGGGTCGAAAGTCTGCCTTCAAACTTGACTGGCAAAAAACCGGCTGAACTCAGGGCCCTGTAAAAAGGAGAGCATTAAAGTGGATTATATGGCATCGAAAAAATTGTACACTTTAATGCCTATAAATCAACACAAATTTCGTTTTTGTCCGAATGTTGATTTAACGGCATTCGAATGCATTGATTGTATTCGATATATCCGATCGGAAAAAGCATTAAATGGCATTCGACTTATTTGGTAATTCAGCAGCATTGAACGGCATTAATTCCACTCTATGCCTTCGATCGCTGAAGGCATTGCATGGCATTAAACTGATATGGCTATTCAAGTGAATTTAATGGCATTAAATCAACGGCATCACAAAGAAGCCACTCTAATGCCATAATTTTTTTGTGTGATTCAAAATGATTCGAACGAAAACTGCCTAATGCCATGAAGCGCATTCGGACAAAAACGGAATTTGTTTGGATTTATAGGCATTAAAGTGTACGATTTTTTCAATGCCATATAATCTACTTCAATGCTCTCCTTTTTACAGGGGAGCTGGTTTCCTGCAGTTTTCCTCTCCCCTGGCCAAACCCAGGCACATGCGAGTACTTCTAATAAAGTCGGATGCAGCCAAGTGTTATCACTGGTTGTGATTAAATTCATACAGTGATTCTAAGCCAACTTTAGCGAAAGAAAAATTTTCACAGGCCCATACCCAGGGAAGTGGAGTCGTCCGGTATATGAACTTATGCTGAAGGAATTAAATGATACGTTAACAGCGAGGGTGACCCGTGTATAGACCTCTGTTTCACCGTAGTTTTAAAATAAAAAGGCATGATACAATAGGTTTTAACCGCAGTGCTACGGAACTTAAATTGAACGCCCTTACAAGACAGTAATAATGATACCCTAATTGATGGTATCTTAGAATCTTAGGTCTTAATAGTATACGGTTATCTTATTAATAGAAAAAATTCGTTAGAACACTATAGATTTTATTTATTTACAATCTTAATATCTTATTTCATAATGTACAAAAATAGAATCATAAAAACTGAAGGCTTTCATTTCTCAAAAGCCAGCTTTTTAGGATGAATAGCGAAAATTATGCAAACTTGATTTGTTGGGCTCCCAGGACGGGAGAGGGGGGGGGGGTCAGTCCCACCTGGAATATTCGTCGACAAAGCTGGACGACTAGAGACACTTTGTTTGATATTATGCTCTTTTCTTTTGTATGTATCACATTCTTGGAAAGTACTTCATGAACCAAAATTTTTTTTGCTACGAATTTGCATGGACACAAGTAATTGCAGCATTTTCTGGACTTTGCCAGGCTTTCTTTTTTGTATCTGAAAAAAATACATCTTTACTCATTTATATTTTATGAACAATAATTTCCACAAGAGAAGCCTTCTTCATTTTTTGAACTTCACAGTAAAAATATATTTCGACCAGTCTTACCTGTTTCTGGTATCGTGTATTTTAAATAAGTCACGTAAAAAATATAATACAATATCGAGGTAAAGGCGGCAAGTAAAGTAAAAATTCTCAGAGTGATCACGCCTCCAAAATTCTTGTATAAAATTCCACTCATCAGACTTCCGATCGCAAAACCTGCAATTTTCAACAAAATGAATATTTTTATTGCATTTTATCAAGCTGGGCTTTTTAGACATATAAAAAAGAACAAACCAAAACCATCATCCATTCCAGCTACAATTCCTTGAACAGTTGCTGATGTACCAGGTGGTGAAATTGCACTCGCATAAGCGACAATCGATGTGTAACATAATGCGTAGGTTGGTCCTTGCATAAAAAATTCTACTAAAATGGCCCACCATGGATTTGGCACTAAAGAAATAAGTCCAAGTCGCAAGGCATAACAAGCAAAGCAAAAAGTAAAAGTGTAGCCGTATCCAAATTTCTTTAGTATTTTACCTGAAATCAACTCCATTATTTCCAAAGCTTTCGTACAAATATGAAGAGATCTAAATATTTTATTGAAAACACACCAGAAAAAGAAAAAAATATCACTTCACCACCCAAAGTTTCAGCCGCTACTACCAGACCTTCTATCAATTTAATCTGGTGCATATAACCACTCGCTGAAGCCAAATCTTCAAGATACCTGATTCAAAAATTTATTTCTCTTTTAAAAAATTGATTTTAAATCATTTTAAGTTTTTATAAGGAAAAATACGAACCAGAATAAAAAGTAGATTATAAAACTGTCCAGAATTCCAGCGATAGTAGCAAAGCAGAGAAATGTTGCAATTGGTTTCATTCGAATCAATTGATACACATCCTTCACGATATTTTTTGTCCCTGGCATAGCTGGTAACTGAAATATATAGACTTTACGTTCTACACAGTAAACAAGAATATTGCGTAATGAACTGTAATTACCTCTACTTTCGTGCAACATACTAAGTCAGTAATACAAAATATGAAAACAAGAATAAATGCCGGCGTATATGTTTTCACATCATCGTCTGTAGACCACAAATCAATAAGGTATCCAGCCAAAAATGCTGTGATTCCAAAACCAATCGTTCCCCAAACTCGTTGTCTCCCATATCCCATCTCTCCTCCATCTCCTAAAATTGTCCTTTTCATTTATAATAAAATCAAAAATCAAAATTACTGTTGAAATTGAAATTAATTTCACATACCCAAGACATCAAAACAAATTGTATCGCTTATGCAATTTGCAACATTAAATCCAATATTTCCAATAGATAACAGGAGAACAAATCCCCAAAAAGTGGAGGACGTGTAGAGACAATTGGTTGAGAAATTCTCACAATTAATATTGCAAATCAAATTTGAGTCACTGGATATATGATCCAGTGATTCGAGAGAACAAGACGAATTTCTTGAAAATTCTGCTTTGAATTGAGAATGAAAAAACACTCTTGACGTGAAATTGGTTCCATCACTGCAACTCCAGGAACAATTTGTTTGTTTCCCTGCATTGCAACTCTCAAAAGGAATGATTTTCTGAAAAGATTAAAAAATTTATTCCAAAGAAAATCAATTTATTAATTGGTAGTAGCAATAAAGGCACGCACGCAAAGCGCGCGTTCACGTCTCAATATAGTTTCTCAATTGTCTCAAACAATAAATAATAATTTTGAATTGAAAACGTTCGAAATCAAAAAATTTTAGATTAGGTAAAATTAAAATAACAGAACAATATGTCGAATTGAATGAAAGAAGTTGAACTCGAAATATTTCTAATTAAAAGCATTTAAAATTGAATAATTTGAAATTAAACGTTTTTGAAATTGAAAAATTAAACATCAGAAAGGAGTCGAAATTGTATCATTTCTAATTAAAAGCGTTCAAAATTGAACAATTTTATTTGATGTGTGTGTGTGTAAATGTTACAAAAATAACATTTTCAGACTAGAATTTTGAAAATAGGATCATTTAAAATTAAAAACTTTTGAATTTAAATGATTTTCAATTAAATGCGATTAAAATTTTACAATTAAAAATTGAAAATTAAATTGAATGTTTCAAAGTCTATAAGCTTACAAAATTCTAGAATTAAACATTGTTATCACATAAAATGAATAAATTTTGAATTTTAAAATTAAAAAATTGAATTATTATAAAAAAACGTCTGAAATAAAAAGTAATTTAAAATTGGAAACATTTAAAATTAAAATAATTTTACAACGGACCGTTAAAAATTAAACGAATCCAAATTTAATTTAAAACTGAAAAAGTTGTTAGTCACCAAGAATTGTGATGGTAAAGCCTTTTTTAGAATGAAACCCTTTCAAATTTCAATTATTTTAGGGTTTTCAATATTAATGGCAAAATTCGAACTTAAGAAAGGGATAAATTGGAAATTTAGCATTCAACATGAAAATTCAGAACTGTTAAATTTTAACTCAACAAAATTTTAAACACAATTTTGACCTTCTCAATTTTAAATCGTTTAATTTTTAACACTTCATTTAGAATTATTATTCATTCTTGAAAACTTCCAATGGGATATTTTTCTATTTTAAATGGTTCATGTTTTTAAATCTCAACTAAAAATCGGATAATTTTAAGATATGACAATTAAAATACAAAATTTAAAAAAAAATAATTCAAAACAAGATTTTTATATATAATTCCAATATTTGAAATTGCACAATTTTAAGCTTTTGAATTCGAAATTGTATTTTTTTAAGTTGAGTTGGAAATGTTTAATATTTTGGAACATTTAAAAATTAAAAATAATTAAATTTTCAATACCTTGTTCTAAAATCTTCTAATTTTTAAAGTTTGAATTTGAGAAATTATTGTCTTAAAAACTGAAAATTGGGCATTTATCAAGTCTTTCACATCGATATTCTATGATTTCCAAGCATTTGAGAAACCAGATAATTTTGTACGTTAAAACTTGAAACCAAAAAATTTATAACATATAAATCTAAAATTAGTAAATTTGAAACGGACTAAAATTAAAACCAAACAATTCAGAATATTTCAATCCGAAATTATCAAATTTAAAACTGACAATCAAGGCTTTCATACGAAAATGTTTAATTTTGACAGATTTAAGAGTGAAATTGTCGTGACGTTTTTAATATCTGAATTTGAAACTAAAACATTGTGAAAGTTGAAATTGGAAGCCTTCAAAAATTAAGAAATTCTAAACCACATACTTTCGAATTTAAGCTTTTGATGCAAAAAAGCTTTAGTTTTAAGGCTTGAAAAATTAAACAGTTTTAGAATTAGAATTGCGCATTCAAAATTATAATTTCAAATTGAAAAGATAGAAATTTCAAAGATTATAAATAAATTATCAATAAGTATCATATCATGTAGCATCAAGTGACATTCAAAGTGACTGGATAGATTTTGTTATTAAAAAATGTGATTTCTGTAAAAAAAGCTCACTGTTATTTTCACCGTTCAAAATTGAAGAATTAAAAATATTCTGAATCTTTAAAGTTTAATTATTCTAAAAAGTTTGAAAATGGTACGCTTTCTAAAATCACGATTTTTAAATTTATACATTTTACTCTAAAATGCAAAAATTAATAGTTTGCAAATGAACGATTAAGCAATTTTCCATACAAGGAAAATTGTAAGGAAAATCAAGAACAAAATGTCATGTTGCTTTAAGTAGGAATTAAAAAATAAAATATAATAAATAAAAAATATATATATAAATGGAAATAAAACAAAACAATGATATGACTAATTATAATATGATACATGATATAATTATGATAAATAAAATTGAACTTACCGTAAAATTGCAAGGTACAATCTGTGTGATTGAAACGTTTTTGAAATCATTTTTGAAAAGATGTGGTCCTGGTAAAGATGGGAGGAAGTACATCAAAACGAAGCAGGCATTGGTTATTATTAATAAAAGGACGAATATTGTTTTTCGATGTTTTCGGAAATAATCTACAATAAATCCAATAGTGGGCTTTGCGATTAAAAATAAAATTGGTAATACCGAAGTAATACTGCCCATCACTATGGAAGAAACACCGAGTTGTTTTCCATACACAGCCAAAAATGGAAGAATGGGTCCGAAAGCTGGTTTTAAACATAGAATATATTAATAAAATGAGAATAAATAAAGGAAAATAATAATAGCAATAAAATCACTTACATGCCATAAAACAAAAGTAATGAGCCTTGACAGGCAATAGATTGTAGTTGATTTTCATTTTCGAAGTTTTTGGTTTTTTTACTGCACAGAATTGAATTATCACAATAAAAGTGATCAAAGCATATCTCCTTCTATCACCTTACTATTTGCATTCTGGAAATAAATCAGTTGACACTTAAAAAAATATGTATGTTAGATTGAGATATGCAATGCAGGTGTATTTAGTAATGAATCATTTTTGCACTTGAAAGTAGGATTAGAGAATAAATACGGCGCATGTGATGTTCTAACAATAAGTGTGGATTGAGATAAGTTAAAAAACATTTTAATCAATTCAACAGATTATTAAGACTTCCATTTTAAAATTAGAACATCTCGGCTTAAAATTATCAAATTTTGAATACTTTCAATTTAAAATTGTTTAATTTCTGCTGTTAATTATTAGAATCTTCAATTTTATCTTCTATTAAATTCTCTTCGCAATTTTGCATTCTCATAACGTACTTAGTATAAAAAGATCATAGATTTGTCATAAAAAGAATTTTAGATTTAATTCTTTAGATCGATTTATTCATCAATTTTCACTAAGTCACTCGAGTTGAAATTGTCATCTATATACGATTCTATTTCTAATGATACAAATACCATTAGAGATTATAGCAGATCTAATCTTTCGCGATCTAGATCTGTTTACATTAAGTCTTTATCAAAATTCAAATAATATAATTCAATACTTTTGAATACTTTTCGTGGTTAAACATTTTTACAATAGATATTAGATTGTCCAAAATATTATTTATGGCAAATTAATAAATAAATTTACCTTCTGTCCAACCGTAAAGAAGTAACTATAATGTTATTGGCAAAGTGTTTTTTTTTTACATATCAGAAACTCAAGTTCACGCCCCTCGATCGTTGTCTGATATGAACTAAATTTAAACATTCACCCACAACGTTCGACTTATCGGAAGCGAGAAATGAAACGTCTCCGGAGGAGGGTTTAAAAAGACTGGTTGTTGGGTTCGGCTTCGGGAACGTTGAAGCCTGTTTTCATCTTCAGATTTCATATCGCCTTGCAGATCCAGAAACGAGGGCCTAGTCACTAGTGAATGATCTGTGGTAGACTGGCACTGGTAGATTTTGAGTTGAAAGTTAGCACAAGACGATCCCGATAGTTAATATGCGTTGCTTGATTTCAGCAGCCAGCATGTTTCACACACACACATTATATGTATATTGCGACACAGGGCCGCACATATGCCAAGTTCTTTACTCAAATTAAAATTATTTTTAAAGTATCTTTTGGAAAAATTTTGAATCTTCCTGATAGAAAGAGATAGAGAAAATGACTCTTTATCAATCTAAATTCCCGTCTATCTTTTTTAATCTCCTCTTCTTTATCTCATCCTATCCTATGTCTATCAACGTCTATCTTTATCTATCTCTTTCTCAATCTAAATTCACGTTTATCTTTTCCAATACCCTCTTCTCTATCTCATCATATCCTTTATCTATCCACGTCAATATTTTTCTATTATTATACCATTAAGCCATTTCCCTTTCGGGGTAGGTGTGACTTGCTCGGTTGGAGAATAGTAGTGTGTATATGGGTGTATAGGTATAGAGTAGATAGGTATATAGGTGTAAGGTATGTAGGTATATAGGTATAAGGTAAATAGGTATATAGGTGTGAGGTATAAACATTTTAGAATTGATCTGGAATTCTCGTGTTATTTATTTAAATGACACGTTTATTCCGCAACACTGCTCCGACCCAGGTTGCTGATCAATCTCTCTAGCGATCACCCCAAGTGAAGAGCCTCACAAAATTGTTATTTATGGTTCCCCACTTGGGCCCATTACTATCCAAGGTCATTGTTTCAGGCGTCATTCATTCTATTGTCACTCTATTTACAAACTATTTGTCGCCACACTTTTCTGTCCTGGCATACTACTCTAGCTTCCTTCACGTCCATGCATTTTTTCATGCAAGCTCTTGTGTTTCTATGGCTTCTTATGTCTCTACGGATCAATGTCTCATTTACAGATTCTAACCATTCTTTCGGCGGTCTACCTCTGGGCATTCTACCATTTACTTTACCTTTATACACTTGTTTGGTAAATCGTTCATCTTTCATTCTTACAAGATGTCCGAATCTTTTAAACTGATTTCTTTCCCATATGTCAACTAGTGTCTCTCCTGTACCACATTCTTTGAGGATAGTCTCGTTTCGGACTTTGTCCATCAATGTTTTCCCGCATATTATGCGCAGAGGTTTCATGCCGATCGCGTTAATTTTACTCCTGTCCTTTTCTTGACAGGTCCATGTCTCGCTACCGTATAGTACAGTCGGTACGAATATAGAATTATGTATGGCCATTTTAGCTTTTTTTGATATGTTTTTATTTGTGAGGATGGACCCTACTCTACCGATAACCTGTCTACCCTTATTTATGCGCCTATCTAACTCCCCATCTATTTTTCCGTCGCTAGTGAATAGACTAGCTAGATATACGTACTGGTCAACTTGTTCTAATCTCTCATCATTTATGACAATGTTGCATATTGTTTTCTCACTTTTTCCTTTAAACACCATAATTTTTGTTTTATTTACGTTAATTTTGAGTCCCATGTCCTTCATGCTTGTATTAAGTTTATTTAACATTCTTTGCAAGTCCTCGACTGATTCTGCCATAAACAATCTTGTCATCTGCGAAAGCTAACCCACGTACCTTGACTGTTTGGAGATCTACACCTTCTTCGTCGAAGAGTGCAGTTCTTAGACACTCATCCATGAATATGATAAATAGCCACGAGGACATAACGCATCCTTGTTTCACGCCTTGCATAATATCGAACCAGTCACTCAGTTTACCATTTACCCTTACACTCGCTTTACTACCTGTATATATTGTTTTTATTGCTTGTAGGAGCCCTCCATTTACTCCGTACTCTTTAAGGACTTCCCAAAGTTTACTTCTATTTACCTTTTCAAATGCTTTTTCTAGGTCAATAAATGCACAGAAAACTTTCTTTCCTACTCTCAAGCTTTTTTCTGTGATCTGTCTTAGGCTAAATATCTGATCTGTACATGATCTTCCTGGCATAAATCCACTTTGGACTTCCCATATCTTTTCTTCTGTGTGTAACTTAGAAGGCTGATACCTCTGTAATTACTGCAGTTGCTTTTATCTCCCTTTCTTTTGTATATTGGTATCTATCTCTCGGTTAATCTAAATTTCCGTCTATCTTTTTCAATACCCTCTTATCTATGTCATCCTATCCTTTATCTTAAAGTGACTATATTTGAAACGGTCAAATGGACGCTGACTGTAGGATTGAGGGAGGGGGGTTCAGACTTCAGATTCAATGTTGAAATCTCAAATTTGATTGGTCGAGAATGTAGAGAAAAACTGAGAAACCTCGAAGTAGAAAAAAAACTTTTGCAAACAAAATTTTTTGTTGTTGCAAAAAATCGTCTTTTACAGGAGTTTTGAAGGACATTTACCTTCGCAGGACACATTGCTCAAATGCGGGACTGTCCTGCGAAATACAGGACGAATGGTCACTTTACTTTATCTATTCATGTCAATCTTTTCCTATCTCTGTTAATCTAAATTCCCGTCTATCTTTTTCAATCTCCTCTTCTCTATCTCATCCTACACTACGTCTATCAACGACTATCCTTTTCTATCTCTTTTTTAATCTAAATTCGCGTCTATCTTTTCTAATCTCCTCTTCTCTATCTCATGCTATACTACATCTATCAACGAGTTTTTTTCTATCTCGTTGTCAATATAAGTTTACGTCTATCTTTTTCAATCCTCTCTTTTCTATCTTACCCTATCCTGTATCTCCCCACGTCAACTTGATGGCCTTGCCGCTAGGTGGCTGCTGGCAAAAGTAACCAACAAATGAAATCAGTCTTCGTGCCCTCTCCGTGTCATCGGTAAGAAGGCTTGAATAGAATAAGATTAAAATTTTCTGATTCTAACGTCAAAGCAGAGATAATTCTATTATTTTTAATACCTGATTTTCCCTTTAGGCTTCAATGTACAAAAATAGAATAGGTTATCTCAAAAATGTAATTTCCGGCTATTCATATAGCGTTCCCAGATAGCACAAGAGTTTGCGGCAAACTTGCCTAAACCTTGTGATGCAAGGTTGGAAAGCTTGCATTGCAAGGTTCAGGCAAGCTTCCAGCAAATAAGAAAATGTCCGCCATGCGTCAATATTGCGAAGTAAGATTGAGGAAACGCTGCATGGCAATCTTTAATTAGATCCATTGCGCAGTAGTTTTCTATGGCACCTAGATCTGCGCAGTAGTTTTTCAATGTTTTCCCAGAATGCCGCCTCACGTGTGTACAAAAGTGTATGAGATATCTTACTTAAGAAAAACATTTTAAATAAAACTTTCCGACGAATCTTCTTCCAATATTCCCTGAATATTGTAGGCAAGCTTGCATCAAGGTTCCCATGGCACAGTTCCCTCAACCTTGCTTCGCAATATTGCCGCATGGCGGACATTTTCTTATTTGCTGAAAGCTTGCATGAGCCTTGCGATGCAAGCCTCTGAACCTTGCATCGCAAGGTTTAGGCAAGCTTGCCGCAAACTTTTGTGCTATCTGGGTTAATGACATCTCTCTCGTATTCCGTAAAGCAGGATAGATTTGAAGTGTATTTAATTCACTCTAATTCCTTCAAGAAATGTGTGCATAAAATTCTTTGAATTATCCATTTTGGAATATAAGTTAGGAAGGGTCTATATTTAAATGAATTCAAGTTTGCACTTCGGAGAGATCAAGTGATTTGAATTCAAGAAATTTACATTGGATTTATATGTACACCAGAGACTCGATAGATGAACAATTTCGGGGGTTGCCTGAAAATAGCCTTGTTCATATAACGCGTACAGCGAAACGTAAACAGGCAGGGCCGCCTGAACCGTTTCCATAATATTGCGCAATCTACTTGACTGAGTAGTATAGACTATAGTGCATGCGTCCCTTCAGAGGCGGAGTCGCAACCGTCTCTCGCCCTGCCCCCTGAGAAACTGCTGGGATCAGCAATTCTAGGAATTCATATAACGCGTCCGATCGCGCGTTCAAATAGCGAGTCTCTGGCGTAATATGCGTATTATCCTCAATTTCAATATAATGAACTGAATTGAGTGTAATACAATTTGTGATACCTAAATTCCAAATATAATTTATGTGTTAAAAAAAATTAGTTATCTTAAATAAATTGAAAATTTGAATTCAATGTAGATGAAATAAATTTTAATATGACTTTAGTAATTGTACATGCATAGTAATAGTAAATAATTTACTAATTGTGATTAAATTGTATGTAAATTCGATTGATTCCAGTCAGTATTAGTCTGGTATTAGAGATAGCCAGACAATTATATTTTTCAAAGTGTATTGACAGGAATAGCAGTTGCTCCTTTCTAATACTGTTTCTGATATAAGAGAACGAAGGGAAAACCAGGTATTCACAGGAATTGCATTTTTCAATCCTATTCTATTCAAGCCTTCTTACCGGGTAAGGAGAGGCCCGAGAAACCGTTTCGCCATGGTCGACACAGTTTTTGACTGAGGGATGGGAATAAAATTTAAGTGTGTAGGTATATACAGGGTGTCCGCGCAGGGGCTTACCAAAAAGTATGCAACCCGCCATACACTGCCATAATAATAGCATCGGCGTGTAAGGCGGGTTGCATAATTTTCGGTAAGCCCCAGCGTGAACACCCTGTATAAGCATGGACGTCACGCTGTCTTTCTGGTACGTGGTCAACTTCAAATTAACTAACTTTTCGATGGATTCCCGAATTTTGAGGGATATAAAATGATATAATTGTACTCAATCGCGGAAGATAGAAAAAGACGTATAGACAAAGATTCAAACTTATATTAAGTACGTTAGTTACGGAAAAATCCATACATTTTGCTTAAACAAAAAATGTTTTTTAGTTATTTACCCTACCAATTTTAGAACATCATGAAGAAAATTGCCTAAAATTGAATTTAAAAATCTGCGCATGCGCGGCTCGCAAGTTCCAATAATAAATCAGAACGATTTTAGTACAAAATAATTTTTTTATACAACAAATTGATACACCTCTGTATTTTACAGTCAAACCTGGATTGGAGGCCGGTTTTGAGACTGACGGTGGGCTCCAATACAGGGTCTCCGACTCTGCTGTTTCTTTCTCTGTTTTGTCACGCCTGAGTGAGCACCGCAATCCCCCTGCAGCTTCTCTTACCCATACCCGCGGCGCGACGTCAATTCTCGGAAGACTCCAACCCAGGAGCTTCAAATCCAATATCGACTGTATTAAATAAATTATTTATAATAATTTATTAAAATGTGGGGCGCAAAAAGAGGTGTTATATTTCAAACTCTAATGCCCTACAAATCGTTCTCAAATGAAAAAAAATCTATCATAATTTGCTACAGTTTTGAAAAATTATTAATGAACATTTTTTAAACAATATTTTTTTGCAACTAATGCTTTGCACTCATAGAAGATTGAAAAAAGAATCATTCTCCTCCTCCTTCCCGAATGGTTATGTTGAAATCTTTCAGATTTTTCCGACAACTGTGGGAATAAAAAAAATTATAACAAGTTGTTATTAAAAACTTGTTATTAGAAAATTTGTTATTCAAATCTGAGAAGTAGTTTTCCTTAAAAAGCAGCTATCCCCTAGCCTAGGTGATAAAGGAAGTAAATTTTTCATAGAATTTTTTTAGGCGAAAAATTGTATTGTTTAAGCAAACAATGCTCTTTCTCCCACTTAGCTATTTTTTTATTTCTAATTCCAAAAATAACTGTTCTTGAATACCTTCAATGTTCCGCTTTAGGGATCGTACAACAAAAATGGGATCGGAATCTTTTTATTGACAATGAGAATTAATTAAAATGCTGGCTTTCCCGAAAACGTGCTACCCTTCATTAATAAATTAATATATCGTAAACTATTATTAGTTGAAAAAAGGAACGTATAGTAATAATTTTAAAGATTTGCGTGTGCCTAAAAACTCGAGTCCTGTCCACTTACCTTTATCTCTTTTTTTACCTAGGGTAGGGTGGGGCGAGATGAGCATAGTTGTCTTTTTAACTTCAGTATTTAAAATCTGCTAATTTATTGCTTGAAAGTAAGTCGTTATATATATTCTACAAACATTTTTTATTATAATTTTGACAAGATAGAAGTAAATAACAAAATATATGTGGATTGTGGAATTAGAAACGAAAATAAACAAGTAGTGCACTTGGCTCATACCGCCCCATGCCTGGGGCGGAATGAGCAAGGCACTGGGACGGGATTATTATTATTATTATTATTATACCATTAAGCCATTTCCCTTTCGGGGTAGGCGTGACTTGCTCGGTTGGAGAATAGTAGTGTGCATGTGGGTATATAGGTATAAGGTAGGTAGGAATATAGGTATGAGGTGGACAGGCATATAAGTGTTAGGTATATATATTTTAGATTGATCTGGAATTCTCGTGTTATTTATTTAAATGACACGTTTACTCCGCAACACTGCTCCGACCCAGGCTGCTGATCAATCTCTCTAGCGATCACCCCAAGTGAAGAGCCTCACAAAATTGTTATGTATGGTTCCCCACTTGGGCCCATTAGTATCCAAGGTCTTTGTTTCAGGCGTCATTCATTCTACTGTCACTCTGTTTACAAAC
>CAKNYM010050522.1:237420-274241 GCA_932195095.1 Andricus curvator | reverse complement strand
ATAACAATCTTGTCATCTGCGAAAGCTAACCCACGTACCTTAACTGTGTTTAATCTTAAGTAATGCATTGCTTAAAATATTACAGTAACCTAATGGAAATTTGAAACTTTTTCTACTAGGAAAAAGAGATTATAAGTTGTTACATAAAATGTCAGATTTGGTGAGTAAATCAGAAAATATACCGGGCGTGCCATGTGGGCGTGTTTGGTAGGCGTGGCTCATGGGCGTGGTCACAAAACGTGGATGTACCTATTGAAGAAAGTCTTTCTCTGTAAGTAGTAGTTCTTCGGTCGTGGTAGTGTCTTTCATGAGTGATTTGTGGGCGGAAATAAGAAATTCTAAGAGACATAGCAAATGGGTGTATATTTATTGTTTATGACTAGTGGGCATTGTTAGAATGTGTGTTTATTGTGCGAATATGTACTGTTTATATTTGAATAGGTGGGCTTAAGGGATTTTGCTGGTGGGAGTGGCCTGTATGCATCCTAATGGATGGTTCGGTGAGAAAATATGAAAATATACGAAGATTAGCTTGTGGGCATGTTTCGTAGGAGTTGTCAGTGGGAGTGGAGAGTAGGCGTTTCTAATCGAAGTGAAAAATGGGCGTGGTTAGATGAAAAGAATCTTTAATTTCATTTTATAATGACCCTATTATTTTATAGAATAATCTTATTTTTTAAATATTGCAAGTGTTTGACATATACTTTGCTTGTATGAATTCTCTGGGCTTTAATACCAAACGCTGAAAAGAGAATAGCCTATTCATTCAAATTTTTAGTTGCGACTATTCTTCTTTGTAATTTCTACTACCTCATCACCATCCGTTCTAATCGCTTCTCGAAATTAGCATCGGATTGTCTTGCAAGAGCCATAAATCAATCGCAGGGTTGGAAAGGGGCCATTAATCCTATTATCGCGAGTTCTTGGTGGTCCTATTCGGGTTAATCAGAAGATCGGCATTGACATTGAGACAGAGAGACAGAGTCAATACAGCAGGAGGAGAGAAGGTCTATCGCCAAATCTGCGATCATTATTCAGAGGTTCAATTAAAGACTCGCGGAGCCCCTAATTCGACCGACAACGCCACGGGGTTATCCCAATATCTTTCTATTGATTACTCCCAGGTGGGCTGTCTTGGCTTTTCACCAGGAGTACTCTGGTGCATCACCGAACCAGACCGTGTCTAGAGCGTGGGCGCAACCCACTGTACGTTCAGATCTGAGATTTCTCGACATGTATTCGAGAGCAGTCAGGGTCCTCTGGGTGGTCTGATGATAGCTGAATGACTATGAATCATAAACGCGAGAAAACTGTTCTCCATTGACAAGCACGGTCAAGATCTAAGACCAAAGTTGGCTGGTTGCCAGACTCCTACTTTCAGCTCGAAACATGTTTTCGTTTACCCTTTTTGCAACACATTAGTCAACACATTAACCAGGCCAAAATGCTCTGGAAATAGAGAAAATAGGGTGATTTTTTCCGTGAATGGGGACATAATAGGGGAATAAATCCTTTTAAATAAAACAATGTAGATACCATATTGAATTTAATAGGAAGCGTTTAAAATTCCTAAGATTTTAAGACGAAATGTAACGAATTTTCAACAAAATAGCTGAATTAATAACGAAAAACATGTTTTAACAAACCAAATGAATTTTCTACCAAAAATGACAATTAAAAAAAATAATAATAATTTTGAACCAAACAGTTGCATCAACAACTAATTAATTGAACTTTCAAATAAAAGAAACAAATTTTTTTTCAAATACTTGAACTATTTACCAAATAGTAACATTTTGTAGCCGGAAAGACAATTTTTTTAAAAGGAATTTTTAAACCCAAAGGACGATTACTTTTTTTGAAAAGTTGAATCTAAAATAAAAAACGAAAATTTAAAAAAAAGTTGTATTCTTAACCATATAGTTAAATTTCAAAGCCAACGAGACGAATTTTTTAGATGACTTGAATTTTCAATCTAAAAAGTTGAATTTTCAACCAAAAAGTATATTTTTAATTAAAACAGATGATTTTTTTACTATCAAAGATTAATTTTCAATAAGACAGGACAAATTTTCAAGCAAAAATATGACATTGACAAAATATTTAAATTTTTAACCAAACAGCAGAATTTTTAACTTACAAAGATGAATTTTTTACCTACAATGAAGAATTTTTTTCCTGAAGACAAATTTTCAAGTAAATATATAATTTTTCACTCAAATTTCCAACTAAAAAAGAATAAGTCTTTAACCAAAAACGGAATATTCGAATCTCTAGTTTGAAAAAATACGTTTCTACAAAAAAAGAACTTTACAACCAGTTGAATTCAACGAAAAAAGTCAATTTTCGTAACGAAATAGTTTATTGCTTAATCAAAAAGATGAAATTTCATCAAACTAGATGAATTTTCTGCCCTTTTTCAACCAAACAGGTGAATCTTTGAAAAAGTGAATTCTTGGCAAAGTACTCGTGGTTCAACTTTCAACCAAATAGGTGAATTTTTTTACAAAAAAGATGATTTTTAATCAAATAGTTACATTTTAAACCAAAAAAAGACGAATTTTCCAACAAGAAAGACGAATTTCCTACCTAAAAATGAATTTTCAACCAAATTTTTAAATAAAAAAAACTGAATTTTTAACAAAATACATGCATTTTTGACCAAAAAGTTGAACTTTCAACTAAAAAGGATCAGTTTTCAATAAAAAATGGAATCTGTTAATTTTCAGTTTCAAAATTCCATTTTCAAATTTCAACAAAAAAATAAATAAATTTTTGACAAGTTAAAAACGAAAAAAAGGCGCTATCTAAAAAAAATAGTTCAATCTTCGACCAACAAGATGAACTTTCAACAAACAAGATTCTTTTTCTATCCAAAAAGACAAATTTTTAACAAAATACATGAATTTTCTACCAAATATTTATATTTTCAACGTATAAAATACAAATTTTCAACCAAAGACGTGAATAAAAATTTTTTTTTAACAAAGTACTCATAGTTCTACTTTCAACCAAGTAGTTGAATTTTCAACAAAAAAATATGATTTTTCAGCCAAATAGTACAATTTTCAACCAAAAATGTCAATTTCCACCAAAAATTCAATTCATAACTAAGTAATTAAATTTTCAACTGAAATGATGAGTCTTCAACCAAAAAAAAAAATTAATTTTTTAAAAGATAGTTCAACTTTAAACAAAGTAGTTGATTTTCCACCAAAAATGACGAATTTTCAACAAAATAATTGAATTTTTTTAACCAAAACAGGTTAATTTTCATGCAAGCAGTTGCATTTTCAACCGAAAAGGATGAATTTGTACCAAAAAAGAATAATTCGCTACCAAAAAAGATGAATTTTTATCAAAATACATGAATTTTCAACCAAACAGTGGAATTTTTAAATAGAAAAGATAATTTTCAATTGAGATAAATTATCAACTAAAATTATGGATCTTCAACAATAAAAATTCATTCTCAACTAATAAAGGTTCAACATTCAACCATGCAGTTTAATGATGATTTTTTAACCAAGAAGATTAATTTTCTACCAAAAAAGACAAATTTTCAAACCTATAGTCGAATTTTCAACCGTATAGTTGTTGCATTTTGAACAAAATAATTGATTTATCGACCAAAACAGTGTAATTTTTATCCAAACAGTGAAATTTCAAACTAAAAAAGATAATTTGCAATTAAAAATATCAATTTTTAATAAAAAATGAAATAGTTACATATTCAATATTAAAAAAAAAACATTTCTCAACCAAAAAAAAAAACGAATTTTTAATAAAATAGTTAGATTTACGAACAGAAAGATAAATTATTATCAACAAAAATTATGAATCTTCAACAAAAAACATTGATTCTTAAAAAAAAGTTCAACATTCAACCATGCACTTGAATGATAATTTTTTAACCAAGAAGAATTATTTTCTATCAAAAGAGATCCAATAGTTGAGCTTTCAACAGAAAAAGAAAAAAAAAACAATTTTTAACTAGATAGTTAAGTTTTCAACTAAAAAAGAAAAGAAATTGTTAACAAAATATTTAAATTTTCAATCAAAGTCTCCAATATTTTTTTAAAAAGATGAATTTTTCACAATATATTGTTGTTTAACTTTTAACCGAATAGTTCTATTAATTCAGTTCGCACTTGAACACGGATAAAACTTCTTGGTCAAAGATTCTGCAAATTTTTCGTAACGCTGGGGCAGAGGCATTTGAGGAAACTTTCGAGTGCAGTAGAGTAAAACGAATTGTATTGAAAGAAAAATTAAAAATGAAATTTGTAGGTGATATGAAACGTTAGACAAAAAATGTGTTATTTACAAAATTAATTGTAAAGATTGTAATTCTGTTTATATAGGGCAGACTAAAAGGGCTCTTAGACTTAGAAAAAATGAACATGAAAATAATTTTCACAGAAGTCCTAGATATCACTCAGTCCTTTCAAAACATAAAATGACACATGGTCATGACTTTAATTGGAATGATATTAAAATTCTTTATCATGAAAGAAATCAAAAAAAGAGAGAATTCATGGAGATGTTATTCATAAAGAGAGAAGGTAATAATGCTATCAATTTGAAGAGGGACCTCTCAAGATATAACAGAGTTTGGGATAGAGTTATTAATTGGTTAAAGTAAAAAATTTTTTTGTACTTGAAAATATAAAAATTCTTTTTTATATTTTAACAATCAATTTCTCAAAGGTGTTTTTGATTATATAAAACTGTAATTAATTTCTTATTTAATAATTTCTTTACAGACTCATACCTTTAGTTATTCCCTATAATTAATCCCTGATGAGGAGGTTTAAATTGACCTCGAAACATGTTGGTCCCTTGTAGTATAAAAAGGACGGAGAAAGGAAAAAGTGAGAGGTTGGTTTTTGGTTGACTTTTTCCCTTTTTCTCCCTCTTTTTTCCATTAATTTTATTCTTGTCTCTAATGAGCCGAAAAGTGAGGTTGTTTTTGGAGTTTTATTTTCTAATTATGAATAATTCCTGCTTATTTTGCATAAATTATTCGTTTATAAAATGAAATTCTTTTCAATCTTAATTTAAAAATGAAAATTTTTCTTCGGTACCAAGACTCGAACGCTGGGCCCTCAGGATTAAAATTCAACAACTTTAACCACACTGATAACAATTCCTTCAACAAACGTCTTGTTTTACTCAACTATGGGTATTCTTTAAAACGTTAAAAAAACGCAAAATAGTTTTAAACTCCACTAAAATAATGTGAAACTTTTCACAAATGCCTTTATCTGGCGTGATTGCTAGAGAGATTGACCAGCGACTTGTGTCTTAGCATTGCTCCGGAACGAAAGAGTTATTTAAATTAGCAAGGCAGGAATTCTATATTAACCTAAAAATCTATACCCCCCCCCCCCCCTTTACACCTTTTCGTACCCACCGGCAGTATAGCGAGGAATCCAAAGTAAACAGACAGGGTCGCGCGAACGCTGCGCTGCCAGTTGGATTGCCAGGCATGTCGTAACCTGATGCAACTAACAGGCGGAGAGTGCGTCCCTTCTGCTTGTTTTTCACGCTTGAGTGAGCAAGCCTGCCTTGCTCCGTACATCGCCACATTCTGTGGCAATCACTTCTAGGAATGGCGTAATATGAATGTGCTTATTTCCAGGTTCCAATGTAAAAATAAAATTTCACATCCGTTGTTGAGGTTTAAATTAACATCCGTAGTTTTTGACGCAACCCCCCGCCTCTCTCACCCCGCCGTCCTTAAAAATTGGCAAAGTATTTTATAAACGGCCTCTTGCCTAGCGCAGCTTTTTTATAGCCTTCTTGCGTGATTCACGATTGATGATATACGTGTTTTTTCCTGTAGGATCGCACATCACGGCCATACATATAATTAAAGCAAGAGGTATAACTTTTACAATGGCTGAATTATGAGAACTAAATATTGACCTTTAAACTTTCACGCTTTAATTTATTTTTCTGCTTCCCTTAGAAAACTAGGAATTTTTTGAATGAGGTATGATTTGCGAATATGAAAATAATATAATGAACAATGTAAAAAATTAAGAATTTTATTTATTTATATTCAATCATTTGTATGAACTTATAAACTATAATCATTCAGTTTTTATTCTAAAGCAGTTCTATACAGGTCTAGAGTTAAAAATACATCAGTCGCAAAAGAAGCTCACTACCGTAAAATTTTCATTACCATATCCTTAATATCATCTAATCTATTCTTTAACAAACGAACCTCGCCCTCATACTCTTTTAATTGCATTACAAGTTCTTCGACCGAATTTTGTAAGTCTATATTTTTTCTCTTTTCCTTCAAATTTTTGAAACAACTAAACTTTTTATTGACATTAATATTATCTTCATCCGTTAGGGGAGGATTTTTCAAAGCAATTACATACGCAGCCCTAAGAATATCCTGCGGAAGCCTTTTTTCTAACTGATTCAAAGGTTTCACAGTAAGAACACGAGTTTTATATTGATCATCAATATTGTGGTTGGATATCGCGGCTCTCACACATTTAGGAATGTTTTTGTTACTTAATTCCAATTCTGTAAAGTACGCACGTTCAGCTTGTCGAGCAAGTTTAGTAAGAGCTGCATGAGTACGTAAACCTTGTATGTCGTGTACAGCAATGCCTACTAATAAATTCATTAATATTATCGTGATGAAGATAACAAATAGAGAAAAAAGAAGCTGCGAGCAGATTGGAAGTGGATCATAAAAGTCAAAGGATTTATTCTTTAGCATTCCAAAATTTTTAAGAAGATTTTCAAAATCTAAGTCTCCAGCCATCATTGATAGGACTTTGATAAGACCAGTGAAAGGATTACTGAATGATTCGTCTGCGATAAAAAGTATGCAGAAGCTTACCATGAATCCAATAAGTAGGCTGGAGTAGGCTAACAAAAGTTTTCCAAACTCCGCCTGAATATGAATGAACATAGCAACGTATGTGCCAAACGATGGCAGTTGACCAATCATAAACATCATATTGGTCCAAGCACCAAGAACTGCAAATGCACCAAAATATTTCTGCCACTCGTAAGTCTTTCCAGTAAATATAAATGAAATAATGAAATTCATGATTAAAACCGCAATATCGAGCACATTTTCAGTATTTAAAAAATACATTTTCGCGGTTTTAAGTAACGTATAGCCCAATATTCTTCGTGGCATTAAAAGAGACATTAGAATTATAGAAAGGTACCACTCAGCTTTAATAACTTTTCTTTGAAATAAATATCCAGAAAAACGATCATTTGTACAGATTGTATAATTATTCTTTTCCGATTCGTTATAACAATTATAAGCTAACGCCGTTAGAGTATATGTACTCATAAAAATTATTGCAAACAAATACATAAATATTCTTATCAGTTGAAACCTTCTAATTTTTTCCCACTTCAAGTGCAAAAATGCTTTGACAAGAGGATGAGACAACATCTCCTTTTGACCTTCTTGAATAAGTAAATTGATAAAACTTGTTTCACAAATGTTGTTACTTGGAAAAATAATACTTAATTCCAATTTGAGCTCGAATTCTCGATTCTCACGAGAAGGTCGTTTCAATCTTATAGATGCATCTAATCGCTTTCGAAAAACATTCATCACTTCGGGAATTTTTTTCAAAATTATATTCAAAGCTGAGACCCCTTTATTTGTAGTTGCACTCAAATCTGCTCCAGCCCAAATAAGACTTTCAACGCAATCTGACTGTTCATTCAAAGCAGCAATATGAAGGGCTGTGAATCCTGAATTGTCAGATGCATTAATATGTGCCCCTTTCTCTATTAAAAGTTCTACTAAGTCAACTGAACAATCAGTGTTCATAACAGCAAAATGCAAAGGAGTTCTATTTTTTTCATCAACAGCTAATACTTCTTTTTCCGATTTTTCAAGTAACATTGTTGCACATTCGAGAGATTGTACAGCACAAGCAATATGAAGGGCAGTTTCACCAACATTATTTCTCAAAGTGACATCTGCTCCGTTCTCTAAAAGAAGCTCTACAACTAATTTCGACTGATTTCTAAGTGCACAATGCAAAACTGGTTCTGCAAATTCATTAGCTGGTGTATTTATAGTAACATTATTTTTTATTAAAAGTTCCGCACATTCTCGAGAATTGCCGATAGCAGCAGCATGTAAACAAGAGTTGCGAGACTTGGGATTTACGTGATTAATATTAACACCTCTGTTTATTAAATATTCTAGACACGCTGGACGGTTTGAAAAACAAGCAGCAGAGGCTGAATTCACTCCAGTAACAGGGGCCACCCAATTAACGTCCACGCCTGATGCTTCAAACTTTGGCATAAGGTGCACGAAGCCTCGAAAGCAGGCCCATATGAATGCTATTTGTCTGAATTTTTCATCAAAGTCTGGAAATATGTTCCCATCTTGTGATTCTGGGAAGATTCCCATTTCCATGTCCTTTAGCATTTTTCGCTGGGAAGCATTTAATGCCGAGTAAATTTTGTTAATAAGTGTTGCGCCATCGATTTGTACGCGCCTGCAAATTTCCACGTTGTCGAAGTAGAGGGATTCGTCTGCTGGTGGTTCATCTCCAGCATTTATTCCTGAATTTGATGCGTTTGAATGATCTGTTATCACTCCTAGAGAGGGTTCTAATGATTTTTTTATGCCGCTGTCAGATGGATCCTGAAGCAAAAAGAGAAGTTGTTATAATAAATGATTACTCAGATCTATAGTTTGCAAAAAAAAGCATAAGGGGGCATCTTTAAACTACATTACCAATTTGAGGGTGAAGGTGGTGCCAAAAACTATGATTGGTAATAGGGGGTGGAGAAGGGATGGTCAGTGGAAGTAACGTCACGAAATCTTTTCCCTATTCCCCTCTTTTTCACTTTTTAACATAATTCTTTTTTCTCCTTTTTTCAAGAAACTTCCCCTATTTCTTGTTTTTTCTTTTTTTATTGAAAAGTCTACTACTATATGTTTGGTTCGAAATTCATCTCGAGTAATCAAAAATTCTACTATTTGGTTAAAAATGTAATTATTTTGTTGAAAATGCAACTATTTTGTTAAGCAGTCATATTTTATGGTCGAAAATTCAGCAACTTGGTTGATAACTGAACTAGTTTGTTAAAAATGTATTTTTTGTTTGAAAATTCATCTATTTGGTTGAAAATTCAAATATTGTGCTAAAATTTGTTCCATTTTTATTTGAAAATTTATATTTTGAACTGAGAATTAAATTTAAATTTTTTGGTAGAAAACTTATCCTTTTTAGTTAAATTCAACTGTTAAAGTTAAACCAGTTTGTGAACAATTCATTTTTTTCTTGAAGATTCATAATCCTAATTGAAAATTCAAATATTTAGTTGTAAATTAACTGTCTTGTTGAAAATTCATATTTTTATTTTAAAATTCATCTATTTTGCTATGAAATTTAACTATTTCGTGAAAAATTAAATTATTTATTCAAAAATTCAGCTATTTGGTAGAAAATAACCTTTTTTATTGAAAATTCATTCTTTTGATTTTGATAAAAATTAATGTATTTTTTCGAAATTCAATCTTTTTGGATAGAAAATTAATCTTTTTTTTTTTTGAAAATTGATCTTTTTGGTTTAGGTTCAACCGTTTTGTTAAAAATTTGTCTTTTTTCATTGAATTCAACTGTTTGAAAAATCTTTTCTTCTTGTTTCTTGAAAAGTAATTTTTAAACCTGGAAATTCAACTATTCCGTTTTTTGTGAAAAACTTATTTCTTTTAGATCAAAATTAAACTTTTCTTCACTGAAAAAAAATTGTTTGTTGAACGTTTTTCCTTTTCAGTTGAAGAGTTAACTGTTTTCTGAAGCATTCGACTTTTCAGCTTGAATACGTAACTCTTTTGTTGAAAATTCGTCTCTTGGGTAAGAAATTAATCTTTTTTGTTAAAAATTCATTCATTTGGTTGATGATTGAACTATTTTGTTAAAAATTGACATTTTTTCATTAATTTCAACTGCTCGATATTTCATTTTTTTAGTAATTTTTAAAATGAAAATTCAAGTATTCCATTTTTAGTTAAGAATTGAGTTTTGTGAGTTGAAATTTAACTATTTAGCTGAAAATGTATTTTGTTCTGTTGAAAATTTGTCTGTTAGTAGAAAAATAATCTTTTTGGTTAAAAATTCATCTGTTTCGTTCACAATTCGTCTTTTTGGATTGAAAATTCAACTACCTACGAAAAAATTTGTCTTTTTGGCTTGACAATTTAACAATCTGGTTGAAAGTTGAACTATTTTGTTAAAAATTTGTATATTTTGCTAGAAAGTACAACTATTTGGTTGTTAATGCAACTGCTTGGGTAAAAATTAAATATCGCAGAATAAACGTGAAATTCGTATTTAGTCAACAGCTACATTACTTACTTTCTTGGAAATGGGGGGAGGGGTAAAAATAGGCCAAAATTGGTAACGCAGTTTACGGGTGGCACCTAATGCTTAGGTCGAACTTTTTTCAACTTGTAAAATTACTTTCAAATATTACTAATACGACTTTAAAAAAGTTGTACCAAAGAAAGATAATTTAATTTAATGCATGTTTGTTTCAAATATATTTTATTATTTATAAATAAAACCACTGCACAGAAAAATATGAGATGTCTATCTATACCAGCAGATTACTTGACACACTGGCAAAACGTAATTAAAATAATGAATTGAGATGTATATTCCATTTTCTTGAACTTATGAAAATTTTCTTTCTATAAATTGAGAACACATTGGTATCAAACTTCAGACAATCGTGGCAAATACATTTTCAAAACTATATTGTCAAATGCAAATTAAAAGTGAACACAGTTTCTCGCATTCTTGTAAAAAGCTTAGGTGGGTCATTTTCGCATAGTTTCAGATTTCACCTATATCATAAAAAAATAAAAATATACTTATTGCATTTTTAAGTATCGATTTATAATTGATGGGAATAGGAGAGAACGGGGCGAGACGGATCACACGGGTAAGACGAGACACCTAATTTTCTCTTAAGTTATACGGTTTTCGGAACTGTTCTTTTTAGTAATAGGTAGAAAAACTAATACTGCAGTTCACAAAAAAAATTTAATATTAAATAATGCAAGAATACAGTGAAATTGAAATTTTAGAAGGTAAATTCTGATATTGTAAGGTATTTTTAAATAGAAATTAATCAGTAAAAATATCATAATATATTTTTGATAAAGCTTATTGTTAAGCTCAGTTTTAATTTCATTACCGCATCTTATGTATTTCTTTGAGACAAGTATGTAATATTTATATTTAACTCAAAGTATGATTTGCGGTGGCGGGACGGATAATGGGGAGAGAGAGGGGACTGTTTTGTCCCTAACCTCTTTGGCTGTGATTACCTTGTTTTGAAACTGGTAGCTGTGAACAACGCGGGTTTTTGAATAGTTCTTATGGATATGGATTAAATGGTTCGTGATTAAAAAAAAAAAATAGTGATCGACAGTCATGTTCGGAGGAATCCATGACCGCCTGGTGTAAAATACTGTTAGTGGAGAGCGTCCTCGAGAAGCTGCAAAAGCTTATGATGTTCCGAAAAGTACTTTAAAAAGGAAAATAAAAAAAACCGCAAAGTTCTTTAAAAAAATGACTGTACAAGAGATTATTTAGAAAACCGGCCCCGGCAAGCGAAGTAATTTCAAACACTAAATTGATAGTTTGAATTAATTACGGTGATTTAAACCAGAAGCTGGTATCAGTTGAGGCCTTAACTGGTTCTAGATTCAGGTTACAACCACCCTGAGAAATTTAAACCCTACTTTAGGAATGTAAAAATTTACCCCACTTGTCCAAAATTACCCCGTTTGACGGTACGTTTTAAAAGATATATCAGATTCTATATAATCAAATTTGAGTGTATCTTCTACGCAATGTATAGGTTATTTCGTTGAAAGTTTGCAAATTTTATTTTTTGAATTATGTTTTTAGTATATCAATTAGTTTTTAACTTGTATTGTAATGTAGAGATTGGAAAAGCTTTAAAATTTTCTCCGCATTTCAGTAACTTCGTTCTTAGTCACAGAAGTATTTATCTGTATAAATATTAATTTTACAGGTTAAAAAATGTATGTTTGAAATTATTCTTATTTTAATATTTTTGTAGAAGCAAATTTATTTATTTGATTTCATCATTATTTTATTTATTTATTTCTTATTTTTACTTCGTACTTCTGTGCTGTGATGATGCAAACGCAATAAGTTAATTATATATCCCTATATTCGGTTAACATTAGAATAGACCTAAATAATAAATATACTGAGGCTACTAGCCACGTAATTCGTAAAACTGAGAGAAATAAAATTTTATTTATGGAACAAAATTAATAGAATTTTTACTTTTATTAATTTTAGTGGAAAAATAGCTAAATATATCTTCTTTTTAAAATTATATTCAGGAATATTTTCACTATCATATTTTGTACATATTCCTGATTAAATAGCATAAAAAATTAGTATTTTCAATTAAAAATGATAAAAATATAAAGTGTCCCGTCTCGCCCCAGCACGTGTCCCATTTTGCACCAGGTCCGAGGTGAAACCAGACAAAGGACTTTTTATTTTTTGTTTTATTTTTCATGCGTCATTATTTTTTCAATAAATTCAATCCTTCACAAAATTGAAACATAAAGGTTTAGAGTATTTAAATAACAGCTCATATTTTAATATTTCACTACAGAATTAATAGTATTTCCGTTTTTAATGCGAACATGAATGAGAGGGGACACGGCTGATATCCACTCATATTTTTAATAATGACGCTTGATTCGTAATTTTTACACTATTATCCTGATGAGAAGGTATTGGTTTCATGTAAAATTTGACTCAGTCGGTTTTCATCAAATCTCCCCGTGTTGAGACCCGCTGATTCAGAAAAAATGATTTTTACGAAAGTGTTTGTCCGTCTGTCTGTCTGTAGTAATTAGCCAGTTATTTTCATAATTTTTTAGACCATTTTTTTCAAGATTTAAAAATCCTATGTCCAGCTATCCGTAATACTCGAAAAGCCGAACAATGTATCCTTACGACTTTTTGCGATAAAAAGAAAATTATCATATTTATAGCATTTCGAAAATTGAAAAAATAAAACGAAAATTTTAAGCCAAACAACGCAAGATGTGAAAAAAAGCCATGAAAAGAAAAAATTTGCCCTTTGAAGGCCCTACAAAGTTATCATAACAACTTTTTGAATTGTCTTAAAAAATAGAAAATTCAAATTTTGATCCCACAAAAAAAAATCAAAAATTCAATTTTGTGGTCAAACTGTGCAAGGTGCGGAAAAAGATAAACTGGCCAGAATTGTGCACACAAAGAAGCTCTTCAAAATTGTTACTCATCACGTTTTGATAGGATGCGTAGTTTTTGTTTTATTCGTAAAAAAAATATTGAAAATAAAAAAAATTCTTTTTGGATAAACGGCACAAGCTACAAAAAAAAATAAATTGACAAAAGTTGTTCACCCAAAAAAGAGCAAATTAAAAATAAAAAAATTAAATTTTTGTAAAAATGGCGCGAGGTACGAAACAAATTAATGGACAATTTTTTTTTTTTAATTTTTCGATAAACGGCACAAACTCTAAAACAATTAATAGACAAAAGCTGCTGAACCAAAAAAAAGCTAGCAATTTGTTATCAATAATTTTTTTATAGGACGCGTAGTTTTTGTGTAAATCGTAAGAAATAACATGTGAATAAATAAATTAAATTTTTGGAAAAGCGACAAAAAGTGCAATAAAATGTTAATTAACATAATTTGTGGCTGATTCTGAACCAATCTATTTTGATAATTAAAAAGGACAAAGAAATTTAAAAGTGAGAGGTTCGTTTGGTTGACATTTTCTCTTCTTCTCCCTATTTTTTCATTGGTTATCTTTGTCTTTAATGCGCCTAAAAGTTAGGTAATTTGGAAGTTTGTTCTGTTAATTGTGAATCTTTCTCATACTCATTTTGCATAAAATTATTCATAATAAAAAAGAATTCTTTTCGATCTCAATTGAAAAAATTCGTCAGGGTAGCTGAGATTTAAAATTAGTGCAAAATAAGGAACAAATATTAAAGTAATTATAAGAAATAAAATTTGTACATTATTTTGCAATATCTGAATGAGTAGTCCCAGACCGATGTACAGAAATAAATATAATATTCATTTTATATAATAGAGTTGTACCGAATGTAGAAAAGATCGCACTTTGGACAAAATCGAGTGCGAAGCACGAGATGCGCGATGAGAATGTGTTCGTTGAAGCCGAAGGGGCTTTAACAAAAGAGAATTCACAATTACCAAATTACAGTTGTCGATGCTTGGCCTTTAATTTTGAAAGGTCTGTGCATAAATGTGGAGAAAGTACAAAGACCAAGCGCGTAGCACGAAATAAATAAATTATAGAACGCGAAGCGCGAGATTCAACAGACGCGTTGAGAATGTACCCGCGCTGCGGGAAGATTTTTTGAAATAGTTTTATACAAACAATGACTGCGATTCAAAGTTATAAATATGAACAAAATTATCAATACAAAAAAAAGAGAAGTAAAAAATCTGCCCGCAACGCGGGGACATTCTCATCGCGCGCTATGCGCTCAGTTATTGAACTTTCCCCACATTTTTGCATCGGAAGAAAATGTATACCATAGATCTGATTTAGGAAAGAAAATTTTTATCTAACATTTCATTGTACCTTGTGTCTTCTTTCAAAAAATCTGATGTGTTTATTTTGTAATGCGATTTTTCACGGGTAAAACAAAAATCACGCGTCCTATGTATAAAAAAATGATCACCAAAAAAGTTGTCGATATTTTTTGGATTAACAATTTTTGTTTATTTACTTTGATTTTAATGGTTTGAAAGAAATTCCAAATCTTTTCTTTCTTGAAAATCCTGACTTTCAAAGAATTTTCGCGCGATAAATCAGGGAAATAACGGTATTTCAGAGGTTTCTTTAACTTATCCGAGATTATGCCTAAAAAATCTTTCTAAATCACTCCGAACTTTTAACTTCTATTTGCGACGTTATTGGAAATTTTCTTCTTCTCAATATTAATTTCAGTGCTTTTGGGATTTTTAAGGATTTAAATCATAATATTGCAGTTCAATTATTATAACTATTTTAATATTTCAACCAGGAGCAAATTTGATATATATGTTTATATATGGCTCTCTATCGAATTTTAAAGAATTAGGTATGCGAAAAAAAAAAAAAAGACTTATTGGCTCATGTTTTAGAGGTAGGCCAGGATTCGGCTTTGGGCACATATTAACTCCTATCAAATACAACGCTGCTGAAGGCTGGTAACCTTCTCAGCATAAATCACCAACCAATTGAGACTCTCGGTTTCCTTTCTCTGTCCTCACCTCCCCCCCCCCCACACACAGTAACAGAAGTATTGGTGGGACTGACGTTACAGATAGACTATCCACCGTATGACGAATAATCACTTAACTTGGACATGATTTCGGCTCGGAAAACAAATTTAGCGCATAAAGGTGATAGTTGGGTGTACAATCTAAACATGAATAATACAAACAATAAAGTAGCCTCGGAATGGACTGAAACTTGGATTGACGAAATGCATACACACGGTAAACGTAAAAGTCGAGTTTCAGGCGATGAATGGAGACTGGGTGTCTGGAATGCTAGAGGAGTGAATGACCTTAAAGTAAGAGAACTACGAGAAACTATGCATGCAAGGAAACTAAATATTTTATGTGTACCTGAGACGAAGAAAAAGGGTTGCGAAAGTAGAAAGATAGAAAATGGGGTGTTGAAAGGCGGTTTTGAAATATGGTCAGGAGTAGATAGTGAATCAAATCGTAGTCAAGGGGTCGGTTTAATTATGAATGGAAAAGCAAGACAGCATCTCAAAGATCATGATTTTGTATCTCCCAGATTGTTGTGGGCTAGAATGAAGGTAGGAATCAGAAGGTTATTTATCATAGCGTGCTACGCCCCAGTTGACAGTGAGCCGCGAGAAGTCAAAGACGCTTTCTGGGACACTTTAAATGACACAATATGTACTTGCGATCCAGGTGAAAGAATAATTCTGCTAGGAGATATGAACGGATGGGTCGGCGTTCAACGTCAGGATACAAATACAGAAAGGGTACTAGGTAAATTTGGGGATCCAAGAAAAAATTATAACGGGGAAAAATTAGTTAGCTTATGCTTAGAAAAGGGTCTATTTATTACCAATACTTGGTTTCGACATAAAATGATCCACACGTACACCTGGTGTAAAGAAAATAACCGCAGTGTAATTGACTTCGTTATTGCGGATGAAAGACTAAGAGAACTAGTCAAAGATACAAGAGTTATGAGGGGTTCCGAATGCAATACTGATCATTACCTTTTAATCTCTAAAATAAACTTAGGCCGGGGATGGAAAAGAAAGTGAACAGAAAAAACGAAACAAACTCGAATAAAAATTGAAAATTTACAGAAACCGGAAGTGCGAATAGAGTTTCAAAATAAGATAAACGAACGCATAGCTAAGGCAATTTGGGAGCCGCTTGAAAGGAATAAAGATATAGAGGGCGCGTGGTCTTTATTACGGGATACCATTGTTAAAAGTGCGACTGAAGTGTGTGGTACGGCAGTGGTAGGGAGAAAGTCTGGCGATGCGTGGTGGAATGATGAAATTGCGGCAACCCAAAAAGAAAAAGAAAAATCGCACAAAAAAACGCTGAACATGACAGGTCTTAGCGATGATGAGAGAAATAGGCTCAAGAATGATTACAGACACAAAAATAGGAAAGTTAAACGACTAGTCAAAGAGAGTAAAGAGAAAATCAGAACAGAAGAAGAGAACAAAATACAAAACGGCTTTGGAGGAATAATGAAACTACTATATAAACAGTTGAAGGAAAGTAAAAGTACAGAGTTTGCTAGCATGAGAAACAGCAAAGGTGAAATGCTATATGATATAGACGGGATAGTAGACGCTTTAAAAGACTCTTTTAAAGAACTATTAGGAGGTGAAGATATAGGACAACAAAACTACGACATAGAACATAATGCATTAGAAAACCCAATTGAAAAAGTCTGTGTCACTGAGGTCCGAGACATAATTAAGAACTTGAAAAACGGTAAGGCTGCTGGCATAGACAGTATTAGTGCTGAAATGCTCAAATACGGTGGCGAGTACATACCTCACAGGTTGTGCGAATTAATAAATTTATGTATCGAGACGGGGAAAGTCCCAGACGATTGGAAAAAAGCGATTATCGTACCAATATACAAAAGAAAGGGAGATAAAAACAACTGCAGTAATTACAGAGGTATCAGCCTACTAAGTACCGTAAGTAAAATATACTCAAAAATACTTATTCGTAGGGTAATGGAAATCACAGAAGAAAACATATGGGAAGTCCAAAGTGGATTTATGCCAGGAAGATCATGTACAGATCAGATATTTAGCCTAAGACAGATCACAGAAAAAAGCTTGAGAGTAGGAAAGAAAGTTTTCTGTGCATTTATTGACCTAGAAAAAGCATTTGACACGGTAAATAGAAGTAAACTTTGGGAAGTTCTTAAAGAATACGGAGTAAATGGAGGGCTCCTGCAAGCAATAAAAACAATATATACAGGTAGTAAAGCGAGCGTAAGGGTAAACGGGAAACTGAGTGACTGGTTCGATATTACGCAAGGCGTGAAACAAGGATGCGTTATGTCCTCGTGGCTATTTATCATATTCATGGATAAGTGTCTAAGAACTGCACTCTTCGACGAAGAAGGTGTAGATCTCCAAACAGTTAAGGTACGTGGGTTAGCTTTCGCAGATGACAAGATTGTTACGGCAGAATCAGTCGAGGACTTGCAAAGAATGTTGAATAAACTTCATACAAGCATGAAGGACATGGGACTCAAAATTAACGTAAATAAAACAAAAATCATGGTGTTTGAGGGAAAGAGTGAGAAAACAATCTGCAACATTGTCCTAAATGATGAGAGATTAGAACAAGTTGACAAGTACGTATATCTAGGTAGTCTATTCACTAGCGATGGAAAAATAGATGGGGAGTTAGATAGGCGCATAAATAAGGGTAAACAGGTTATCGGTAGAGCAGGGTCCATCCTAACAAATAAAAACATATCAAAAAAAGCTAAAATGGCCATACACAATTCTATATTCGTACCGACTGTACTATACGGTAGCGAGACATGGACCTGTCAAGAAAAGGACAGGAGTAAAATTAACGCGATCGGCATGAAACCTCTGCGCATAATATGCGGGAAAACACTAATGGACAAAGTCCGAAACGAGACAATCCTCAAAGAATGTGGTGCAAAAGAGACAATAGTTGACACATGGGAAAGAAATCAGTTAAGATGGTTCGGACATCTTGAAAGAATGAAAGATGAACGACTGACCAAACAAGTGTATAAAGGTAAAATAAATGGCAGAATGCCCAGAGGTAGACCGCCGAAAGAATGGTTAGAATCTGTAAATGAGACATTAATCCGTAGAGACATAAGAAGCCATAGGAACACAAGAGCTTGCATGAAAAAATGCATGGACGTGAAGGAAGCTAGAGTAGTATGCCAGGACAGAAAAGTGTGGCGACAAATAGTTTGTAAACAGAGTGACAGTAGAATGAATGACGCCTGAAACAAAGATCTTGGATACTAATGGGCCCAAGTGGAGAACCATACATAACAATTTTGTGAGGCTCTTCACTTGGGGTGATCGCTAGAGAGATTGATCAGCAACCTGGGTCGGAGCAGTGTTGCGGAGTAAACGTGTCATTTAAATAAATAACACGAGAATTCCAGATCAATCTAAAATATATATACCTAACACTTATATACCTATCCACCTCATACCTATATTCCTACCTACCTTATACCTTTATACCCATATGCACACTACTATTCTCCAACCGAGGAAGTCACGCCTACCCCGAAAGGGAAATGGCTTAATGGTATAATAATAATAATAATAATAATAATAAAAAACAAAAATCACGCGTCCTATGTATAAAAAAATGATCACCAAAAAAGTTGTCGATATTTTTTGGATTAACAATTTTTGTTTATTTACTTTTCTTGTATCTTGCATAGTTTAGACGAAAAATTGAGTTTCTTATTTTCAATAGCATTTTTCAGGATTAAAACGAATAGAATTTTTTATTTTTTTAAAAACATTTGCGATTGATAAAACCAGAACCATTGGTCAAAAATGGCTGGTTAACGAACTCACTCTTTCTTTTTTAACCTTGAAAACATGTGCCAAAGCTCAATCCAATCTGATCAGTCTTTCAAAAGTTATCGTGCCTACTGACTACAGACAGACGGACAAACGGACACCTCTGTAAAAATCATTTTTTCTGACTCATGGGGTCTCAAAACGTGAAGATTTGACGAAAACCGAACATCAAATTTTACATGAAACCAATACCTTCTCATTAGGATGAGAATGTAAAAATGTAATGAAGATAGACCGGGCAATCGTGATTAGGCAATTTGAAATTTCCGTGTTTGTCCCGATTTTTCCTGGTTTTTTCCTAGAAAAAGTTCTTTCCTCCAATCAATTCAAAGCTTTCTTTTTGTAATTTGCCCCAAACTAACGCATAGAAAATGAAATTTTAACAATATACATCCACAAAATTGATGTCAGAAAAAAAACAATTATTTATTTCTACGTGCCAAACTTATTCGGAATCACAGACTGAAGTGATAAATATCAATCGAAACTTCATTGTCAATCATAAGTATGACATCACCTGTTTATCAATGATTGCTCGAGTTCTTTTAATGTTAATTACATAAAAATCAACATTTTTTAGAATAGTTTGAAAGCTACCGGAATTATTTATAAAATGAACCAGGATGAAGTAATTTTGTGAACTTTTTAACAAAATATTGCAATAGTAGTACAAATTTCACTGCTTTATTAAAATTTAAGTAAAATTTAATATAATAAGCAATTTTTAATGTCAATTAGATCATTTTAAAGGTGTATTTCCATAAAATCACACCAAACTTAACACCATTATTATTGAACAATTTTTTTTTGCATGGTGCAACATATTTAAAGTTGTAACAAAAATGTTGGCAAAACTTAAATAGAGTCTTCTGCTTATTTATTTGAAATATATATTCATTTGATTTTTATTATTATCATCCTCGTTTTTTTCATAAAAATGAGATGTTCACGAATTTTTCCAAAATTATTGTAGCAACTTTGTGAAATTTGTAATAAGGTGAATGTCCCAGTAATCATGATGGTACCATTAATCGTGAAAGTTAGTCATAATTTGAATATTTTGCTTAGAAATAAGTTAAAATGAACATTTAATTATGAAACTAATTTATTTTTAGCATTTTATGGTATCAAAAGGAAATTAAATGCATTTAAATAAAATAAAAAGCAAGAAAATTGTAATCACGATTACAGAAACTAAGGTCAAGATTACGGATACGTTAACCTTACCTTAAATTTTATTTAAATTTCAAGAAAAAATTTCAATTTGCACTATTTTTGCAATATATATTCTTTAATAATAATTAACAAAATGTCTACATCTTGGCTTCTTTTATAGAAAATTTTGATAGCTTTCAACTTGTTTAAGAGAGAAAATTTTAACTGTCATATAATTAAAATTAAAAAAACAGATTTTCAGATTTTCAGACTTTCTCGACTGAACAATAAAAAGAATAAAAATGAGAAAAAGGTGGATTTTGCAACAGAAGAAAAAAATTCTTGATCCTAAATGAAATTCACGGGTTTTTCCTAATTTCTCGGTACGCCAGACACCCTGATACAAAATTTTTAATTATTCTCAAAATATTTCTATAACAAAAAGATTGATTAATTTTAAGTTTATTTTTCTCCATCAATGACAAAAACTAATAATTCAATTTCTTATTCGGTACTTCCGAAATTCCATTTTGAACGAAATGAAAACATTAAAGTAAATAATTCGTATTCAAAAATGTTTTGAACACAATTTTTTTAATATGATTAAGTAAGTTACATTGAAATGAGCGTATAACATATTTTTAGAAGTCTATTCACAATTAAGATCACAATTTATAATTATGTGAAAATGACCCTGGTTCTATAAATATCAAACGAAGTTTTATTTTTAAGTGTATAAAAATGAAGGATAATTTTTAAAAAAGCAATTTCAATATTGATTCTTGTGAATTTTACCATCAAAAATAATACAAGCACAAAAACAAATTTTTCAAAAAATTAAAATTCTCTCCCAAAAGGAAACAATAATTTTACCGTATTTTGACTTCGAATTTCAAAATATATTATCCCTTGGTGGATAATATAAAACTTCAAAATTAATTTTCGATTACCAGAAAAGTGTCAAATTTGCCCAAAACTGTACATGTAAACGCTACGATGAACATAGACTGTTTTTAACACAAAAAGAAAATAGTATGCCGTCTTTTGATTCTAGATTTAGAAACATATAACCTAAGGAATATAAAGGAAAAATTAAATTTTCGATGTCCGAAAAAGTGTCAAATTCGATCAAGACCTGCTCAGTAGTAGTACTAGGTAGTACTAAGTCCTGGACGGTAAATTTTAATGCAAAATCAAAAATTTTTATTCTTTTTGGAATTTAAAAATGATAACATGTTGCCCAAGGGTTGAAAAAGAGAACCTGAATTGAATTTTCGATGTTCGTGAAAGTGTCAAATTTGACCAAAACTGCACATGTAAACACTACTATATGTCAACGGATGTAAGTGAAGAATTCAAATTAAATTTTCAATGTTCAGAAAAGTGTCAAATTTGATAAGAATCTGCCCAAAATACCCAACAACTTTAAAACTTTATGTACATAGTCATAGATGGTCAATTTTGATATAAAATCTGATAAGTGTACCGTTTTTTTGACATTAGATTTGATAGAATATTGTCCAACGATTGAAAGAAAAAATTCTATTGAATTTTCGATGCCCAGAAAAGTGTCAAGTTTGACCAAAACTGCCCGTGTAAACGTTCCCACGCACAGAGACTGTCAACTTCCATACAGAATAAGAAAGTGTACCGTTTTTGGACTTTAGATTTGAATAAATTTTTTTGAATTTGAAAACATGAAAATAAATTTTCTATGTCCGGAGTGTCAAATTGAGTCGAAAATTTCATTTAAATTTTTCTTTTACATTCTTCGGGTTATATATTTTTGAATCTAAAGTCAAAAAACGGTACACTTTTTTGATTTTGTATGAAATTGACAGTTTCTCAGCGTAGAAGTACTAACACAGGCAGTTTTGGACAAATTTGACACTTTTATAGTGATCGAAAATTAATTTTGAAATTTTCTCTTACACCTTCTAGATACTATGTTTTGACATTCGAAGTCAAAAAGCGGTAACATTTTTTTCTTCTTGGAGGAAAAATTTATATTCGCCCTTGCATTACTTATGGTATGGTACAATTCGCAAGAATGAATAAGGAAATTACTTTTTTGAACATTTTCCTCTATTTTTATACGAAAAAAAAAAAAATAATAAAAATTCCTCTTTCTTAGACGTTTGGAACTTCAGACCAATAAAACATTAAGATATAAGTTTTTACCTTTCCTGGATTTTCCATGTCGTTTTGGTTCATATTAATTTTCAGATCACAACTTTTCAATCCGTAAAGTATAAGGTTTCTTGATCTACGATGACACTTTGATTTCACATTAGAAAACTTTGAAAGTACACAGAAGATCATTTCAACAATTTCTGAAGCACGATACACTATTTTTCACTTAAGTATAAAAATGTTCACAAAAATAAAATTCCTTCAACTAAGAGCTAGGGCATGTTTCTACAACAAAGGACAGTCTTCTTATGACCAGAAGAATGCGATCGAATATCAAGCTTCTAACCTATATTTTCAGATTTTTTATTAATTCATAAAAAGGACCCTGACATATTTTAATATGTGGTAGATTGCTAATGTAATTAGATATTTACGCCCAACAGTGTACTTTATTATTATTCTACCATTAAGCATTAGGTCAAATACCTTTCCGGGTAAGTGCTAAGTCGTTCGCTTCTACCCTCGTTATACCACTATTAAAATATTTAGGAGGGTTTGAGGCAGCTTATTTTAATTAAAGTGAACCCCATTTGAGCAAAAAGACTGTAGAAAGTTCTATCATATTCTAGAGATTATTTGTACTCTAGTGCCTTATCGATTTGTGACTATCAAAATTATTAATTTCTACCATGTCAAGAAAAGGATAAGAGTAAAACTAACGCGATTGGCATGAAACCTCTGCGCACAATTTGCGGGAAAACACTGATGGACAAAGTGAGAAACGGAATATTCCTCGAAGAATGTGGTGCAAAAGAGACAATAGTTGACACATGGGAAAGAAATCAGTTAAGATGGTTCGGACATGTTGAAAGAATGAAAGATGAACGACTAACGAAACAAGTGTATAAAGGTAAAGTAAATGGCAGAATGCCCAGAGGTAGACCGCCAAAAGAATGGTTAGAATCTGTGAATGAGACACTAATCCGAAGAGACATAAGAAGCCATAGAAACACGAGAGCCTGCATAAAAAATGCATGGACGTGAAGGAAGCTAGAGAAGTATGCCAGGACAGAAAAGTGTGGCGACAAATAGTTTGTAAACAGAGTGACAATAGAGTGAATGACGCCTGAAACAAAAGACCTTGGATACTAATGGGCCCGAGTGGGGAACCTCACATAACAACCTTGTGAAGCTCTTCACTTGGGGTGATTGCTAGAGAGATTGATCAGCAACGTGGGTTGGAGCAATGTTGCGGAACGAACGTGTTATTTAAATAAATAACACGAAAATTCCAGATCAATATAAAAGATCTATACCTCCTTCCCAACAGTACTATTTTCAAACCGAGCCAGTCACGCCTACCCCGAAAGGGAAATGACTTAATAGTAATGTTAATGGTAATGGTAATGGTAATTACGAATATCATGAGGGAGTGCCCATATATTACGTCATTATCCAAGGCGGTGGGAGAGTCGCAAAGGGTTTGTAACACGTGATACTTCTGTGATCTGAAAATAAAATTGAAATCCGTGTCGATACATTAATCACCAGTATTATTGACAAAAAAAAGTAGTTGCATTTTCAAGCAAAAAGTTGAAGAAATATGTTTTTCAAACGATATTTAAATTTTCAACCCGAAAAGTTCAGTTACTGACCAAAAAAGTTCATTTTCAGTCAAGACAAAGATTGATTCTCTACCACAACACGAATTTTTGATAAAATACATGAATTTTTAACGAAATAGTTAAATTTTCAATTTAAAAAACTGATTTTTAGCAACAAGAAACGAATTACAAACCAGCTCAACGAAAAGTATGAATTTTTAAAAAACAAGAATAGTTTTTAAAGCAAATAGATAAATATTTATAAAAACAGTAAAGTTTTGGAGCTGAAAAGTGCAATGTTTTAGAAAACATTTTACTAGTTACCCGGAAAAGAAACATTTTCAATAAGTAAGTTAGTATTTAATCAAGAACAATGAATTTTTAATGAAATAGTTCAATTTTCAACTGAAAAATATAAATTTTCAATACAAAATGGAATAGTTAAATTTTCAATTTAAAAGCTAGTTTTCAACAATCCAAATAAAAAACGAATTTTCGACCAGTTGAATTCAACTATTGAAAACGAATTTTTAACAAAATGGTTAAATCCTGGAACAAAATAATACATTTTCAACAATCTCTGTTAATTTTTACCTAAGTAGACGAATTTTCAACAAAACAGTAAAGTTTTCCAGCTGGAAAGTCGAATGTTTCAAAAACCAGAAAAGAATAATTTTCAACAATAAAGTTAATTTTAAATCGAAAAAGATGAATTTTCAATGTTGAATTTTTAACCCAAACGTATGTTATTTTTAATAAAAAAGTTAATTTACGACAAAATAGTTCACTTTTCAACTGCAATGATAAATCTTCAACAACAACAAAATAATTTTTTACAAAGGAGTTCAACTTTGAACCAAATAGTTGCATTTTTCACCAATAAGGATGAATTTTTAAACACAAAGATTAATTTTCTACCAGAATGGAAGAATTTTCAGCAAAATACATGAATTTTCAACCAGAAAATATCGATTTTTAATTTGAAATGATAATTTATATCAAAAAATGGGATAGTAACATTTTTCAATAAAGAATGATTTTTCCAAATTGGCATAATAATATATTTTTGTCATACCTTGTAGTTTCCTATAAATAATCCCTGATGAGGGAGTTTAAATTGACTCCGAAACATGTTGGTTCCTTGGTAGTATAAAAAAGACGGATAAAAGAAAAAGTGAGAGGTTGGTATTTTTGGTTGACTTTTTCTCCTTTTCTCCCTCTTTTTTCAATTGGTTATTTTTGTCTCTAATGAGCCGAAAAGTGAGGTGATCTAGAAGTCTATTTTTTAATTTTGAATCTTTTTCATGCTCATTTTGCATAAAATTATTCATGATAAAATGGATTTCTGTTCTATCTTAATTTTAAAATAGTATATTGTGTTACGACTCAGCAAACCGCGTCTTTGACGTCCGAGGCCGATGTTTGCTGTACGAGGCGTACATGCGCGCGCCGAAGGCGCGCGCATAGCCGAGTACTGCAAACAGCGGGCGAGGTCGTCAAAGGTTTGCTGCGGAGTGACACACGATATTTTATGCAAAACCGATATAGTTTTAGTATGCGAGAGGGTATTGAGTGTGAAGTTTCAATGGGGGTGGGGGCGACGGGGTCCGGGGCGGAGCCCCCGTGGGGGGTTCGGGGGGCGAAGCCCCCCGTAAGGAAAAATACAACAATCATTTTGAATAACTATAACTAAAATTAAACATAACATTAAATGTTGCACGTGAGCTTCATACTAGTCTTATTATAGACATGTGCGGTTATGTTCATTTTAGTTTTAGTTAGTCAAATAAAATCTTTGCCATCGCGACACAATTGTTATCTATCGGTTAACGAAAGACTCGCGGACCCACGTGTTGCTGCGTGTTGCCAGCCGGCATGCTCTGTTCATTTGTATTGCACAGTCTACAAACATTTGTGATATGTACCACGCATGCGTCAGAAGAGAGAGCCAGGAGTGTCGCCGCTTTGGACCAAAAGCGCATGCGCGCACTCCGTAAAAGTATACTTTTACGGCCGTGGCCGGAAAAATACCCCCTCCGACAAACGAGAACTTCGCGTCCCACAAACGCGCACAGAAAGGTACGAAAACCGTCCGGTTTTGCATAAAATTAATTTTCAACAAGAAAAAAGTAATTTTAAACAAAATAGTTTAACTTTCAACCAAAGAGTTGAGTTTAAATTAAAAAGTTGATTTTTTAACAAAAAAGATTAATTTTCTATAAAAAAGATTAATTTTGAACCAAAAATGGAATAGCTAAATTTTCTGTTAAACACATTAATTTTTAACGCAAAATTAAACGAATTTTCAACGGAATAGTTAAAATTTTAATCAAAGGAATGAATCTTCAATAAAAAAAATATATTTTTTAACAAAGTAATTCAAGTTTCAACCAAGTAGTTGAATTTTTAAATAAAAAGAATGACTTCTTGGCAAAATAGTGGCATTTTCAACAAAAGAATCCAATTTTCTACTAAGTGGTAGAATTCTTAACCACGCGAGATCGATTTCAAAATAAAAATATAATGGTAGACTTGTCAACCAAAAAAATTAACTTTTAATTCAATCAAGAATAATTGGATTTTCTTATTGGGTTCTATTAATTCAGTTCAAGCGAAAAAAACGAAAAAAAAAACAAATTTTTTAAAAGGGGAGAAGAGTTTGTGGACGCCCCTAACCGGTTGAGTGAATCTGCCGTATATGTTAATGTTTAAATTCTATTAATTTTCTTGAACGAAGAAGAATGTCTAAAGAATGTAATTGAAAGTATTTGAGGCCCCTTACTTCTTTTGATTGCAACTGGCTCAAAAAAATCTCTGAATCGTTGAGTAAAAAGCATCTGAAAGCTCAAAGTCTTCTGAATTCAACGATATGATCACTTTTCTCCTAAAATATTTTGGTCAATACTAAGAGGACAAAACTTCCAAAAAACCAGAATTTTTCGACCTCCTTTTTCAAGCGTCGAATTTCACCTGTCCGTTTGATGGCTCCAAATGTGCAGTTTTGTGATGCGAGTGAGGTGCAATAATCAAATTTATGATAAAATCATTGTTACGCAAGAAATATAATTTTGAATATTTCGGACCTTAATCAGTGCTGGAACGTGGGCGGCACAGCGGGACAAATGGTAGAAAAAAGTACCCTTTTGATGACAATATAGTAACTCTGTTTCTATGCTTGCTTCTGGAGTTCCTATTGCCATCGATATTTTGTCCTATTACTTGACCTGCTGTGCTGACCACACGCCCACACTGAATAAAGTCAGAAATATTCCAAATGATATTTCTTGTATAAGAATGATTTTATTATAAAATTAATTATTGCACTGCACTCGCATCACAAAACTACACATTTGAAGCCACTAAACAACTTCCTATCTTCATTCGTTCTCAAGATAAAGTATTTGTAAATAAATGCCTTTCAAAAGTAAATTATTCAATATTTCAGAATTTGGCAAGTGTATTGAATTAAAAAATGCTGAATAAATATCTGTGAATTTTTTCCGATTTTTCCTAACGTCGACCGCTTTCTGGGAAAAGGTGAAAGTTGATGCTTGAAAAAGAAGGCTAAAACCCCCTGTTTTTTGGATGTTTTGCCCTCTAACTATTCACAAAATTTTCTAGGATAAAAGTTATCTTATCGTTGAATTCGGAAGACCTTAATCTTTCAAATTCTTTTTATTAAAAAATTCAGAAAATTTTCCAAGCGAGTTGCTATCAAAAGGAAGGGGGCCACCGAAATGTCACAAATCGTAACAAGAACGAGGGGTGAGTCAAAAATCACAGAAAATAGCATCACGTAATATGTGGACGCTCCCTAAGCTAATTAATGTTGGTTCCTCGTATCCTGAAAGGCTCGTCGAGGTACGTTGCTAATTATCAAAGTGTTGTTCGTTTTCATTTACTTTTTCATATTTCATATTATATCACCAAAGAGACCGACTTTTTATTTTGTACCGCCTTAATGTTACTGTATATTACGAAATTCAAACTTTCTTTACTGATCGCTCTTATTTTAATAGACATTTCTCTCACACTCTAAATTGCATACAGTTCTATTCATTCGCCAATGGCATGAATTTTGTAACATTGTATTGTCTTCTTGTATTCATAGGCACTTTTTCAAAAACATTCTCAAACATGATTATAATTTAAATTTGGTAGAATATATCTCATTAGCATTTTCATTTATTTCACTTATATGTAATTTCTGAACGGACTGTGTCGAATTGTCAAGTTAATTTCCTTAAAATTAGTCACTCGCGTACTCTTAAAACATGCGGTCCATTTCTTTTTTTATCTCAGAATGAATTCTTAGGTGCGACTATTTTTAAGTTATATTTGCGTATACAGACAATTTAATTTATTCTTATAGAGATTATTAACCGCGAAACTGAAAGCGTTACTGAGAAATTAGGGAAACTCAAAACAGATGGGACCATATAAACTCCCATCTCATACTAAGTAAGACTGACGTTATAACAATATAACTAGACTCTCCACCCTAAGACAACTAACTACGTAATTTGGACATGATTTCGATTCGCAAAATACATTTCTCGCACAAAGGTGGTAGTTGGGCGCATATTTTAAAGAATAAATAATACAAACAATAAAATAGCCTCGGAATTGACTGAAACTTTAATTGACGAAAGGCATGCACCCAGTAAAAGTAAATGTAAAGTTTCAGGCGCTGAATGGTGACTGGGTGTTTGGAATGCTCAAGGGGTGAATGAGCTTAAGGTAAGAGAATAATTACGAGAAACTATGCACGTAAGAGAGCTAGATATTTTATTTGTACCTGAAACAAAGAAAGAGGGATGCGAAATTAGAAAGATAGAAAATGGGGAGTTGAAAGGCAGACTTGAATTATGGTCAGGAGTAGAGAGTGAATCACATGGTAGTCAAGGTATCTCCTAGATTGTTTTGGGTTAGAATGAAAGTAGGAATTAGAATATTATTTATCATAGCGTGCTACGCCCCAGTTGATCGTGACAAGAGTGAAGTAAAATACGCATTCTCGGACACTTTCTATGATACTATAAGTACTTGCGATCATGGTGAAAGAATGATTCTACTAGGAGATATGAATGGATGGCTTGGCGTTCAACGTCAGGGTGACAAAAGGGTGATAGGTAATTTTTGGGATCCAAGAACAAATGGTAACGAAGAACGATTAGTTAGCTTATGCTTAGAAAAGGGCTTATTTATTATAAATACTTGGTTTAGGCATCAAATGATCCACATGTAAACCTGGTGTAGAGGAGATAGCCACAGTTTAATTGACTTAGTGGTTACGGATGAAAGACTAAGAGAGCTAGTAAAAAATACAAGGGTCATGAGGGGTTCTGAATGCAATACTGATCATTACCTTCTAGTCTCTAAAGTAAACTTAGGTCATAGATGCAGAAAAGAGAAGACCAAAAAAACGAAACAAACGCAAATCAAGATTGAGAATCTACAGAAACCAGAAGTGCGAATAAATTTTCAGAATAGGACAAACGAACGCATAGATAAGACAACATGGAAAACGCTAATGAACAATAAAGTTATGGAAGGCGAATCGTCTATGCTCTGGGATGTCATTGCTAGGAGTGCGACTGAAGTGTGTGGTACTGCGGTTGTAGGAAGAATGTCTGGTGATGCGTGGTGGAACGATGAAATCCAAGCAGCCGCCCAAGAAAAGAAAGAAGCGTATAAAAGAAAGTTGAACATTACAGGCCTTAGCGATGAGGAGAGAAATAGACTTGACAATGATTACAGACACAAAAAGAGGAAAGTAAAACTACTAGATAATGAAAGTAAAGATAAAATAAAAACAGAAGAAGATAAGAATAGAAGAAAATGCAAAACGATTTTGAAGGAAGCTGTAGGAGCAACACAACTGCGATATAGAACACGATACGTTAGAAAACCCAATTGAGGGCTCTGAGGGCTCTGAGGTTAGGGATATAATTAAGAGCTTAAAAAATTGTAAGGCTGCTGGTGTATACAATATAAATGCTGGAATGCTTAAATACAGTGGCGACTACACACAGTTTGGAGTATAAAGTTCAATTAATTAATAGAGTTGCGCAAGAACCGTGCTTTAGAGAACAGCAGTAACCCAAGTAAAAATAATTTGACTTGGCTAAGTCTTCAGTTACCCCACAATCAAAACATAGCCAAAGTTTGCTCAAGACTTTTCCTAAGTCCCGACAAGGACAACATTTTCCCAAAAGGCTCTCAGGACCTCTGAGCGTTATCGCTAATCCGCTTCAAATTTAACAGATTGTTTATTGGTATTTATTTTATATGCATTAATAAATTTGTTTACCTGCAATAATTATGTTCTTTGCGTGGCGAATCTATAAATATGTTGTATATTTTTTCTTATCTCCAAAGACCCACTAGACACTTATAGAAAATTACAATTTTAATCTTTTCATGGAAAATTTTAATTATTATATGTTTCCTGGAAATCGCTGGACTTATCCAGTGGGGTCAACTTGTGTAGCAGAATTGCACAAAAAGACTTGAAACAAGGAAAATATGTTTTCAAAAATCACTCTTTTCCTTATTCATTCCTTGTCTAACAAATAATGGAAACTATGTAAATGATGATGACTCGTTTAGAGAAGAATTCAGAAGTTAATTATTTTCTAATGAAGCATGAATCTAATTAATGAGTCAGTGCTTTGGAAGCAGGATCGCATGTTTTCAAGAAGTATGAAAGTTATGCTGTGTAATACAGATAAACGGGGTTGTAAAATCCCGGATGAGAATGAGTGAAGATCAAATTCAAGAGAGAAAGAGAGAGATATCGTATTCCTGACTGAGGCAGCTGGCGAAAAGGCATTTATTGCCCCTTGCACCAGTTTACGGGTTCTTAATTCCTTTGCTGGGATCGGAAGGATCTCAAGGGTGCCGCCTCAGCGCCGAATCGGATCAAGCCTTTGCTTTGGGAAATTCACACTACACTAAACGCCCTCTCACAATACTCAGAGTATTATGTATGTTCCTTGTAGCTCTAGTCTCTAGAAAGAGAATTCTTCCCCGATTACCGGCAACTCTTTAGTTCAAAAAACTCTTTTCCTTGAACCTTGCCATCCAGAAGAAACAGCACAATCGAACTTTTTATAGATTCCAATTTTTTTCAAAATCCGTATCCTGTTGGGCAACGACCCTTTCAAAAAGGCTCAAGGTCTCTTGGAAAATGGAGGAATGCTTTCTGATTTTTCGTACCTATATTATATTCGTCGAGAAGGACCACACAAATAGAATCAAAAATGAATAAATTATTAGTATATTGCAGAGATCACAGTGGTTCAGCAGTTACACTGTGGGAAAAATAGGGAATTTCTTCAATAAAAGGGGAATTTTTTTCAAAATAACAGTATAATGAACCAAGAACTACAAAACAAACACGCGCGCTACGAACACGATTATTATTTCTTTTGTCTTTCGCTATTTTTGAATTAATATCTTTACATATTTTTGTATTTCATAGGATCTATTATCTAACATTATAGAAAAGAAAAGCAAGCAAATACTTTTGATAATTGATGAATATTGATATCTTAACTTCAGAATTAGTCTCTATAGTCTCTATAATAATATTTGTGTACAATATATGGATAATTCTCTGTATGTTCACGTTGTTTTAAAAAATAGAAAATAGCACTGATGTTAAAAATTATTTTTTATGTATTTATAAAATTGATATTACTTATTGGGTCATTGACTGAACGTGTTTCTTCACTCTTTGGTTTAAACGACTTTTGTCATAATCAGGGCCTTTTAATTGTATACTATATTGTTTACAGACAATGACAGTGAAAACAGAGAATTGCATGTATAAATTGAACCATTTGTTTAAACAAATATGATTAAAATTTTCGCTTTTAGTTTGATAATATTCGAGACTAATTGGTAATTTTTTATTTCAATTTATATAAATTAACAAATAACGAACAAAAATTAAATTCATTCAATTTCACGTTCCTTGATTAGAAAATGCCTAATAAAATGTTCTAATCAATTGTCCGCTTATATCTGTAGTATGTGCAGTTGTAGATAAATTGATGAAATTTGGATTGCTTATTTTCACCACTTATATCTCAAAACGGACCAAAGGATTTCTCAAAATATTTTTTTTTCTTAAGCACTTAACATTATTTCTCAAATCTGTTTTCTATAGTAAAAATTTTCTCATTTACATTGTTTTAAGTTGATGAGAGAATAGGAAAGATTTAGACGAATTGAGTGACCTATGATATTAATTTAATTATAATTATAATATTAAAATAATTTCAAAAAACTTTTTTCATTGACGTAATTAAAAAATGATGCAAGAACCGAAAATATTTCTTGATTCGAGATAAATCGATTTACCTATATTATTAAATCATTGGTTTGAAGATTACGGAAGTTATGGACATTTATATAATTTAAAAAATCTGTTTCAAACAGAAATTTTTTTTTCATCAACATAACTCAAAGGTCATGTAAGAATAGAAAAGTATTTTTATTTTAACTTCCTCTATGAGGAAGCAAATATATTTTCCAGTTAATCATAATGAGGAAGCAAAGTGTCCATCAAATGAGTACCATAAAATTGAAAATACAAACAAAGTGGAAACATCCGAGATCGAATTCAAAGCTAATTTATATTTTTATTTCATATTTTCATTTATGTCTGCCATTTCCAATTTAATAATTTCACACACAAATGTCTCATCAGTGCCTGAAAAGTTTACAAAGAAAATTTCCATGAATCCATCTATAGCTTAATTGTTTAATAAATGCAAAAATTATTGCGATTTTTTCCGACTTGTAGATTTGGATTTGTTGATCCTTTAATATAAAGAATACGATTCATTTCATTTTATATAGCGAAAAAAATTATCAAAAATATTTTAAGATATTATATGATAATTGTTTAAAATAACCGATTTCCTGAAAAAAGATGAAAAGGACTAACATAACATAACCAAAAATGGTTTCAAATTGTAAATCCTCTTTTAAAAACGCAAACAGAACCTAAAATTGTTTGAAATTTTTGGTATCTTTTTTGAAATCCAATGATTTTTTATCAGAAGTCCCGATTTCCCGTATGAAATGTCAACAAAATCAAAAACTGTACGAATATTGTGAATTAATTAATTGAAGGATAATCTGAAAAATTATGATAATGCAATTATATACGAAATTGTGATCTTCCAAATCTAATGATTTTCCCATAAAAATGCCATTTTACGGTGTAAAACGTTAACATAACCTAAAATTGTTTAAACATTGTGAATCTTCATTAAAATATCTGAAATATGATTTCGCTTTAATGAAAAATACCAATTTCTGAAGAAATACGATAACATCTTCAAAAATTGTTTGAAGATTATAAATCTTGTTCAAATGAGAATGATTTTTGTTTCAAAATCGAGTTCAAAATACCAATTTTCATCGTAAAACAACAACGTAACCTAAAATTGTTGAAAACTCGAAATCTTGATGATGATTTGTCATATCAAAAGGGACTATTTGTCGATTTGATTTTCAATATTTTAAATTTTAGATATAAAAAAACTTCAGGTAATGAAAAGCCAATCAGGTTTTCAATAACAATGATTGCGAAATTTTTGAGACATATCTTCAAATAAATTTTTTCAGATAGGAAAATTAAATAAAATTGTATTTATAAATAGAAAGTTAAAGGATCATCATGTTAGATTTTCTTTTTTCTAGCTTTTTTTGCGCAATAGCCGACAATGTGCTTTTTTATTTCCTTCTTTAGAAAATAAAAACAAATTGTTTTTTAAAAGTTAGATCATTTTTGAACTGTACTCAAAAGCGAGTTTTTACATTGTTTGATGTAACTGTACAATTTTCTGAAAAAATTAAACATGTGGTATTTGATGCTTCTTCAGCTGTGGTCGAAGAAGCATGCCATTGTTTTTTTAGCATGAAAAGAAAATGTTTCCTGATTTTAAAATTGTGGTTTTAGCCTTTTTGAACAACTTTTAGATCTTGCACAATGCGACAAAAATTCTGTGTATGATAGCAAAACAATGTCATTTTCCTTCGACTCAAGCTGCAGAAATTTCAAGTATATTTTTCATTTTGTCAAAAAAATGTGCAATTAAGACAATCCAAAAAACTGTTTATTTTTAACATTTTAAGAATGTCTTAGCTTGAGCACATTTTTTTCAATTTCTAGTTTTATATTATTTTTCATAACCAAAAGCTGTACCTACAAAATTTTTGTATTTTTAGTTAGAATTGTTCAGAATTCGCTGTTCTAAAAAAAAGGTTTTTCGGCCCACTTTAGTGTACAGAGATTTGGTTGAGTAGAATTTTATTTGTAATAATTATTTATAATAATCGCTGGGGAATTGTATTGACCCTCAAAAATTATATTTTGTCGAAATTGTAGATGTAAGTTGTTGGCTTACATCAACAATTTCTACAAAAAACAATTATTTATTTTTTCATGATTCATTTTATTAGAAAAGATAAAAATAATACTAACAATGAGACAATAATAACACTTCAAAAGAATAAAAATTACAGAAAAACTCTTTCTACCATTTTGCCGGATGGTTATCAAGTAACCCCGTTAAGAACTGTGAAAGAATTGTATTTTCTAAGAAAAAAATAAATGGCTTCATTTCGGTTTTATTCGACGCATGTTGAGTCGTAACTTCAGAACCGAAAAAAGCTTGTTCTGACTGTGAATTATTGGTGTTCCGCAAGAGGTGAAAAATAAAAGAAAGATTCGAATTCGCCTGCAGCCAATCAGGGCCTTTATCGGCAAAAATTGGTACGTATTTTTACGTGTCATTTGGCTTTACGGGCCAAATGTTCGTGCGGTGTGCACACGTATTTTCTTCTGTGCGATAAAAGTAAGGTTGATTACTGTGCCTCGAGTCACCGCGGTACAATGCGATTTCAATTTTATTATGCCAGCTGCAACAGATAACTGTTGGAGCGCTCGTAACTCAAGCCGGTGTCTTTTAAGCTGTCTTCGCAAGAGAAACTGTGTCAAATCGAACGCATCAGTTCCAGCATAATCATAATCCAAAATCGAATTCTCACTTGAAAGAAAAGATTATTTAATAATCAGAAAAGTGCTTTGTCTCTAAGGAGCCAGAGACGCATGAATATATGCCCCAAATTATATTTTTCCGAATATTTATTTGATGTAAAAAATCATTTGACTGAATAGAAATTTGCTATTATTTTTATTTATCTCAATTGCAAATTTACCTGGTTTTTATTTTTTCCAATTACCAATTGTCATAATTTTTATATTTTCGAATCACTATTTGACATAATTTTTATCTTACCGAATTCTAATTTGGCATAATTTTTGTAATAGCAAATTGCTTTTTAACATAATCCTTATTCTTCCGAATTACTATGTGACAGAATTTTTATTCTTCCGAATAAGCACGTCTGCACGTAAAATAAATTTAATTCCTTCTAAAATGGAATGCGGCATTCTGATTGGCTGAGTAATTCGCGAACACAAAGATTATATTATATGAAATAGAAATTCAGTTTTATGAAAGTTATGTCAAATAACAATTCGGTCATACAAAAATTATATCAAATGATAATTCGGAAATATAAAATTTATTACAAATGGTACTTCGCAAAAAAATTAGAAAAAAAGTAATTCGAAAAAATAAAAATTAGGTAAATTGGAAATTGGGATAAATAACAATTATAGCCAATTGTTATTCGGTTAAATGATTTTAAGTAAAATAAAGATTAGGGAAAATAGAATTCGGGGAATATTCATGCGCCTGAAGGGGCTTCCCAAAAACTACGTCACACTGCCAGGGAGATAACAGATTTTGTGACGATTTGTGATGTGGGGGGGGGGGGGGCGTAACGCAGAATGTGACATCACACATGGTGTTTTTATTCCACAAGTAAAGCATCTAAATAAAGATTTCACACTCTTTCTCATATTCTCCTCTTTACCCATTTTAAAAACATTTCCTGCTGTTTTCAACAAACTTCCCATTTTTCTGTTTGTTTTGCCGAAATGCGAATTGAAATGTCTAGTATTATATTTTTGGTTCAGAATTGATCTCTTTTGGTTAAAAATTCCACTATTTGATTGAAGATTTAGCCGTTTTGTTGAAAATTCATTTTTTTCTTGTTGTTAAAAATTAATTTCCTTAACTGAAACTTTAACTAAACCATTTTTGACTAGAAATTTATCGTTTTGAGTTTATAATTCAAATAAATATAATTGTATATGTATTTTGTGAAAGATCCCTTGATTGAACTATTTTGTTGAAAATTCTTTTCTTTTCTATGAAAATTAATTTTCGTAACTCAAAATTTTTGACTGAAAATTGATCGTTTTTAGTTGATAATTCAACTACTGAATTTTTCATCAAGAATTAACCTTTTTTGGTTGAAAAATAAATTTTTGGCTTGGAGGGTACTTAAAGTTCCTAAAAAATGTATTACGTATTTTGTGAATGGGCCGTTAAAGAATTAACTATTTTGTTGATAATTCGTTGTTTTTTTTAATTTGAAAATTAACTGTCCTGGCTGAAAATTGAACTAAGCCATTTTTATCTAAAAATTGATCGGTTTTAGGTGATAATTGAACTATTCAATTTTTCATTCAAAATTCATCTTTTTTGGTTGAAGAATAAATTTTTGGTTTGAAGATTGAACTATTCTGTGGAAAATTCGTTTTTTTTTTAGTTGAAAATTA
>CAKNYM010050522.1:162024-237410 GCA_932195095.1 Andricus curvator | reverse complement strand
ATTAACCTATTAAATTTTTCACTCAAGATTCATCTTTTTTGGTTGAAAATGCAACTACTTGGTTGAAAGTCGACCTACTTTGTTAAACATTTATTTAATTGGTTGAAGATTCAAATATTAAGATGAAAATTCGTTTGTTTTTTGTTAAGAATTAATTCTTTTATTGAAAATTTAATGATTTCATTAATGGAAGAAAATTGATCGTTTTTAGCATTGTATTGATTGAAAATAAATGTTTCAAACTGCAAATTTAAATATTCCATTTTTCGTTAAAGATCTATCGTCTTTAGTTGAAAATTCAATTACTTTATAGAAAATTAATTGAAAATAACCGTTTTGGTTAAAAAATTATATTTTTAGGTTGAAAATTTATATTTTTGGTTAAAAATTCAACTGTTTTGTAAAGAAAATCATCTTTTGGTGTTGAAAATTCGTCTTTTTGGGTTGAAATTCTATTATTATAGGGTAGAAAATTCGAATGTTAGGTGGAAATTCGTCTTTTTGTCTTCAAAATTCAACAATTTTGTTGAAAATTCGTCTTTTTGAATTGAAAATTCTATTATTATGGTAAAAAATTGTACTAAATGGTGCAAAATGAACTTTTTGATTGAGAATGCATATTTTCGGTTTAAAAATTCAAATGTTTTGTAGAAAATGCATCTTCGAAATGCTTGCTTCTGGCCGAAATTTTACCTTTTTTTCTTAAAAATGCAACTGTTTGGTTGGAAATTAATCTGTTTTGTTTGAGAATTCAACTGTGCCGTTGAAAAATCCTCTTCTTTATTTTAATTCAACTTTTTTTTATTTAAAAATTTCTTAAGTCGAAATATCAACTATTACATTTTGCCACAAGAATTCACATTTTTTGTTAAATTCCACTGTTTTCATTTAAAATTAAAAAACATTTTTCTTTATTGAAAATTCAACCACTTGGTTGAAAGTTCAACTTCTTTGTTAAAAATGCATTTTGTTGTTGAAGATTCATCAGTTAGTCAAAATATTGATTATTTTGTGAAAACTTCAACAATTTTGGTAGAAATTAAACTTTTTTTTCAAAAACTCATCTTTTTTTATCAAAAATTCAACTACTTTATTGAAAATTCGTCTTTTTCAGTATGAAATTCATCTTTATTGGTAGAAAAGTTCTTGTTTGAAAATTGATCTTCCTTAGATTGAATTCGAATGTCTTCTAAAAAATTCCTCTTTTTGGAATGGAGCTTAAACTATTTGATTAAATATGAAACTGCTTTTGGTTGAAGGTTAATCTTTTTTGCTTAAAAATTCAACCATTTGGTCGAAAATTCAACTTTGTAGGTCGAAAATTCCACTATGTGGTTAAAAAGTCAACTGTTTTGTTGAAAGTTCAATTATTCTGTTAAAATATTTGTATATCCACACCATTGAAGTTAAAACGAAGCTCTGAAACTATTAATCCAGAAATTAGAGATTTTTGAAAACAACCCCGAAAATGAAAATCTATTGAATAATTTTGTCCTCTCGATAACTCGTCTTAAGTATGATTCGTGTTGTACGATATAGCGAGGGGCGATTAAAAAATTTTACATTAAAAAAATGATGAACAACAGTATTAATTACTGAATTCGTGTCGCCGTTTGATTGGAAGCTATCTTGCGAGCTCTCTATAATGAATAAATTCGAATCTCATATCAGAGTGACGATTAATAAACCCTTCGGCTGGACCACCTGGTTCGAGTAATGTGGACCGGTCCGTCTTCGATACGATAATAAATAATTAAATTCGAAGTCATTGCTCGATCCAACTTAAATTAGCATCCGCAATGTCCTGCGAAGCTTGACATGATTACTTCGTTTCGAATTAACGGGAGAAGTCACTCTTACCATTCATTATCTTTCAGCAGGTGAATTTCTGCGGGGGGCCTTCTCGAATATCACTCCGGTTAAAATATTTCCTTTGACAAGTGTTTTAACCACTATCGAATTCCTGGATTGATACTTTCGAATCGTGACTCGAAAAATTAATAAATTTTATGATCGTAAATTTTATCCTTATTATAATTTTAATTGCGGAATATTAATTTTTTTCCGTTTGCTCTGAAAATAAATACTATTAAGGGGATGTCCATAAACTAGGTTAGCAATTTTAGGCTATTTTTTGCAGTGAGTTCATTTGCTAATATGCCTACGTGGTCATATAATGAATTACAAGCTTCGGTTATGAATCAAGAATAATTAAAAGTATTAAAATATCAGACTTCACAGCCCAGAATGCTCTGAAAACAGGGGAAATAAGGTGATTTTTCATGAAAATTTATGTTGAAACCATATTAAGTCCAGTATAAACTACCATTTATTTTGGTATTTTCTACCAAAACGAATTTTCATCAGAACACATGATCCTTCAACCTAATAGATGAATTTTCAACTAACAAAAATAACTTTTTAACCAAAAATGGAATAGTTACGTTTTCAGTTTAAAAAATTACTTTTCAACAAAAATAAACTACTTTTTAACCAGATCAATTCAACAAAAAAAAGAATAATTGAAGAAAAGTTGAATCTTTAACAAAAATGATGAATTTTCAACAGACAAAATTAATTTTCTACCCAAAAAAAAAAAAAGAATATTCAACAAAAAATTTAAGTGGATTTTTAAACCAAAAAGCTGAATTTTCGACAGAGAAGTTAATTTTCAACCAAGACAGACAAGTTTTTTTTTACAATAAAAGATGATTTTTCAATCCAAAAGGAAGAATTAATCACAAAACAGTTGAATTTTCCACCAAGAAGGATGACACAAAATAGTTGAATTTTTACCTGCATAGAGGAATTTTTAACCATAAAGTGTAATTTTTAACTAAAAAATATAAGTTTTCACCAAAAAATGGTATAATTAAATTTTTTGTTTTAAAAATCAATTTTCACAAAAAACAAAAATAAAAACGAATTTGCAACTAATTGCATTCAACCAAAAAAGACGGTTTAAAAAAAAGGTTGAATCCTCAAACATAAAGTTCAATTTTTTACCAAATAGTTGAATTTTTCACTTATAATGGACACCTTTTTACCCACAAATGGACAGTTTCAGGTGAAAGAATTAATTCTTAACTGAAAAGCAACGAATTTTCTACATAATAATTGAATTTTCAACCAAACAGGAGAATTTTGAAAAAAATTTAATTTTTCACCAAGTAGTTCAACTTTATTCCAAGTATTTTAATTTTCAACCCAAAAACTTAATTTTCTACCAAATAATGATATTTTCGAATAAATAGTTTCCTTTTTAAATAAACAGTTAATTTTTCTACATAAATAGTTGAATTTTTAAGCCAAAACGAATACTTTTTTGAGAACAGTTGAATATTCAACCTGAAAATATGAATTTTCCAAAGAAAGTTAATTTCTAATCAAATAATTGAATTTCTAACAGGAATTATGAATCTACAATTTTAAAATGATTTTAATTTAAATTCAAAAACAGTTGGATTCAACCAAAAAGACGATTTTTTAGCAAAATAGTTGAATCCTCAACTGAAACAGATTAATATTCAACCAGAAAGTTGCATTTTCAACCAAAAACTAATCTCACGAATCTTCAAAAGTTATCAAACAAAAACAAAACGAAATTTCTACAAAATAGTTACATTTTCAGCCCAAGAAATTAATTTTTAACTAAAATCATGAATCTCCGAAAAAAATTAATTTGAAAAGAAGAGTTCAACAAGAAAATTAATTATCTGCCAACAAATACGGATTATCAACAAAATACATGAATTTTTAACCAAATAGTTGAATTTTTAACAAAAACAAAAATAAATTCTTCACCAAAAATGTAATAGTTAAATTCTTAGTTGAAAAAATTAATTTCCAATCAAAAATCCAACTAATTTTTAACGAAATATGTAGTTAATTTTTCAACCAAAGAGATGAATCTTTACACACAAAAAATTAATTTTGAACAAAGAAGTTCAACTTTCAGGCCACTAGTTGATTTTTCGACGATAGAATATGACTTTTTAACTAAAATAGTTGCATTTTTTATGTAATAATTTAATTTTTAACCACGTAGTAGAATTTCTGACCAAGCAAAATGAATTCCTAACCAAAAATATAAAAGTAGACTTTTTAACTAAAAAAAAGTTAATTTTTAACAAAAAATAGTTGGGTTTTCTTATTGGGTTCCATTAAGGTAGTTATCGTGCTAAAGAGCAGATCTCTGAAAAAAAAGTTTTCTATCATTTTCAGAATTGAAAGGATATCATCAGTTATCTCTTATAAAAGAAAAAATATTATTTTTGATAAAAAAAGCTTTAAACTTTGAAAAACGTTTTTATTTAAAAAAATTGATTCAACGATTTCAGCTATAGAAAAATTTACATTGAAAATTCAAAACATTGAACTTGCATCCAATTTTTTCCCGCGAAAATAGGCCAGGATTTCTTAAAATTCAACCATTTTTCGAATATTTGTTGGAAGCAACTGCCCTAATTCATTTCGTATTTAGGCGAAAATCGAGAAAAAGGAGAAGTTTCTTGAAAATAGGGGGAAAAATAGAAATTCTTCAAAAAATGAGAAATGATTGGAGCAGGGGAAAGACGATTTTTTCGACCAAAAGATAAATTTTCTGCCAAACGACGAATTTAAAAAAAACATGAATCTTCAACCAAATAGAAGAATAATTCACCAACAAAGATAATTTTTTATTCAAAAATGGAATAGTTACATTTGCAGTTAAAAAAATTATTTTCAACAAAAAAACGAGAATTAAAAAAAGTTGAATCTTTAACAAAAAAAAGGAATTTTCAACAGAGGAGGTAAATTTTCTACAAAAAAAAAGAAGATTTTCCAACAAAAAAGTTAAGTTGATTTTTAAACATAAAAGAAAGTCTGTATTTAGATGCTTTAATTGTAAAATAGAATCACCAATTTTCATTTGTTCAATTATTTTAAAAACTTGTTATTTACATTTATATTTTCTGTGTTACAAATAATTGTCACAACCCGCCCCCCCCCCCCCCCCCCCCGCGGTATGAGAAAAAGAGGAAATTTCTTGAAAACAGGGGAAAAAGAGGAATTTTTTTAAAAGGCGGTTAAAAGAGGTGAAAGAGTTAAAGAGTATAAAGTCTGATGCAAACTTTGTTGAAATTTATCAGCAGGAAACGTACTAAACGTTATCTAATTCGTAAAGTTACTTCCACTGATATGCAGAGGAAAAAAATAAAAATGAGAAAAGTTTATTATTGAATAGAATTTAAATATTTCTTATTAATGAGAATTTCTGAAGAATTTGGCTTTATCAAGGAATAAAGTCAGAAAATAATTTTTTAAATTCCTTGGATCATTTATTAAAATTCTGAGAATTAGTCGTATCATCGTCAGCGTCACGGACCACGGTCGGGAAGGTTCAATTTGTTTGGATGGTCCGATGTCATTTCTGCCGTCTGCTGGTCTCATCGTCTCATCCACTCGTTATTGCCAATTATTTGTCCTTACCGCGAAATCGCTCCCTCGTGTTTGCTACGGAAAGCCTAATTACTTTGAAGCCGTTAACTACGCGGCGTCTGCCGCTGAATTTACGACAAATAAATGACGCGCGCTCTTGCGCGACGCTGATTTCATCAAAGTTTACGGGGGTAATTAACAAAATCGATATAATTCTCGGTGCGGTCAAACAAGACTGCACGCCGAATTATTCCACTGAGCGTAAATTTTAATGCTACCTTGATTGCTTACCAGCTTATTTAGCACCTGTTGAATCTTAACGATAATTTGGGAAAAAAATGACAGTGAAATATGAGTTGCAAAATCACGCTTCTTGCCATTCAAGAAATTTATCAATCTCTGAAGGACTTTCACCTATTCATCAAATTATGCCGAGGCAATAAAAGGGGAAACTGAAAGAAATTGAAGAAAGAATGTTTAGGATCTAAATTTTGAAAGCAGGTTTTAAATTGTAGTTTCAAATTTTAGGCATTTTTATATTTCCAGGTTTTAAGTTTTATATTTGTCCAATTCCAGTTAATTATGTTAAGTAACTTCAAAAAAATAGTTAATTTTTCAAAATTTTCTCTCTCAATGCTTACAAATATAAAATTTAAATACATAATATTAATTTATTTCAATTAATTAAAATTTGAATTTTCAGCTTTAGACAAAAGATTGATGATATTTTATAGCATTTTATTTGACAAGGTATAAAATACAACGACTTGAGTTTTATTTCTCTTCAAATTCCAAGAGTTTAAACTTTAAAACTTTCAAATTTATATAATTTCATGAAGTCTAATGGATTTAAGGTTGATGGCATTAAAGTTATAGTTGTTGAATCTTGAAGTCTTGAACGTTTACAATTTGCAATTTTCACATTTTGAACGTGTCAGTTTGAAATGTTCAGATTTTTACCATTTTAAACATTATTCAGTAGTACTATGTTTACTTTCTGAATAAATACTGTACGTTTTTCTAAATGCTTTTTTTTTAGGATATCACGATTCTATTTAAGAACTTCTGCAATTTTAAAAGCTAAAATTTTTTAATTGCGAAGTCGTTTAAGTATAAACATCTTCAATTCTGAACTTTTCCAAGAATTCAAGAAATGCTGTTAATTTTGATCTGGTAGCCATTATTATAAATCGAATCAACAAATTATTTAATTTGAACAGTTTTTAATTGTTTATTTCTGTTAGTTTCACATATAAAATTGTTCACTTATCAAAGATTTCAATTGAAGAGTGTCATGGCAGAACCGTGCAAAAGCCAAAAAAAGGAAACGTTCTCCAAATTCGAATTATTAAGCAAAGTGAAAGTATATTTGAGTGTTGATAAACTTCTATAGATGTATTTAAAAAATTGTTGGAGAAAGTTGATACTCATTGAGAAAAATATCCATCAAAAATTTGGTTTCTTAAAATTGTTTTTTCAAACTCTAACATTATCATTAGGTCATAAAACTAAAAGCGCTATTCGATTTATCTTACAAAATTACATAAAGTTTTCACCATTTTTTATAAATCGTTTTCATATCATTTTTTACACATAATCGAATGGCGTTATAAGTTTTTCCGTATCTTGCATATTTAAAAAATTGTTTGAACAATTTTAGAGAATTTTCAAGGAAACAAAACGTGTTTTAGAAAAAGTGGCACTTACATGCGGTTATGCCGAAACACCCTTTAATTTACATTTGAAAATTTCTAATTTGACAAATTCTAATCATTCGAATTTTAAAATGCCAGATTGTTACCTATTTATTGAATTGAAAGTCTAAGTTTCATTTAGATCAGTTTAAAAAATTGTAAGGAATAATGGTTGAATACAAAAAGTGCACAAGATACAATCTAAACGGTTTAGAACGTTTCATATCATACCATTTTAAAAATTCAAAAATTTCTTATTTTGAACATTCGATATACTTTAAAATAATGCGCGCAATTGTAGCTAAAGGATTTTTTCAAAATATGATTATTTGATACAATAATTTAAAATAAAATTAATTAATTAATTTCTTGAACTTCCTAGCATTGATATTTCTTGAAATTATCATTATTTAATGAAAAAAAAAATTATCATTTTTTCGGATTTTTAGTAAATTATTATTGTGATTTTCAATTTGGATTTTCCCGGAACAGAACCCTTTTTTTGGATCAAACCTTTTTTACTCTCACTCTCTCTAAATTTCTTGGAGCGAAAATGTAACCCCAACTCTGGAGCGACTGCTATATCAACTCCGTTGGAGTCATTAGGCCTGTCCGTTGGAGTCAGAAGCTTGACTCCCTCCGTTGGAGTTACATTTTCGCTCCAAATTATAGTCAAAATCAGTTGGCTCCAACTATTGGAGTTACTCTTTTGACCCCAAAGAGGAGTGACCATGCGTATCGCTCCAACGGGAGCGTGAGGTGACTCCAACGAAAGTGCAGTGTGATAGAAGCGTAGTGGTATGGGGTGGGGGTAGGGCCAGCAGGCAGTACAGCGTCGTTTCGGTGTACTTTTCCATTTTCATTCCAATTTTCGTGGTAGTAGATAGCGCATTAAGACGTGCATTTTGAAAAGTGACCGTTTTTTAGTGTTTCGTGAATCGATGAGTACATCAGATTTCCTCAGGGTAAGTGTCTTTTAATTATTATTATTAAACATATGGGCATGTGCAGGCCTAAATGAAAAAGACCCAGTTTTTAGATTTTATTTGAGGAATTATGAGTGTTCTTGCGCTTCTGAGTTTTCGGAGTTCTGAATCCGGACGCGTCCCATCAGGCCCGTCGAGAGGAAAACTCGGGCCCGGGGGGTGGGAATGACGGGCCCCTATATGTAATTTTGAAAATTGAGAATTTAGGCTGATGAAAAATCCGGGCCCGGGTAGAATCTCCCCCCTTATCCCCCCTCTCGCCAGGCCTGCGTCCCATTTAAAATATGTTTAAAAAAATATAAGCTGTCTACAAACTGTAGACTATTTGTTCCTCAAATGTACCATAAGTATCAATTTTTAATTGGAAAATTTGTTTCTTCAGGATTCATGTAAAACTCCTGACGAATTAGCGGATTTCCTGTAGTCGAAGGGAGTGTATGAGGAAGCCATCAATTCTTTATGAGGTACGCTGTTTATATTATTTATATTATTTAGGTATGTAAGACAATGTTTAAAATTGCCCATGTATGTTCTGTGTACCGACTGTTATATATTGACAAATTTTTCTCCAGTCCCAACAAGAAAAGTAGTAACGACATTTAGAATGAGTCCCCACTCGCCGTGACACCTCAAATTTCTGACCATTATTTACTGCATTTTGGTTGAAAATTCATCTTCTTCTTTTGAAATTCTATTATGTCAATCAAAGAATAATTATTCAATTCAACAATTCATAACTTAGGTGCATATTGTAACTATGTTGCTAAAAAAGCGGTATTCATTTAAAAATTAATTTCTTCATCTGAAAATTGAAGTATTGCATTTTCGGTTGAAATTTTATCTTTTTTATTTGAAAATGTAACCTTTTTGAGTTTGAAAGTCAACTATTTCGTTCAAAATTTGTGTATTTTATGGAAAGTTAGTTTTTCCGTGGTTGAAAACCAATTTTCTTGATTGAAGATTCATCTTTTTAGTCTAAAAGTCAACTATTCCAATTAAAGTTTCATAATTTTAGTTGAAAATTCATCTTTTTGGTTAAAAATTCCACTATTCCATTTCAAGAATAATTATTTTAGTTGAAAATTCATCTTTCTGGTTAAAAATTCCACTATTCCATTTCAAGAATAATTATTTTAGTTTAAAATTCATCTTTTTGGTTAAAAATTCTACTATTCCATTTGAAGAATAATTATTTCATTCAGCTTACGCAATAAATGAAAACATGAATTTATAGTCACCAATCTTTTGATATATATGTAAAATTATATGCCTAAAGTATTTATGGAAGTACCTACCTAATATTAAAATTGTATGAAAGATAAAAAATTGATCAACATTTTTTTTTAAATTTGAATTTTATCTTTTTTGAATTCCGCGCATGAAACAACCTGAAAGAAGTTGTTTTTTATTGCTGAAAAAGAGACGGGGACATAACGGTTAATAAAATAAATTATTTAGTTCTTATTTATTCTTGAAGTAATTTTCTGGGTGGAATTCAATAAAAATAAAAATGAAATCAAAAAAGAAATTTTTGTCCTATTTTGAAATTTAATTTTCCACATGTTTTTGATATCAAATAGGTGCTTCCATACATTCTTCGCAGGCATATAGTTATACATATACAAGAACAATTTGTGACTGTAAGAATTCATTTTTTAAATATATTTTACTCTCTAATTATATTTTCTTCATTTTCAACATGGTCGAGGAGGTGAAATATATTAATCAATTAAAAAAAAATTACAGTATTTCCAGCTCATAAAGAACTAAAAAATTTTTGGTATTAGAAATCAATTGCTAGAAATTTTTTTTTTTCGGCCCATCCTATTAAACAACTTGTTTAATAATATAAAAAATAATGTAATATCATACTATTTTTTACAGGATGGACATCAGCGACTGTGGCTCTTTAAAGTGCCTTAATGTCTCTCCCTATCATCGCTCCGACTCAACAGAGTCTTCGAAAAGAGATATTCAACCGCCTTCTCTAATTAATCGTCGATTGTTTTATTTTAATGATTTTATTTAATTTGGTTCATTTGTAATTAATAGCTTGCTTACAGTATAGTTGAAATCTGTGAAATCTAAGTTAAATTTAAGAAGACTTTAATATGTGTGTAAATACTTTTAAATTAATTGCAATGTTTATCTACTCTTTAATTTTTGTAATATTTTAGTTAAATTCAGCGATTTTTTTATATTAAAATATTTATCGAATCATATTTATATATTAAATAATCAATAATTTAAGGAAATAAATGTTTTTATACTATTCAATTTCATTCCTTCAGAAATAATTAAGTGAGCCCATAAGGAGCGAAATTTAACTCCTTAATGTACTCAAAATTTCGCTCCACTGGTGTCAATTTTATGACTCCATCCGTTGGAGTCACGCAACTCACTCCCAGTTGAACAGACACGATCGCTCCAATGGTGTGCCGATTCGCCCCCTTTGGAGCGACCAGTCGCCTCATTTGGAGTGACCAGCCGCTCCAAGTCCGAGAGTTACTCTTCGCTCCAACGAAAAGTCACGCTCCACTCCAAAGGGAGAAGCTCACTTCTGGCTTCAAGTTGGAGCGGAGATTAACACCATTGGAGCGTCATCTCACTCCAAGAAATTTAGACAGCTCAGCATCTCCATATCTCGGAAGCCAGTTTTTACTGTTGCAAATAATAACTGGAAATTCGTTTTTTAATCACTGTCCAAAGCCGATTTTGAAAAGCCATACAATTTTAATCTCAAAATTCTCGGTCTGTTTTCTCGGAATTGGCTAACTTTTTGACATTAAGCTTTATTGATCCGCATTGAAAAACCTAAAAATTCTGAAGCATTATTTTATTTATTTTTTTAACTGAAAATTGATTTTTCCATCGCAATCCGCTTCACTTTGAAATTGTCAACTTGATGAGATTTTTTTTGCCTTAACCCAAAAACACTTTGTCTCGGAAGTAGAAATTTGTTTTATCTTCAAATAATGATTTTGATTTTACAGAATGTTTTTCGGACTTTCGAAAAATTGCCCTTCTGTTGAATATCTAGTTCTGTACTGCCAATTTTACAATTTTTTATTGTTAATTGTACAATTCAATTGTAAAATCATTTAAACTTGCAAAAATTTTGCTTGCAAAATATAAATAATTTAACCAAAAACTTGAATACTTCTATTTATTTCTTCCTAACAGACGACACAAGCAATAATGATTTAATTACCTGAAATATGAAGATCCGTAATATCAGAACTGAAAATACCATTCTATCTATAAAAAAGGGTTGAAGAAGAAAGAGAAGTAAAGAATAATTCTCAAATTAGCTTTTGAATAAATTAAACGTATCAATAAACGCAATTCATATTCTGCTCAGACATTTCCACTTGCATTACCGATATTTGCATACTGGTCAAATGGACGTTCATTTAACACAATTTGATGATTATTTCCGTTCACATTAAATTACTTAAATTCGATTCACATATTCATTTAGCCTTGGTATTGAAACAGAATATAGAATTATATTTAATATAGTATAAAGTATATTCATGAGAAACTTATTGCAACAGCTTATTCGATAAACGATAGCTCGAAAGGGAGCGCCTGAATTCTCATTTGCTTGTTCTTAAGTGCTCTCGCGGGCTTCGAAATAAGCCAAGCATGTTCGAATATTCAAATTCGACATCTTACACGCGAAGTGGATTAAGGGCGTACAGAGGGTAAGCGAAGCAGGTGATGAAATGAGGGTGTTGCTCTTCAATGCTACGTCGAGGCCTTCCACCCACGCGCCTCTCTATAATAATAATGATAATAAAAAATCTGCACGTGGTTTGCTTTGCTCCTAAGTTTGCGCATGCCTAGGATGCGCGTCTGTCGGATCTCGCGCTTCGCGCTCGACAATATATTTACCTCGCTCTTCGCGATCGGTTAATTAAGATCTATCATTTGCCAATTGTTAATTCTCTTTTGTTAACGCTCCTTCGTATTTAAGGAATACATTCTCATTACGTGTCTCGCAGTTAGCTCTCGATTAACGTAGGGGAGACCACCCTACAGTAGATAATGATCCTACAGTAGATAATCATTAATTAAAAATACTAATGGATGCTAAATAACTAATTGAATGTAATTAGTTGTTAGGACACAATACGTGTTAATATATTAAAATTATAATTGCATATTTTATTTATATTTGTACTTATAATTAAGGATTGTCTATTGTAGGATCATTATCTACTATTAACTATAGGATGGTCTCCCCAATGTCAACAAACGGGTAGTGCCCATTTTATCGCCCTCTACCTGTTTGCTTTATCCCCTCCACCCTACTTCCCCTCATGTTGCTAAGCCGCTAAGCTAAGCTAAGATCGCCAGACGCTTTCCAGCAGGAGGATTCTTTGTACTAATGATGAATAAAATGCGAAACATAAACATTTTTCAATTTTGCATTTAGTAATTTAGAAATATTATATTAGAAATCTACGTTTTTTGTCGATTCCAATGACATTTTACTTGCCTTCATAAGTTGAAAATTAGAATTAGTGCAATATGCTATTTGCCGTCATAAGTTTAAAATTGAAAATGGTTTTGAGGCCATGTATAGGTTTAAACAAATCCAGTTGCAATAGTTGTAAATATCCCTATTATCAGAAATTTTAAATTGTCATATAGCAATAAATCGAGTGGTCCGCCTTAAATAACAATTGTTGCTAATTGACGCAGATTTTAGTTTGTGTTAATACATTGTCTCTCAAAATTCTGAAACTTGCAACTTTCAGGGCTCAGACTCAGATGATACCAGAATGTCAATATAACACTTTTATAAATTAGGTTTATAATTTACATAATAAAATATTTTAGAAATTCAAAACACAATTTTGCTACTATTTTTCAAAATGTATGAAACCATTAACATCTTTTTCAATTTCTAAAGTGAGTCCGAGTCCTGAACATATACATATCAAAAATTCAAATTTCTTACTACGGAACGTTGAAAGATACAAAAGAAAAATCTGATTAGAAGTAAGTATACCATTAAGCCATTTCCCTTTTAGGGTAGGCGTGACACTACCCGATTCGGGTAGTGTTTCTAGGTGGATAGTTTCTTGTAGTAAATAACTACTACAAGCGTGGGCTCACCACACCCACGGTGGGCCAACAGCACGTAGTATTCTCGAATGGTCACCCATCCAAGTACTAACCACGCCCAACGCTGCTTAACTTCAGTGATCTGACGAGAACTGGTTTTTTCAGCGTGGTATCGCCGTTTTTTTTTAATTTCTTTAAAACAGACCGACATGTTCGTAAAACCCGTTTTTTCTAACTCAGGGTGTTTTAAAACCTGGAAAATTGATAAAAACTGGATAGGTACAAAATCCCATGAAACCCAAAAAAATTACATGAATCTAATACCTTCCATCATAAATAATGAAAATGCAAAACTTCTAATTTCACGACCAAACTATGCGTACTACCAAACAACAGGTAAAAAAATTTGTAGGTGTTTCAAAAGCGAGAAACTTGGCTGTTAAACCTTTTATCGCATTTGTCTTTGTCTATCTATAAGCTCTAATTTTTGATTTTATTATAGCATTTTCAACGTCAAAAACATGAACCATTATCCCTATTAAAAAACAATCAAAAAAAATGTTCTAGAATTTCATGAAAGTCATAATTTTTTTCTGGGCTATTTATCGTATCGCGTGTGATTTCGTTGGAAAGTTGAATTTGTGATTTTCCCATTCTTATTTTTCATGGCTAAAAACATAAATATTGGTGGTCGAAGGCTGTCTAACGAACGTGAACTGTCTTTTTAGACCTCAAAAGAGTGCACCGAAGAAAATGTGGAATATATTTTATTCAACATTCATTTTACTGGTTGAATATTTAACTATTTTGTTAAAAATTCTTTTTTTTTGTTTTTTTTTTTAAATTAATCTGTTCTACTCAAAATTGAGTTGTTCTACTGAAAATTTAACGATCCCATTATGGGTAGAAAATTGACACTTTTTAGTTAAAAATTCTTGAATTTCGTTGAAAATTTATGTACTTTATGTTCTCTTTTTCAGTGGAACAATTAATCTTTTTGATTGAAAATTCAACTATTTGTTTGAAACTTCAACTATATTGTTAAAACATCATTTTATTAGTTAAAAATCCATCTCTTTTGTTAAAAATTCAACGATTTCATTAATGGTAGAAAATTGATCCTTTTCAGTTAAAAATTCAACAATTTATTGAAAATTTACATATTTTGTTATAAGGCTGTCTTTTCTAGTGGAAAAATTCTTCTCCTTGATTAAAAATTCAAGTATTTAGTTGAAGCTTTTTCTACTTTGTTGAAAAATTCATTTTATTAGTTGAAGATCCATCTCTTTTGTCGAAAATTTAACTATTTAATTAAAAATTCTAATTTTTGTTGTTGAAAATCAATGTTTTGAACTTTAAATTTAAACATTCTATTTTTGGTTGAAAATTAACATTTCTGTCAAAAATTCATATATATTTTCAGGTTTAAAATTAAACTCTTTTTTGAAAATTTATTTGTCCTGGTAGAAATTTTACCTTCTTGTTAAATATGGTATTGTTTAGTTAAAAATTACTCTTTTTTGTTTGAGTATTTACCTATGTTGTTTATAATTTGTCTTCTATGGTTAAATTTCACTGTTTCTATTTCAAATTAAAATCTTTTATTTTTTGAAATATCAACTATAATTTAGTTAAAAATTAAACAATTTTATTATTAATTCAATTAAGTAGTTGAAAAAACTGCTATTTTCTTACAAATATAATTATGTTTTTCAAAATTCAACTTTTTTGTTGAAATTCGAATTATTTTGTTCGAAATTCTCCTATTTTTTTTAAAAGTCATCTCTTTTGTTCGAAAATTCAACTCCTCTGTTGAAAATTCCTCCGTTTGGATATAAACTTCATCTTTTTGGTAGGAAATAAATATTTTTGGTTGGGAATTAAACTACTCTACTACTACTCTATTATTCCTCTATTTTCATGAAAAATCACTATATTGCATCCTCATATAGAGGGAGGTTCGTAATGACCTAAATTTTCAAATCTACTTTTTTAACATAGTTCTATATTATTCGACTCCAGAAGTTCGAAAATACCAGTTTTTAAATGTATTGTAACATGTAATGTAGTAATAACAATAACAATAAAAAATAAAACAAAAGCAATAATAATGTAATGTAATATGTAACTTTTTTCTATCGACCATATCTCGAAAAATAAAAGAGCTATAATCATGGGAGGAATAATTGTAGCTCGCAGATTTATATCCAGGTCTGATAGTATTTTGACCTAGATTAGCCATTGGAAAGAGTTTTTTTTGTTCAGAGATTTTTAAAAAATACCTTGTTTATAGGAGAAAAACTTTTTTGATATTCAAAATACAACGATACTATATGTAGTGTATTTGTTTGCGTCTTCTAGATGGATGGATCGACCTTTTGCTGAACCTTTTGTGCCCCACCAGTACCGATTTATGATGTTTCAAAAAAATGTTGTATTTTGTTTATATGCGAAAAACTTTATTTATATCAGTAGTACTACAGTACTGTATCTGACATGTTTGTTAGCGTTTTCGAGACACATCGAATGGTCTACTGACCACCCTTCCATTACCTCTAATGATCTAACAATACCGATTTATAGATTTAGAAACTATATTTTGTATCTTGTTCATATGAGGCAAACCTTTATAATATTGTAAATACAACAGTAATGTATATAATATATTTGTTTGCGTCTTCAAGATGCATCGATTGCTTGATTAAAAAACCTTTCATGACCTACTATAACCTACCAATATTCCTTTTATATTTTTTAGCAAAATGATTTACCTTGTTTATGAGGACATTTTTTACATTAGAAATATAACAGTACTGTATTTGATATAATTGTTCGCGTCTGCAAGACGCGTGAAGTGACTTATTGACAAACTTTCGAAGACCATTCTAGACCGATCAATGGTGGTTTAGAAGGTTTGAAAAAAGGTTTCATTATTTATATGAAACAAACTTTTTTTAATTTGGAATACAACACTACCGTAAGTTGAAAAGTTTTTTATTCAAACGGAACACATCGATTGACATTTTCATGTGTTCTCTGACTTTCGGTAAGAAACATAAGCTTAAAAATATTCAAAGTCTAATTTTTTTTTTCAGAGAAAAATATCCCTCTGTGAGGGGGTCTACCTATGAGGAAGCCTGCCTATCAGGAAACAAAGTTCTCATGAAATAAGCACAAATAATCACACCCATATTAAATACACCCAAATTATTCTGCAGCGGAATTTCCCCTGTTTTGAGAACATCTGGGGCTGTGAATTCTACTAAAATATTATTTTTGTATGCTTTGTGTTATATTTTAGGCAATTATCAAATTAAATCGATGAACAAAATTTTTACTTTAAAGGCGCGTGGAATGTTCGTATTTTTGACGTTACCCTGGGGGGTCAAGGTTTGTGTGATGGTCTGTGACGAAGAAGGGGAAGGCTGGAAAAAGTGTTTAAAAAAGCGTGACGTATTTTTTCAACGGCCCTAAGGGGAAAAAGAAAACTTGCAGATTTATTAATGCGCTAAGATATTAATAGAGAACGTGCGCGGAAATAAAAGGATTGCGAATCGGAGGAACGCGTGGGTGTTTGGGGGCCGCCCATGTCGATTGGCGTGCGGTCTGCCCGCAGTAACAATTTAATTACAGCATCGTCCGATATGTATAGCAGCCACCCACGATAAATTGAATTTGCTACGGTATTAAGGCCCGGACGAAACTCGATTTATACCAGCTTGGTTCTGTACCCGGCAGCGCTAAACAGTAGTCAAGGAATAGAGAGAGGAGAGGTTATAATTAAGAGGTTCATCATCTTGGAAATTTGCTCATATAACTTCCCCTTCGGCCATCCGATCAACGAAATTGTTATTATTTTTGCCCCAGCCTCCGGCCTGATTTCACAATTACGATAGCGCTTCGAAATCAGAACAGATGATCGTTTGCGGAAGTTTCGCAAATGTAATTAACAATACATCTGCACGAATTCCAAAATGGCCTTCATCGCAAATAGCGCTATAAATTTTCATTCAGTGTTTCATATTTGATTTGTATTTTATCTGTATTGAAAGATATTATCTTAGGTTCAATGGGTTTTATATCAATAGGCTATATCTCTAAAGAAATAAAAAATCATACAAATAGTTTCGTTTTGTAGTATGAGCAACTGCATGTCAAATCCCCTGAAGAATTTCATCCATTCTTAGTAATTTTGATAAAAATTATAGTATCCGTTTTTCATTATATTTTATTCTCTTAACTGTTGGAAGAAAACTCCTAAAATTATTATACCATCAAGCCACTTCCCTTTCGGGGTAGGCGTGACTCGCTCGGTGAGGAAAGGAGTAATGTGAGGTAGGGGGTATAGATATAGGTATATATAGGTAGCTGATCAATCTCTCTAGCGATCACCCCAAGTGAAGAGCCTCACAAGGTTATTACCATCTTAACTGATTTCTTTCCCATGTGTCAACTATTGTCTCTTTTGCACCACATTCATTGTGGATTATCTCGTTTCTCACTTTGTCCATCAGTGTTTTCTTGCATATTGTGCGCAGCGGTTTCATGCCAATCGCGTTAACTTCACTCTCTTCCTTTTCTTGACAGGCCCATGTCTCGCTACCGTATAGCACAGTCGGTACAAATATAGAACTATGTATTGCCATTTTAGCTCTTTTTGATATGTTTTTACTTCTAACAATGGATCCTGCTCCATCGATAACCTTCTTACCCTCATTGATGCGCCTATCTAACTCCCCATATATCTTTCCGTCGCTAGTGAATAGGCTACCCAGATATACGTACTTGTCAACTTGTTCTAATCTCTCATCATTTAGGACAATGTTGCATATTGTTTTCTCACGTTTTCTCTCTAACACCATGATTTTTCTTTTATTACGTTCATTTTGAGGTCCATGTTCTTTATGCTTGTATTATAAGTTCATTCAACATTCTTTGCAAGTCCTCGATTGATTCTGCGATAACAATCTTGTCATCTGCGAAAGTTAACCCACGTACCTTGACTGTTTCGAGATCTACACCTTCTTCATCGAAGAGGGCAGTTCTTAGACACTTATCCATGAATATGATAAATAGCCACGAGGACATAACGCATACTTGTTTCACGCCTTGCGTAATATCGAACCAGTCACTCAGTTTCCCGTTTACCCTTACGCTCGCTTTACTACCTGTATATATTGTTTTTATTGCTTGCAGGAGCCCTCCATTTACTCCGTATTCTTTCAAGACTTCCCAAAGTTCACTTCTTTTCACCTTGTGAAATGCTTTTTCTAGGTCAGCAAATGCACAGAAAACTTTCTTTCCTACTCTGAAACTTTTTTCTGTGATTTGTCTTAAGCTAAATATTTGATCCGTGCATGATCTTCCTGGCATCAATCCACTTTAGGCTTCCCATATCTTTTCTTCTGTTATTTTCATCACCCTACGAATAAGTATTTTTGAGTATATTTTACTTACAGCACTTAATAAGCTGATAACTCTGTAATTGTTTCAGTTGCTTTTATCTCCCTTTCTTTTGTATATTGGTACGATAATTGCTTTTCTCCAATCGTCTGGGACTTTTCTCATCTCGATACATGAATTTATCAATTCACACAACCCGTGAGGTATGTCCTCGCCACCGTATTTAAGCATTTCAGCGCTAATACGTCTACACAAGCAGCCTCACCGATTTTTAAGTTCTTAATTGTATCTCTAACCTCGGTGACATAGACTTTCTCAATTGGGTTTTATAATGCATTGTGTTCTATGTCACAGTTGTGTTGCCCTATAGCTTCACCTAATAATTCTTTAAAAGTATCTTTTTTTAAAGCGTGTACTATCCCGTCTGTATCATATAGCATTTCACCTTTCTTGTTTCTCATGCTGCCAAACTCTGTACTTTTACTTCCCTTATTACTGAGAAATTCAAAAAACTTAGAAGATATTCATTTATTCAAAATTGAAAATGTTGGTTGTTTCATTGAACTTTCACAACTTTGGTGATTTTAATGATATTAAAATGTATTTTTTTAAATATTCACAATAAGACGCAGTTTTGAAGAAATATTTTTTGAATTTAATTTTTTTTTAAATCAAAAAAGATTGAATTGCTACCAAAAGAGATGAATTTTTAACAGAAGAGTTGAGGTCACAAGCTAAAAAGTGGAATGTTTTGAAAAACAGTAGACTTTTAAACCCAAAAAGATTAATTTTGATCCAAAGAAGATTGTTTTTCAATCAAATAGTTAAATTTGCAAACTCAAAAAAATTATTTGCAGCCCAAACAGTTGCATTTACAACCAAACAGTTTAACTTTCAAGCATAACATAGAAAATGTTAACCAAATAGTCGAATTGTCAATCTATGAATACGAATTTTCAACCAAATGGTAAAATTAAAAAAAAAAGAATTAACTTCAAAGAAAAACAGTTGCATTTTTAACCAAATAGTCGAATCTCCAAGCCAAAAAGACGAATTTTTTGGCTGACAGTTAAATTTGCAATCCAGAACTTTTTTATCCATGAAAATTAATTTTCAATTGAAAAAACACTGATTTTCAATCCAAGAAGACGAATTTTAAACAAAGCATTTGAATTTACGAACGAAAAAGATCAATTTTCTACCAGTAAATATAAATTTTCAATCCAAAAGTACGGATTTTCTAGCCAAAAAGACGAATGTTCAACAAAAAAGTTGGGTTTTTGACCAAAAAAGATGACTTTTCAACAAGTTAGTTTAATGTTCAACATCATAATAAAATATTTCATCAAATAGTAGAATTTCTAACCAAAAGAAATACATTCTGAACCTAAAATATAATAATAGAATATTCAAATAATAAGAATTAACTGTCAACCAAAAAAATGAGTTTTTAAGAAAATAGGTCCATTTTTGACAAAATAATGAATTTTCCAACCAAGTAGAAGACTTTTTAAGCGAAAGATATACATTCTAAACCAAAAATATAATAGTAAACTTTTCAATTTTCAACCGAAAAGGGTGACTTTTCTAAAAAAAGATGAAGTAATCAAATCTTCAAATAAATAATTATATTTTCGAATAAATAGTATAATTGTGAACTAAAACAAAAATAATCCTAAACCAGAAGTAAAATAGTAGACATGTTAAATAAACAAAAATTAACTTTCAACCAAAAAAGATGAATTTTAAACCAGAAAAGATGATTTTTTACAAAATATTTGAATTTTCAACAAAATAATGTTTTCAAACAAGTATATAAATTTTCAATCACAAAGTGTGAATTCTCAAATAAAAATCCATTAGCTGAATTTTCCACTAAAAACCAGTTTTTCACGAAAATTATAATAGTTAAATTTTCAGTTAAGAAAATTAATTTTCAAATGAAAAAAACGAATTTTTAACAACATCCATCAAGTATTGGAATTTGTAACCAAAAGAGATGAATTCTGGGCCAAAAATAGAACTGCCCTACTGGCAGTGTGACGTAGTTGTTGAAGGGCCTCTAAGAGGATTTTTGAAGGACAGTTTTTTAAAACCTTTGTTGTGTTTCAAGTTTGAAATATCAGGTTTTGTTGAGTATTTGCAAAAATTGAACGAGACAAAATGCCTTGGAGGCACGTGGCACGTTGTAGTTGTCTTACCCACGTCAAGAAGGAGGATATTATTTCAAAGCTTCGCCACCCATAGAGCCGTTTCCCAACTGCGGATTTTGTAGTCTGTAGTGAATACAAAGCAGTTTAAACTTTAAGCGAACAATATGGAAGGCTAAAAACCGCCAAGAGTGTTCTTTTCTCTGATGTCTTCTTTTCAAGGAAGTGAACGTCAAATTGTGTTTTTTCTTTGAAGGTTTGCGGAACTCGTGGAAGATAGAGAAACTGTAAACTGTAAAGGAACAGTATGTTTCCAGAGCGTGCCACCGCATCCCATTAAACACATTATACTTTTTCTTTCAACGTCTCACTTTTTCCCGCTTAGCACATTTTTTGAATTCTTGGAAAAAATCATTTTCGGAACTTCTGTTTCCAATTATCTAATAAACCGCTCTTAAACAATTATTTAATGTTCTAAATATTATTTGCAAAATAATTTCATAAATTCAATTTCCTTTTCTTGAAAAATTGTAGTCGCGAGATTAATCTGACTTATAGTTGGCTATTTTCATTTTGTTTACTTAATAAAAGTTAAGATATGTCTGCTCCATCAACTGAAGCCACGCGACAAAAAGGGCTTAACGATATCCATTGAATAAGTCACCTGAAGTCTGTTCAATTTATTCGTATTCAGACATATTCAGGTGACTTCTTCAGATATTAGTTAAGCGCCTTTTCGATGCGGGCCTCAATTCAGTAAATTAAAATTACCAAAGTAAAGTAATTTTATTTCTAAAATGTTTTCTAAGCATCTCAAGAGATGACAGAAATGAAATTAGGGACAAAAACTTAGAATATCTCAATTTATAAAATGCATGTCAGTAACGACAACAAGATTCCAAAATAATTTAATCTTGAAAGAATTTAAAAAATTTTTTAATAAAATGTAGATTTTTTAATATTTGAAAAACGGAAACCTTTTAGGATTTTGAAAGGTTTTAAGAGGAGAAACAATCTTAAGATTCCTCGAGAAATTTAAAATGATTTTTTATTTTCCAAAATTAATTTGAAGAGAATATTTAAAACGATTTCAAAAGATTTCCAAAATGTTCAAAAAATAATCTGAACGATTATAAAACAATTTTTGAATTTTGTAGAGAAGGGAACCTGAAAGGGAAATCGCTTAATGGTATATATATATGGAAAATTACAGAAAAAATTCGAACCATTTTAAAAGAAGGCTTGAAAGATTTTAAAAGATTCAAAAATAATTTGAAATTTGAAAAGATTCCAAATAATTTTTAACAAAAAGTACATTTTTTATGATTTTGAATAGAATATGTTAAGCTTTCTAAGAATTTTGAAAAGTTTAAAGAATACAGATTTTTCTTGAGATTCCTTGAAAACCTTTAAATGACTTTTTATTTTTCAAAATTATTTTAAAAAATAATTCAAAAGATATCAAAAGATTTCTAAAAATGTTAAACAAATCTGGAAGATATTCAATCTTTAAAGCAATTTTTCAATGTTGAAACATTTTTCGAACTTTCAATAACGATTTGAGACATTTTGAAAGATATTTAGGAATTTGAGAAATTTTGAGGAGTTTAAAAAAAAGTTATCAAATATTTTTTTATTTTTTTTCGAACTTCTATAAATTCTAAATATCTTTTTAAATTACTCGAATTTTTCTTAGATTTGGTAAAATCCTGTAAAATAAAAAAAATTCTTCAAAATTGTCTAGATATTTTTCCGAAATATTTGAAATCTTCAACTATTTTTTTGATAATTCGTCTTTTTGGTTTCAAAATTCATGAAAAAAGCAACTGTTAAGTTGAAAATTAATCGGTTTTGATTAAGGACATAACTGTTTTGTTGAATAGTCGTCTTTTTAGATGAACTCAGTTCTTTTAAATTTGAAACTTAAATATTTTTAGTGGAAATATTTGGTTGAATATTAATGTATTTCATTAAAAATTTGTCTTTTGGACAGATAATTAATCTTTTTGTTTGAAAAATACCTAACGTATCATCAAGAAGATGTTCAAAACTAAGTTTGAGCATGAGAGATAATTCAACATTTTTTTCACTAATTATATCGTTGGTCATGCGGTATTAAACCCGGGACCTAACGTGCACACTGATCAGCTATTGTTTACTCAAAATTAAAATCTTTTTGTTTGCAATATCCATCATGTATTATATTTTTTGTTGAGCATTTACCTTTTTGGTTTAAATTAAAATAATAGATATAAAATTGGCAATGTGAGATGACGACTTTCAAACAATTAAAGAGTTTTATTAAATAAATTTCTGCACAAACCTTAGTATTGCGTTTCAGGACAAGTATTGTCTCATCATCAGACCTTATACTTGACCTTATTCATGAAAAATAGGTTCTTAATTCTGTAGCGAAATGAATGTAAAAAGACTATTGTCAAGATTTTTTATAAAACTAATAATTTGGACTGGAAAAATGAGGTAATAATGTGAATAAATGGTAAAATGACAGCAGTAGCTGGGTGATGATTCTCGACTTGTCAAGATCTCGAATGTTAAGCACGAACGGGCGCGATTAGCACTCGGATGGGTGGGGGAACCGTGTTCGAGATTCTCGCTTAGTCGTGTCTTCACTATGTTCAACTAAGTAGGTTAGTAGGAGGTTTGACGCCGATGATGGATGCGGGCTCTCGATGCTATCGAATGTCTACATTCAAACTCGCCTGTCGGTAACCAGCTGTGCTGAGGAGTTTTGGTTTTCTGCAGTTTTCCACTTCTCTGGCCAAATGTTCAGACGAATGCAGGCGCTTCTAATGAAAATGCAGCTGTAGACGGTATGGGATTTAGGGACTCCAAGTACATGAGGCATTACCTGGGAGTTTATTGCGAGTTGGTATATTTGGGGTAATTGGAGTACTGGGGGTTAGGTTAAAGGTCTGGCGATCGTCTATAAAAGGGGGAATTCAAGTACACTAAGTAATGTGGATTCTCTATATCTAAATGTCCAAAAAGAATGTACAAGTGAGTAATGAAATACAATGAAATATAAAAAAATGATAAGATAGAGTGGAGAGGGGTCTCCGCCTCCATCTTGATGTATGAGCACTCAGAAAATTAGAGTGAAACTCTGGTAAAATTAGAGTGAAACTCTGGTAAAATTAGAGTAGAAATCTAAAAAATAAAGTTGTTTTTTTCTAGTTCGTAGAGTTCACTTGCAAGTTAAGAATGGGACATGCCCTTGGTTTTGGGTTGGTGGCCTCGCAGCATGAATGGACAGATGTCGTTAGGCGTGCCACATAACACAACACGACCGAAAAAAATAAGGGTGGAATTCCTATTGGAATTGGAGGCACTTGAGCGCCAAGAGTGTTCCATTTCAATCGGGCGGGCAAATCCGGCGACCTTGTGAGCACTTCTGACACCACACAACCTTGATGGTTCCGCCCTTGTTACGAGGGAGGACCTGGTGCACTTTCTAGTGTGTACATAGCACAGTTGCAAATAGAGTGGTACTGATGAGTGGCACCGATAGGTAAAGGCTCAAAGAATCTTCGCTGCGTTTATTGTCCTGCATTCATGAATGGCGTGGGAGGGGGTTAAACCCTAATCCATCGTATAAAGTGAAACCCGTCCGCATTTCCTGAATGTTTCCACGAAGGACTCAGCAATACCAAAGTAAGGGTGGGAATTTTTCCTCTTACGTCTTTTCTCCATTCAGCGGATGTTCCTGGTATTACCTAACATCATACGTGTTTTTTTCCCAAAAAAAAATTCCTGGAAATGAAGGGGTCGGAAATGAAAGGGTTTCTTGTAGAATCTAGAGTTTATAGACCCCGGACGTTTGGGCTTTTACTTTTCCAGAATCTATAGTAAATAGTAGTTTCATAATATGGGTGAGCTTCACTGAAAGAATGTTTAGGTCGGCTAACTATTTAGTTTGTGAGATATGGTACTGCTATTTTATTAGTTGGCACAACAATTTTATTAGTTGCAGTGACTATTTAGTTAGCACCAGCAACTAATAAAACGGTTGTCCCAACTAATAAAATAGCAATACTATATCTTACAAACTAAGCAGTTAGACCATAACTAACCATTTCTTTAGTTTATGATAAAGTACTGTGAACTGAAGTAATGTGTGATAAAGGTAACTTACGAATGCTCTAGGAGTACAGTAAGGTTTAAAATTACTTGATCCTTAACATGATTTATAGAATTGACAAAAAAGGCTAATTGCTTATTGTAACCAATTTTAAAAGAGAAAAAAAATATAAAATATAATATAATGAAAAAAAATACTTTATTTAAACCTAAATATTTGCATATTTGTGTTTTTTTCTTCCGATTTAGGCAAAAGTCGTAATTTTCTTTTAATTTTTATTTTACAAATTCTTATTCTATTCCATGAAAAATTCGTCACAATGATATTCGTCACGTTTTTATGGAAACTATTTTATTTATAAATAATACGTACAATCATTTTAAGTTAGTCTGTGTTTTGAATTGATTAATTTGCTAAATAATGTTTAATAAAAACGTGGCAAATAGCATTGTAAAGAACCTTTCAAGGAATAGAATGAACTTTTGTGAATGGAAATTGAATGAAAATGACGTCTTTTGCCTAGAGCGCAAGAAAAAACACAAATATGGAAATAACTATATTTAAATAAATAATTATGACTGGCACTATTTTTTTATTATTCACTCCTAAGTTTCTCTCCAAAAATTGCATTCAACTGCATTCCAGTTACAGAACAGGTAGAAATTATCTACACGCCTACTTTTTCAACTGCTGCTAAGGTGCCATAATTTTAACAATATTAACCTGGAATTTTTTAAAAATTTGTTAATTGTAGCGCAAGAATTGCTTAATTTTTTTTTTAAATAGGAAGAATTGTTGTCCGTGAGGGAAGTGATATTTCTTGAAAAAGACATAATTTGAAACAGATTTGAGGGATAAATTTGACCTCTTAATCTCAAATTTATCAAATTGTACCCTGATCAAGAAATTTCTGTATTATTCAAGATGAAATATTCAGAATTGTAAAAATTAAAATTTAGTTTCTCACCAAAAGAAAGAAATTTCCGTTTCCAGGTTTTAGAAAATTTAAAAAAAGGTAAAATTTCCTACTTGTTTTTAACAATGCGTTTTTAAAATAGAGTATCACAGCTAAAATGACAGAGGAAGTTCGTCTATACTGATTTATTTTTTTGACAATTATTTTTAGAAGCTCTGGCCAATGTCATAGAACCATCTCAACCTAAATGTTTCCAATTTCAGAATGATGAAAAAAAAGTTCCTGAAAGTATTTTCAGATTATAGTAATTATTTGAGCATTAGGAAATACATTCATGCACCCATTATAACCTGACGTAAGTAATCCGTTCTTAAACTCAAGGTGATAATCTCTAGAGCAAATTCTAAAGAGGGTCATTGCTTGTTTGCATTTTCTTTTGTACCCGAAATACGCAATTCTGGAAAAGCTTAAGTCCTTCCGCTTACGTAATCCAGATAATACATTACGCCTTCCTAAGATGATTTAAATCTTACCCCAGTGGAAATTATTTCTTATCCATGGCAAAATATTAAATTGGGCCGTTCAAAGACTACGTTGCTTTACCCCTTTTTAAAATAATTCCTTCTTTTCCCCCTGTTTTCAAGAAACTTCTATTATAGATTGAAGACTTAACTATTTTGTTCAACATTTTTTTTCTCTTTTGAGAATTAATTTTTTTCCATTTAACATTTTAGTATTCTATTTTTGGTTGGAAATTAATCGTTCTTTAGTTGAACATTCAACTATTAAATTTTTCATTGATAATTCATATTGTTTGGTTGAAAATTGTTTCAAAGTTGAACTACCTTCTTTAACAATAATTGTATTGGTTGAAGATTTAACTAATTTGATAAAAATTGTATGTATTTTGTTGTAAATTCATCTTTTTTGTAGAAAAGTATACTTCTTGATTGAAAATTTAACTGCTTTGTTGAAAATTGAATTACCTTGTTAAAAATTCATTTTATTAGTTGAAGATCCATCTCTTTGGTTAAAAATTGAACTATTTTGTTATAAAATTCGTTTTTTTTTTGGTTGAAATTTTGTCTATCTTGATTGAAAAATCTTTCATGGTTGAAAATTCAAACCTTTTGTTAATAATTCGTCTTTTTCTTGATATTTTGTCCTTTTGGTTTGCAAATTTTTGTAAAAATGTTATATTTTTTCTTTGCAATGCAACTATTTGGGTCAACATTAATCTGTTATGGTTAAGAATTGAACTGTTCTGTTAAAAATCCGTCTTTTATGGGAAAATTCAAACTTTTTTTGACTTAAAATTGAAATAGTTATTCGCTGACATATCAACTATTACATATTTTGTTGATAATTCATATTTTTTGTTAAATTCGATTGTTTTTAATTCAAAATTTAAATCTTTTCTTGGTCGAAATATCAACTATTATATTTTTCTTCAAGATTCAATCTTTTTTTATTGCGAATTCAACTACTTGGTTGAAAGTTGAACTTCTTTGTAAAAATTTTACTTGAAAATTCGCCTTCTTCATGTTTAATTCAACTATTTTCTATTTTAAAGTAAAAATTTTTTTGGCTGAAATATCCATTATTTTATTGGAAATGTGTCCCTTTTACTTGAAAATTCAACTATTTTGTTGTAAATGTAACTTTTGGGTTAATAATTAATATTTTTCACAGAAAATTTAAATATTTCATTATTGGTTGATGATTGTTCGTTTTTAGTTGAAAATCCAACAATTTGATTGAAAATGTATGCACTTTGATATAAATTCGTATTCTTTGTAGAAAATTATTCTTCCTGATTGAACATTTAACTGTTTGGTTGAAAGTTGAACTACTTACTACATTGTTAAAAGTTCATTTTATTTGTTGAAGATCAAACTCTTTGGTTAAAATTCGAACTATTTTGTTGAAAATTTATTTTTTTGTTGTTGTTGCAACTTAATTTTCTTTCAAAAAATTTAACTATTTCCTTCTTAGATGAAAATTTAACTACTTGGTTGAAATTTCATTCTTTCAGGTTGAAAATTCTACTGTTTTGTTGAAAATTCGTCTTTTTTGGTTAGAAATTTTATTATTTTCGTAAGAAATTTAACAATTTGGTTGAAAATTACCTTTTTGTTTCGAAAATTCATTTTCTTTGGTTGAAATTGGTTCTCTCTTGACTGAAAAATATTTCTTGATTGAAAATTCCACCCTTTTGTTTGTAATAATTCGTCTTTTTGTTTTAAAAATGTATCACTCTTGTTAAAAACTTTTTCTTATTGGTCAAAAATGAAAGTGGTCGGGTCGAAATTAATCTGTGCCGGTTGAGGATTCAATTATTATGTTGAATATCTGTGTTTTTTGGCTGAATTCAACTGTTTTTGTTTTAAAATTTAAATCGTTTTGGTTGTAACATCAACTATTAAATTTTTCGTTGGGAATTCATCTTTCTGGTTAAATTTGGCTGTTTATTTGATTCGAAATAAAAATCTTTTCTTGGCCTAAGAATTAATCTTTTTTTATTGAAAATTTAACTACTTGGTTTAAAGTTAAACTTCTTTATTAAAAACACATTTTTTTGTTAAAGGTTCATCATTTTAGTTGAGGATTCAACTTTCTTTTTCAAATTAAACTCTTTTATGATTGAAATATCCATTATTTTGTTGAAAATTTGTCTCTTACTTGAAAGTTCAACCGTCAATGTTTTTTGTTGAAATTTCAACTATTTGGTTGAAAATTCATCTTTTTTGGACATAAATATCCATCTGTTTTTGGTAAAAATAGTTTTGGTTGAAAATCCAACTGTCTGCTAAAAAAAGTCGCCTGTTTAGCTTGAAGATTCGACTATTTGGTTTAAAATACAACTGTTTGAAATAGAAGTTAATTCTTTTTTGTTTCAAAATTCGACCATTTGGTTGAAAATTCATCTTTTTAGCTTACAAATTTTTTTGGGATTGAAGAGTCAACTGTTTTCTAAAACATTTGACTGTTTAGCTTGAAAACTCGACTTTTTCATTGAAAATTCTTCTCTTCTAGTAGAAAATTAATCTTTTCTTGGTGAATATTCAACTATTTTGTTGAAAATAAAAGATATATATTGACTTGAAAGCTTGCGTTACATTTTCAATTCAATATGGTACTTTAACTAAAAATGATACATTAATTTTATTTAATACAATTTTTTCCACTATCATTGCCCTATTTATGTGAAAACACACCCTATTTCCCCTGTTTTTAGAGAATTTTGGGTGGGGTTCTTCGTATTTGTGATGTCACATGGGGGGAGGGATCAAGCTTTGTGTGATGAAGAAGTGGAGGGGGGGGGGGTGAAAAAAGTTTTCAAAATAGCGTGACGTAGTTTTCGAACGGCCCCTATGCTAATAGGAAGAACGATAATAAAATAGATAGGAAATTTATTTAAATAGAAAAATAAAATAAGTTTATTTATTTTTCCAGTTCAAAATCTGACACTTTGAGTGAGAGATAGGTGGTCCTCGAAAAATGTTTTTCCAGTGAAAGTTCTCAAGCGAAAGGACCGCAAACAGAACTTACGGGGATCCCCTGGGACGAGGCAGACGCCAGAAGATTTTGAAGAGGTTTTTTCTTCAGTAGGTATAATTAGGGCAGGTCTGGAAGTTTTAATAAGTACCTAGACGAGATTTAAGTCCTCCAGCACTCAAGACAAAACTGAAATTAAGTAATTATCAGTGATTATGAAGTTTTTCGTGGTCGAGGGGAAACAGTCTTGTAAATGTTTAAGTAGTTTGGGACTTAAATTTAGGGAGGATTTTCACTGATTTTTTATCTACCTACTTTCAAATCTGGAACAAAATGTCTGAAATTTGGGAACGTGCTAACATTGAAAATATAAACAATTTGAAAATCCATTATTAATTAAACTATTCAACACTACAAATTTAAAAGAATTTTGAAACAATTATTAATAATTTCGAATTGAAAGAACTTGAAATTTAAATATTAAGTATATTACGTACAATTTTTAAAAAAGGTCATTAATTTGAATGAAATTAAATAAAATTAAACTTTTATCATTTCAAAATAAAAGTGTTTTATATTGAATCAATTGAAATTGAACATTTCTAATTCGGAAGGTCTCAAAATTGAAAAATTTTAGACTGAAATTTGTAAAATTGCACTTTTCCATTAAAAAGGAGTTGAAATTGTATCATGTTAAATTAAAATCGTTTAAAATTGAATGTTTCACAGTCAAAGCTTTTTTAATTGTTATTACATAAGGAAATTAATATGGAAACTGAGTGGAGACATTTCTCTAAGATCAAGAAATAAAATCACCAGCATTTTCATCGTTACAATGAAAAAAATATTCAATAATCAAGCTATAAAATTGAATTATTCTCAAAAGACGTACAAAATAAAGCAATTTTAAATGGAAAACAATACAAATAAAAACATTTATACTACAAAATTTCGAATGGTTGATTCTACTTTTCTAAATGCAACCATTTCCATTTTAATTGAAATATAAAAACTTATGAAAGGGAACAAATTTTCATTCATCGATAAACATGAAAATTCAGAACTATAAAGTGTAACTATTCAAAATTTACATTTTAATTTCAAATCTTTCAATTTTTAACGCTTCAGTTAAAATCATAATTCATTCTTGAAATCTTCCAATAAAGTATTTTTCAATTATGAATAATTCATTTGATAAAATGTTCAACTGAAAATCAAACATTGTCAAGATATTACATTAAAAATTAAAAAAAAAGAAATGAAAAATACGAAACAAAATCGCTATGATCCCATTTTTTGCAATTGCGCAATTTTAAACCTTGAAATTCTCAGTTATTTTTTTTTCTAGGTTCAGTTTGAAATTTTGTAAAAACTGTTGATGTATGTTGTTGGCTTTAGATTTTTATTACAAAAACGATTTTGGAAGGGGAAAAACAAAAAATGTTTACTTTTAAAGAAATAATTCCTATGTGATAATAGAAAGTTTATTACATATTTTCTTTAATTCTTTAACTACAATGTTTAAATTTAAAAGCATAATTGAATAATTATGTAACTACAATGTTTCGTTTAAAAAATTTATAATGTTTACTACAGTGTGTTTTTTAAAATTATTTTACTGTCACAGAAATAATTTTCAATGTTAACAGACAACTCATTGCATTTTAATTTCAAAAATTAAAATTTTTAAATTTTCAAAAACAACAAATTTTTTTCAAGGAAAATTTGCATACAAGAAATTTCTGGGAAAAAATGTATCAAACGTACGTCGTTAAAACAATTTGTGAAGAAAAAATTGTTTGAATGCAATATTTCTTGACAATTCGTACTCTTACTGATGTGTAAAATTTTTTCATCAACATTTCGTTAATAAGGAACAAATATTCTTAAGATTATTTGAATAATTATGTAACAACAATGTTTTTTTATAATTTCGTATTTTTAATGCAGTGGTATCTTCAAAGGAATAAAATTTCACTAACACAGATATAATTCCTCATGATAACAGAAAATTCATTACTTGAAATTATTTCTCTCATACACACACAATTTTTTTAAAGGAAGGAAATATTGTTTAAAAAGTAAAAATAAAAATGAAATTAAAATTTGTCAATTCAATATACGTCGCTAAAAAATAATTTTAAAAGATTACTTCGACTGCATCAATTGTAGTTCGTTAAAAAAATGTTTCAATAATACTGGAAGATTTATTAATAGTTGTTAATAAAATTAAATCAAATTTCATTTTAAACTTGAAATTAAAGAATTTATCTGATTTCACAAATGAGATATTAACCAAAGAATAACACTGTTAAATGTAAAACTGCGTACCTACAAAAGACATTATGTAGGGGAGAGTGGAACTAAGCCATCACTTTTTTTCAAGTCGTTTTTTAATTAAAAATAAAATTTGTTTCGAAGCGCATTAGGTATTGTTAGATTGAGAATTTAGTTGGCTACAAAATGTTGTTTTTCATTTTACAGTGCGATGCTTTTTTTATCAATTATTATAAAAAAAGTGATGTGATGGCAAATCTGTCGAGCGAGAAATCGTGGGGCTAAGACGACACCCTCCTGGGACTAAGTCGAAAGACAATACCTGATATGTTGTCAAACAACTGTTTTTACATTCTCATCCTATAAAGAGAAGGTAATGGTTTCATGTAAAATTGGAATTCGTCGGTTTTTATCAAATGTTCACGTTTTGAGACACACTGAGTGAAGAAAAAACGATTTTTATAAAGGTGTATGTCTCTCTGTATGTATGTCTGTATATATGTCTTATTCTGTAGGCCCGAAGAAGTATTCGCTGCCGATTTAGCCCCACGCGTCAATTTTGTATATTGGTATCCGAAAAACATTGATAATCATCGGAAAATCAAAATTCAACAACACATTCATATTCAGCACCTATTTTACATAAGATGAATATACCTTGATTATAGTGGACGATGATATACAAAAGAAAAACACAATTTTCGACAAGCGTCGGAAAAACACTTTTTATGTCGTAAAATGTGCCATGTCATACAGAATTCCACGGAACTCTGTTGATAATGATAGGGCATTAGGTCATTAGGACCCAATTTTATTTAAAAAACCAAGTTCACACGGTTTACATTTTTCTCTAAAAAAGCAAGTGTCGGCTTAACCCCTTAATAAAATTCATTAATGAGGGTCATCATGGTGTGCCGAAATGTTTAAAGCAACTTAATTATTTTCAATTCACCTGAACCTAAAGCCAACATTGTACATCAACGATTTCTACAAAATTTATCATTGAGGGTCAATACAATCCCCCAGTGACTATTAGTTTGAAATGTTCAATATTTTTGAACATTTTCCAAAAAAATGCAATTATTAATGCCTAGTTCTAAAATGTTCTCATTTTTGAAGCTTGAATTTGATAATCCGACGATCCTGTAAACTGAAAACTGTCCCACTATCAATTCTTTCAATTTGATATTCTATGATTTTGATGAATTAAAAAAACTAGACAATTTTGTACGTTTCAAATTGAAACTAAACAATTCAGAGTATTTATATGAATTATTATTAAATTAAAAACTGACTAAAACTGAAACTAAACAATCTAGAATATTTAAATATAAAATTAATAAATATAAAACTGACTATCAAGGCTTTTGATATGTAATTTTACCATTTTGAAAGATTTAATGAAGATTTTTATATATTGCGTACTTTTATAATATTTTGCTCATAATATTATATTCGCCACTCATTTAACATCACAAAATATTTACTTTTTACTAAAAATAAAATTTGTCCCCTAACTAAAATCAGGACCAAAAGAGACCACACATATGCTGTCACAAATCATTGTTTTTAAGAAACCTGACTTACTTTTATGGTTAATTACTCGTTGCGTGCTCAAGACTTAACTTTTTCCATAAGTCGTTAATGAGACATCAGTGACGTCGAAGCAAATGCTCGTAATTTCAGCATTATGCAAATTCTCGATAATAATCCTGTTCAGGTTGCAACATTAAATTTCAACACAAATAAAAATTTTATCAGAATATACATTTGATAAGAAATGTATCTCATGTCTGTCTAATGTGTTATTTCGAAGACTATACACCTTCATAAATAATAAAAAATAAAGTACTTTTATAAATGGCTTTCAATTTGCCTCAGGCAACAAAATATCAGAAATAAGAGCTCATCAGAAATAAAATCCGAAGTACTCGTACCTTACATACAAAATCAGAGCGAGCATTCAGTGTTTCTTCCCGGCACGTGGCATTTAAAAAAGAATACTTATTGACTTGCAGGTTAATTAAGGCGAGTGCCCAATTTTTTCTCCGTGAGTTTGATAATAAAATACTCTTTTTGAAGCGACACTGCAGTTCCTTAAATGGCAGGCTCCAGTAAATGCTGAAAAATCAGAGAAAATATTACTGCAGTGAGTTCGCAATGTTAATTGATGCGAAGCTCGATTCAAAAGAATCAATCTCATTTTTGTTATGCAAAAGCAGAAGTGAGTCCAATTTTACAGGACCTCCCAAGAAGTGGCAGTGGTTATTGAAACTCGGATAATATTATAATATTTTTATGTAAGCCCGACGAAGTCAAGTGCCAATTTAGGAGTACCGAAATGTTGATTGCATTTTCATGACAACTCTCAAGCGCAAACGAGGGATGAATATTCGGAGAGTAGGTCGCAATAATGATTCTTCTGCATGATTAAAACGAAATTTTATCTTATTTTTATCAAGCAAAAGTTCATAGTTAGTTTCAAATTTGCATAAAACTCGTAAGGGTCCTTACATTCCTTATTTCTTCAAAATAAAATGAATTCTGCAACGAATATTTATAAAAGATGATCAATTAAAATGTTCCATTTCCCACATTTGTTGAAATTGTATATTTTTTTATTTTGGTCTTAATGACGCTAAAAATGGAACTACTTCTCTCCTTTATATTGCTTTCTGTTTTTATTGATTTCTATATCATTTGAATAATTGAGTTCGATTTATCACCCAAATTTAATTAAATGAATCAAGAAGTTTGCTGATACAGGTTTTAGATTCGAAACGCCCAGAAACGAATGCCATTCGATTTTGCGGTACATCGAAGATCCAGTTTCAATAACTTTCGCAAACATTTAAATTCCTTTGGAGATACCAAGAGCGCCGACGTAGGTCCATCGAAAAATGGGCAATCGATTTTCGAATATGGAGAGAGGATATAAAAAGGAATAATTAAAAGAGGAGCGATTCTTTTCAGTGAAATTTCTGTCTGAAAGCTTGAATTCATCCTTTATAGAACCTCAATCCACATTTTTACTAATTAAGATAATAATTAATGATTTAATATACTATACAATATAATGAATAATAGTAATATATTTTTAGAAAATATTGGAACAATTGCATCGACTTTCTTATAATTTTAATTTATTTTAATTTTAATCAGCTTTACGTAAGCTGTAACATGCTTTTGAATATAAGATTCTATCCTAGCAGGAATTAGAAGCCAAAAAAAAAATTAATAAGTTAATGTGGGATTTTATGTCTTAATAAGATGTTCTTAAAATACTTTTTGCAATATTCTCAGCCTTACTTATGTCTTACTTTTTCGACACTCATCCATTTTGAAGATATTTGCCATTGGAAATTCGCCAACTTGTTTGGTTTTGAATGCTTATAGCCGAAACTCATACATTTTTGAACATATTTTTGAAACAGGTCTATCTTAAAGATTTGAAATTGAAGATCCTTCAATTTTTAATGTGGGTACTTTAAAATGATATATTTTTGAATGCTTTTTTTTAATAGTTCAATTTTGAAGATTTACAATTCAGAACTCTTCTATATTTAATATATATAAATAAAAAATTTTAAATTTAGATGATTTTGAAGATCAACAGTCAAGTTTTCAATTCTAAATCTTCCAAATTGAAGAAATTTGTAATGTAAATCATCAGAATTGTAGACTTTTTCATCGTAGAACTTACAATTCGCACAACATTTATTGTCAATTGTCAAAATTGAAAACTATTTAATCTTAACGACTTACAATTAAAAGTTCTACGATTTTGAAGAATCACAATTGAAAACTGTTGAATTTTAAAGATTTATAAATAAAAATTGTTATATTTTGATGACATTGAAGATCGAAAGTCATATTTCCAATGTTAAATCTTCCAAATTGAAGAGATTTTGAATCTCGTTTTGAATGTAAATCATCAAAAATACAAAAAAATTTTATTGTAAATTGACTTTAATCTGAAAGATTTATAATTTAAAGTTTTTCAATTTTGAAGAGTTACAATTAAAAATTCTTGAATTTTGAAAGAATAGAATTACGGAATTTTTATGAAAAACTTCATTTCTAAAGATTAAAAATGTAAAAATTTTCAATTTTCATGCTTTGAAATTTAAAATTCTTCGATTTTAAATATGAATAAATAAAAATTCCTGAATTTAGAGGATTTTGAAGATCGAAAGTCCAATTTTCAATTCTTAATCTTCAAAATAAAAAAACTGTTGATTTTAATCATCCAAATTAAAAAACTTATCATTGTAAATCTTAAGATTTGCATAATATTTTATTGTAAATTGTCAAAATTCGAATCTCTTAAGTTTAACAGATTTACTATTCAAAGTTCTACAATTTTATAGAGTGACAATTGAAAATTCTTGAATTTTATAGACGCATAATTAACATTTAAAAAATTTTTATGACTTTGGAAAGCCAAAGTCAAGTTTTCAGCATAATGCCATTGTAATAAGATTGCTCTAAGTCTTTCAAAATGACAAAACTTCGAATATTTTATTATTATTATTATTATTATACTATCAAGCCATATCCATTTCGGGGTAAGCGTGACTCACTCGGAGGGTAAGGGAGTAATATGGGGGAGGGGGTATAGATTCTTTAGATTGATATAGAATTCCCGTGTTATTTACTTAAATAACACGTTTGTTCCACAAGAATACTCTGACCCAGGTCGCTGATCAATCTATAAATCATCAAAAATGCAGAAATTTTGAATTGTAAATTATCAAAATTAAAATCTTTTCTATCTTTAAGATAAGAAATTGAAATTTCTAAAATTTTGAAAATATGAAATTATAAATTATTAAAATTTCAAGATTTATATTTTAAAGGTATGTTATTTCGAACACTCAATTTTGATGATTTACGTTTGAAAATTCATCAATTTTAACGATTTGCGATTTAAAATTCTTCAATTTCTTCAAATTCTTCAAAAGTAAAAATGACTTCGTTGATTTTTTTTAAGCTTAAAAATTTTAAATTGTGAAATTTTTAAATATTTGCAATTAAAGACTCTTTGATATTAACTTTGTATAATAGAAAATTGATTTAATTCTTGGAAATTCTTATAATTTTTTACATATGCGACATATGTTTCCGTTCATAAAAAAGGAATTTTTCATTCAATTGCACAAACTTCAAATGGTAACAGAATTTTATGAGATTTCAAAATGGACGGTAGACAAAAAATTTGGACAAAGTCAATGAATAAATTTAAAGATTATTATATATAATTGAATGGGAAATGATTTTAATATCTTCTGAATTCAGGGAAAGTGCATGCTTTCTTTTTCTGAAAATCATTCATTCAACAATGACAACAATGTTGAAAAAGGTGAGTGTATTTTCGGTAAAATCGAAATTTTTTTGGATCCTGAGACTACTTTTCGTGACACGTGCTGCATTATGTGTGGCGCCACGTGACGTAAATGTGAACGTGCCACGTGACTCATCGCGTAACCAAATGGTCAAGCACGTTCCTTTTTCGCCTTCCTTTTCAAGTTTCAAAGAGCGAGAAGACATCTTATACCGGAAGGAAATGCCGCAGTTGCCGGACAAAGGACCACCCACCCCTGTGGTCGTTGAAGCTGTTCATTTTTACTTTCTGGGAGCCACTTTACGCCTCGCTTTACGCCCAAGAACACAAAGATTTATTGACTTTTTCCAAATAAATTCATCAAGAAGATTTTGTTAGAAAATCATTGGAAATGAAGAAAAAAAGCATTTCTTCCAACGAAAGCCTCTTTCAAGTAAAAATCTTTGTGTTTCAAATTCTACGGTAGCCGCTAGCGTGGCCCGAAAAAATAAAAAAAAATTTTGTCTGTCTCACCTTCCCATTTTCATTAATTAGGTGTGAAAATAATTGTGCGATTTTCTATAAATTTAGAAGAAAACGTTCAACTCATGATCCAAGTTCTAAGGCATCAATAGGTAGGCTCCACAAAAAATAATTTTACCCTACTTTTGTTTAAGATCAAGATACTACTACCAAAAGTAAAAAAAACCTGTATAGGGGGTTGAACATTTATAATGTGCTTTTGTCATATACCTTAGATTTCGTCAACCTTAAACAATTAAACATGACCTTATAAAAATATAAAACTACCCTTAAACTTTTTTAAAGTACCCTCTGAGGACGATATTTTGCTTCTTTTATAGTTCTTCATAAAATTTCTTATAAGAAAAGTCCTAGAATGACTTTAAAATATCGCGCATAAATGTTAAACGCAACTTTTAAGATATATACTTAGGTTTTTAAATTAATCTTCATCGCAAATTAGAAATAAAGAACGCTTTATCCAATATAATCTACTCGGAAAATTAAAAATGCACAAAAATGGGGGTTGAAAATTCAATTATTTTGTTGAAAATCCAACTATTTTATTAAAAATTTATCTTTCTTTGGCCAAGAGTTAATTATTTTTTATTGGAAAGTCTACTGTTTGGTTGAAAAAAATTCTTTTGTTAAAAATTCAACTATTTTCTTGAAAAGTAATCTTTTTCGGAAGAAAGTTAATTATTTTTATTTAAAAAGTTAAACGTTTCTCTTTTTTGATAGAAAAGTGGTTCTTTTGGATTGAAAATTCATCTTTTGTTAGAAAAGTCATCTTTTTTGGTTGAAAGTAAATTCTTTTTCATTGAAAAGTCTACTATTATATTTTTTGTTCAGAATTCATCTCTTCTGGTTAACAATTCGACTAGGTACTTGAAACATCATTTTTTTTTAATTGAAATATTTTGTTGAAAAGTATTTTTTTTTAGTTGAAAATTCATCTCTTTTTTTTTACGGTTAATTAATTTTGTTTGAAAATTTAACTACTTGATTGGAAATACAATTATTTTGTTCAAAATGCAAGCATTTCATCGTTTGATAGAAGAGTCATCTTTTTTGTTCAAAATTAATCTTTTATGGTTGAAACATGAAAGAAAATTCTTTTCAATTGAAAAGTCTACTATCACATTTTTGGTACAGAATTGGTCTCTTTTGGTTAAAAATTCTCCTATTTGGTGGAAAAATGGATTATTTTATTGAAAATTCAACTATTCTGTTGAAAGTCAGCTGTTTTGGTCGATAATTCAACAGTTTTGTTAAACGTTCATCTTTTTTGGACAGAAAATCTGGCCAATTAAGTTAAAAATTCATCTCTCAATAGAAAAGTCATCTCTTTTGGTTAAAAATTATTCTTTTATGGTTAAAAGTTAATTGCTTTTAAATGAAAAGTATACTATCATATTTTTGGTCCAGTATTTATCTGGTTTGGTTAAAAATTCTACTATTAGATCGAAAATTAAATTATTTTCTTGAAAATTTGAGTATTTTTCTCAAAAGCCATCGTTTTTGGTCAAACATTCAACTTTTTTGTTGAGTATTCGTCTTTTTGGGTGGAAAATTCCTCTCTTTTACCTGAAAGTTCAACTATTTGATTGTAAATGGAACTGTTTGGTTAAAAATTAATTTTTTGGTTTGAAAATTCGTCTTTCTTGACTAAAAATTAACTTTTTTGTTGAAAAATCATCTTTTTGGGTATAAAAGTCAAATTTTTTTTAAACATTCGACTTTTAAACTAGAAAATTCAATTCTTTTGTTGAAAATTAATCTTTTTTGTCTAAAAATTCCACTATTTTGTTGAGAATGCAATATATTTTAACTTGAAATCTTAGGAATATATGATATTAATGTTATTTAAAATAATTGATTCTTAAATTTTCTTGAAAAATCACCTGATATCCTCTGTTTTGCGAGCATTCAAGGCTGTGACGTCTGAAATTAGTTTTACAATAATTTACATTATATATTTTACCTAGGAGTTCTGAAATAGTTCATTCTTTTTGAAATATACATATATAATAAATCCATGAGTATTGAAAAAATATTATTAAAATGCTTAAATGTCAACCGAAAAAAATTCAATTTTTAACTATATGAGAACCGGGAAGTAGACTGGAATTTTTTTTTGAAGTTTGAGTAGCTGCCCTGAATTCCTATCATTCGAAATATATTGAAGAACTTCAAACTACAATCTGATAGGAATAACATTCTTGTTTATTTTAAGGTATTTTATTCTCATTTGCAGAAGAAATTTCGGGAGGTTATTCAGCAGTCGTGCCAACATTTTTTTGTACCAGTTGCTGATGTTAAATAAATAAATTTTGTATTCCTGCGGCAAACTACATTTCCATGGACTTGAGAACAACTTTAAAAACAAGACCATTCGAGGTTACACGTCGGCCCATAAAAGCGACTTCCTGCCTGTTTTATTCTATTTTACTCACATCAAAGACTGTGCGACGCTTTCACACGCCTCATGCAGAGGCGGTGAATTTATCCTGTTAACATTGTATTGCAATTATGCTGATAAAGCTGAGAAAGAAAAAAAATTGGTCCTGATTTAATTGGAGGAGACCACCACGTCGACATGAGAGAAAACAATGAATGAATGTAATGAATGGCATTCGTTACGCATTCTGTGACCACACATCTTCCAGTTGAGAACAGGTGCTATGCATTAGCGATATCGACCCTCGGCGTGGCGTCGCTGCTGTTAAGAAGTGCCTGGAGGAAGGTTTGGGTCCAAAGATATTAGGGACACCTTGTCTCCTGCCTCCAAATTAATTAAATTTCAAGCAATTACGGCCAAATTAAATTATATATCTCATATTGCTACAAGTTCAAACAATTTTTAACTTCAATTCAGTTCTTTATTAACTGACGAAAAAAATAGATGCAATAGTCAATACGAAAAATGCAGAATATCAAAGTTAAAGCCATTATCGCTGAGCCTACTCTTACCAGAAAACCTGAAGTTGCACAAATTGATGAAGCGAATGTTCATCAAATTTCAAATAACTGACCAGATACCTTGCTTTTAATTCAGGAAATTCGCCCCCACATTGTCAAACCCTCCAACTTTTATATAAAACTTAGCTTTAAAAACAACTAAGTTCCCTAAATTATGATTCACAGCCAGAGTTAAACTACAGGCTATGGTCGGTTTTCTGCAACTTTTCGTAGGTTTTCGAGAAATATTAAGCCCAAAAATTACCTAAAAGCTTATTATATATATCTTTCCCCAAAGCCTTCGACAAGCTTAGTTATAAGGTGCTGGTAAGAAAGCTTGACTTGCTGGATATTCCACACAACCTTAATGCTACCTTTGAATTTAGGACCAATCCTCTATGTAATTTTGATTACGGATATGGTAATAAGTTAAATAACTGAGAAATAATAAGATATTGTATAAAACTGCAAGATAAATTGAATAATTTTAGCAAATGTTGCTATCCAAGGACTCTTGGATAGCTTGAGTTATAAAGTCAAATTTGGTGAAATTTTTTATAGCTACGATGACACTCAGAGAGTCCAAGAAGATTATGAAATTTGTATCCTTTGATTTTTCTATAAATTCCAGAGCTTTTATAAATGCACACGTTTTACCTCTAAATATTGAATAAGAGTCTGGCAGTTTGAATTTTGACTTGTTTCAAGAGTTACTTTTCCCATCTTGTTCCTGTTTTTGACTTAGATCCATCAGTGTAAATTTGGATATTGTTAGAGAAGCTATTAATAAGATTTGTATAGATATCTTTGTATTCCACTGCTTCGGTTTGATTTTTAGGTAGTTCGTGGAGTGCCAAGATAGTTTCCGGTAGGGATATTTCCTATGGTGGATATATATGAGGTCTTCTTTGTACGATAGTTGGTAGATTTAAATTTGTCTTCTTTAGAACTTGTTCAACTCTAGCATAGAATGGTTTTGGATATTTGTCACGTTCCTCGTATTTATTTTGGTTTGTTTCTTTAAAGGTACTGTTGTAGGCAGGGTTATCTGGAATGGAAGCCAGCTTAACAGCGCGAGATAACGTTAGTTTTTTCCTTCTGATAAACGCAAGGGAGTCTCACCGGTTTCGCAGAGGATGCTACTAGTGGGACTGGAACAGAAAGTTCCTAATGCCAATCTTAGTCCTGCATTATGAATAGGTGATATTTTATCTGAGAGATCAGGTTTTGCCGCGTTGTAGACAATAGATCCATAATCTATTGACCTTACAAGAGCGTTGAATGTCTTTATGAGAAGTTCTTGTTCAGCTCTCTAGTTTCTTCGAGAGTTTCTTTTACCTAGACCTAGAGTTTTGAGTAAGTTTAGCCTACGTTTACAGTCGTCTTTTAGTTTTAGTTGGTTGATGTAGATTGTAGGGTAACTATATGAGGTTCGTGTCCAAGATTAGACCTAGAATTTTGATGGTATCAGTGACTATTAGCTCATTATTATTGAAGTGGAGTACTGTGTTCCTGAACTTTTATGGAGAAAAGAAAGCACATTGTCTTTGTAGTCAAGAATTTAAAGCCGGTAATATTGGACCAATTCTGAAGGGAATTTAGACATTTTTGTATTAATTCTTTAGAGGCTGGAGGTCTTTCCCTTTGTAGAAGATCTCGATGTTATTTGCAATCTTTTTTTTTAACTGGTTTGGGTAAGTTTTCTGTGACGTCATTATACGTTAGCAAAAATGATGTAACGCTGAGGACGGATCCCTGCTAGGAACTCCATTTTCAAGTTCAACTTTTTTGGACAGTTACCCATTAACTCTCACTGGGTTACATACTGTGTAAGAGAAATTTGTATCACAGATTTTGATTATTAAGCTTTAATTGCTTTGAGATAATAACTTTGCTCTTCTTTGCCAGTTCTCAGAACTAAATAATGTTATCACCTAGTTGTAAAACGACATTTGAGTAATAATAAATTTCTTTGGAATATTCTCTCATTTACAATGACATTACGGCATGTATCGGTCAGTAAAACAAGTACGACAGGATCGTATATAATCATGAAACTGATCAGAGAACTCGATTTACATCAATCGAACCAAATCAAGAACAGAAATAAATATCTGTTTAAAATCTCCCGCAATTTTATAATTCCACTTTGCAGTAGGTTTTATGCTTCATATCGAAATATTCATAATAGAATTAAATTACACATGGAATATAGAGTTCCCACATAATCGACGTGAAACGAATTCCATGCAGGAAATGGGACTACAAATGGTTTCAGTCGAGAGTGGTTTATCTTGAACAGACTGAACAGGTTCGTAGTCAGAAAGTTTGTTTGTAGAGGCTTAAGTAACTCGCGTATAATATATAAAAGGGAGGTAGGAGGTAAACTAAATTCCGCACGGAGGAAGGTTATCTAGACGGAATTACAGGTGCTCTCGAATCAAGAAAGGAATTTTTATACAAAGTCTTCCCCTGATATTTAGAAACAAAGAAACTTTACAAACACTCAGAAAAATATTGGTCTTGAATTAAAGAAACCGTTTCTTTCCCATAATTTTTTTCATTTAACCAGAAATTAATTCAATAGAAAATCATTTGAAACTGAAGTAAAACTTTCGTTTGAACAACGAACCATTTCTTCAAACCAAAGAAATTCTTTTGAATAAAAAGAAATTTCTTTGAATCAAAGAAACTTTTCTTTGGACTGAGAGCGAATGAATATTTTTCTGAGTGAACACAGTAAATCCTGGGACATCAAACCGATGCACATCATTCGGATTATCGAGTGGCAGTTGTTCTATTTTTTATTAAAAGTTTTAGGTTAGCCATGACCGACATAATATTTTTTAAACTATAGGAATGTTTTAGAAAATGTTTACTTAATAAGTAGTTGAACTTTCCACGAAAAAAGATCAATGTTAACCAAATATAGTTGAATTTTCAACTAAAGTGATGAATCCTCAACCAAAATAATTCACATTTAACAAAGCAGTTCAACTCGTCAATAAATAGTTAAATCTCAAACAAAAAAGATGAATTTTCTACGAAGAATGTAAAAGATGATATTTCAGTCCAAAAATATTTTTATTCTAGATCAAAAACAGTTTAATTCAACCAGAAATATATATATTTTTAACCAAATAGTTGAAATTTTAAATGAAAACGAAAAACTTGCATCCAAATATTTGAATTATTAACCAAAAAAGATAAATTATTAACTAAAAATGGAAAAGGTAAACTTTTAGTTCAAAACATTAATTTTTAACAACAAAAAAAAACGAATTTCCAAAAGAAAGTTAAAATTTCAACCCAAAAAAAACGATTAATTTTTGACCAAACAGTTGTATTTTTAACAGAAAATTAAAGTTCTATCACAAGAGATAAATATTTAAATCAAAAAGACAAATTTTCACCAAATAAATTTAATTTTCAACCAAGAAAAATTCTTCAGTCACAAACTAAAAAAAAATTACTACTAAATTGTTGAATTTTCAAGCTGAAAGCAAAATGTTCTACAATACAGTTGAATTCTCAACCCCCAGATATAAATTTTAAACAGAAAAGTTAATTTTCGAGCAAATAGTTGATTTTTCAACCCAAAGAAACGAATTTTAAACAAAACGTAGAATTTTCAGCAGAAAAAAATGACTTTCTAGCCAAATTGTTGATTTTTCAACAAAATAATTACTAGACATTTTTTACAAAAAATAATTAACTTTCCACCAGAAATGGTTTGATTTTCAAATAAGGAGATGAATTTTCAACTAAAATGATGAATCATCAAATGGATTGGATCAATTTCCAGTTTGGAAAAATGAATTGTCAAACAAAGGAAACGAATATTTAACTATGGAAATTAATTTTTTTCTTCCAGAAAAATTCCAATTTTCTTACATTGGCCTATTATTGTATATGCCTGTGGAAATTTCAATGTGCATGTAGATGGTAATGACTTGAATTTGTCACATAAAAATTGACACTCGACAGTTGCCACACATGAAAATTCATAACAGGCAACATTGATCCTGAGAATCGGATCATTGTGATGCGCAATTTGCGAACCAAAAAAATCTGAAATCTGTATAAAACAGTTGCATATCATTTTGATCCAATTTTTGAATCAGATTGATCAACTGGTATTTACTCTAAATAAACTTTTACAATGCGAACATTTTTAAGGCCTGATACGACTCGGAGAAGTTTGATCTATTCATTGTGGTGGATGATCTCTATTGAAATTAGTATTACCTTCGAGCATTTGCATTGGAATTAGATTAGGTTGTAAAGCCAGGTAATTGTTATTATCGAGTTCCTGCATCTCGAGAAGCAATAAGGAAATTGATTACTGAAGGAGATAACAACTATAATGATCGAAAAACAATTTTGAAGAGAGTACAGATTCAGCGCTACAAGAATAACCTTATATCTTCGAAAAAATTATTTCTACTTTAAGATTGCTTCTTGTGAAGATTAGTCTTTTTCTTGCATAGAAAATTCTTATAGATGTCGAAATTGTGATACCTAATATAAAAACAGTGATTTGATTTGCATCTACAATAAATGCCAGTTGATCAGTTTGATCCCACAATTGGACCATGAAATTGCGCATCAATTGCGATTTTCAAGATCAGCTGATTTACAGCCCAATATATGAAAATTTGAATTTTTCTACAATTCTGAAATTCAATTTTTTCAGCATTCCTCGTTGAATTGTAAAATTATTTGATAAGTAACAAATCAATCCTTTCCTTCGACCGACGCTTAAATTATCATATATTCCCATCCATTACCATAATTTTAAAAATGTATGAGAAGTTTGATGAATTACCATAATTTCTAAAATCTCTAAAATCATTATTGTGCAAATTTATGTCATTTTTGGAAAAATTATGAAAGTTGTAAAAATTTATGAAATTTATGAAATTTGTTGAAAGGACCCCGCACCAAATGTACAGAAAAAAGCCTTATGATAAAAAATTCTAAAAAAAATTTTTTCTTGTATTTTCGAACCTGCAAACTAAAAATTCGAAAGAAAAATGTCAGAAAGATGGACAGTTTTTAGACAAACACTTGTCCAAAGTTTCGATTTTTACATGTATTTTAATGGAAAAATGCTTATTTTAGCAAAATGTTTTTTTTCCTCAAAAACGCTATGATAGATTTGACTAAAACTTTTATATTTTGACGATCAGGCGTACCGAATCAAAAGATTCGTACCCACGATCTAGAAAGAATAACGATTCTTTGGGTATACAGCATGTTTTTGGGGGTGTTTTTGTACCCTAAACATCCAAGTAACATATATGTAAATCATCATTTCTTAGTAACTAAAATCAATAGAGATTTTTATTCATCCTCTACGGCATGAAACGACTTTTCAATAAGTGGAGTAAGCGTACATAGCAAGAATATGTTTTGACTTAATTTTAGGGGATGTTTTACCATCCCTTAAACAATGAGTCTTAAGTTCCTAACGCATTAATCAATAACGAAAAATTATTTTATTTTTAAATGCATGAAAGCTGATATTTTATGACAGAAAATAGTCGCGTACAACCCTAAAAGCTTCCTAAAGCACTTTCAACCCCTTATCAGATATAAAACCCACCCAAACTACCCCTAAATATTTTTAAAATTCAGCAAAACCAACCTAATTCAAAAATCCGCCCAATTTTTGCTGATGATAATTTCAATTGATGCCAAAGGGGCACACATAAAGTCCCAACCCTTCAGCACATGTAGAACTCACCCCAGCCACCCCCGAATATTTTAAAAGTTCAATAAAGTCACCCTAATTCAAAAATACGCCAGGTTTTTCTGATAATGTTTTCAGTTGATGCCAAAGGGAGAAGAAAGTGTCTCAATTCTTCAGCACATATAGAACTCATCCCAGCAACCCCTAAATATTTTTAAAATTCAATACAATCACCCTAATTTCAAAGTACACCAGGATTTTTCTGAAAATGTTTTCAGTTGATGCCAAATCTAAAATGCCAAAACTAAAATGATCATTTTCCATTAAAACACATGTAAAAAATTGGACCTTTGATAAGTGCGTATCTGGAAACTGTCCTTTCTTCTTACTTTTTTGAATTTATTGAATTTTTAAAATATAAAAAAATATTTAGACTTGGATGAGTTCCACATGTACTGAGGTGTTGAGACTTTTTGTGTGAACCGTTCGCATCAATTGAAAAAATTATCATCAAAATCCTGGATTATTTTGGAATTGGGCGGTTTATATTGAATTTTAAAAATATTTAGGGGTGACTGGAGTGAGTTCTATACGTGCTGAGGGTTTGAAACTTTTTTTTGCCCATTTGGCATCAACTGAAAACATTTTCAGAAAAGTCTTGGTGTACTTTGAAATTAGGGTGATTGTATTGAATTTTAAAAATATTTAGGGGTTGCTGGGATGAGTTCTATATGTGCTGAAGAATTGAGACACTTTTTTCTCCCTTTGGCATCAACTGAAAACATTATCAGAAAAACCTGGCGTATTTTTTAATTAGGGTGACTTTATTGAACTTTTAAAATATTCGGGGGTGGCTGGGGTGAGTTCTACATGTGCTGAAGGGCTGTGACTTCATGTGTGCCCCTTTGGCATCAATTGAAATTATTATCAGCAAAAATTGGGCGGATTTTTGAATTAGGTTGGTTTTGTTGAATTTTAAAAATATTTAGGGGTAGCTTGGGTGAGTTTTATATCTGATGAGGGGTTGAAAGTGCTTTAAGAAGTTTTTAGGGTTGTACGCGACTATTTTCTGTCATAAAATATCAGCTTTCATGCATTTAAAAATAAAATTATTTTTCGTTATTGATTAATGCGTTAGGAACTTCAGACTCATTGTTTAAGGGATGGTAAAACATCCCCTAAAATTAAGTCAAAACATATTCTTGCTATGTACGCTTACTCCACTTATTGAAAAGTCGTTTCATGCCGTAGAGGATGAATAAAAATCTCTATTTATTTTAGTTACTAAGAAATGATGATTTACATATGTTACTTGGATCTTTAGGGTACAAAAACACCCCCAAAAACATGCTGTATATCCAAAGAATCGTTAATATTTCTAGTTCGTAGGTATGAATCTTTTGTTTCGGTACGCCTGATCGTCAAAATATAAAAGTTTTAGTCAAATCTATCATAGCGTTTTTGAGAAAAAAAAACATTTTGCTGAAATAAGCATTTTTCCATTAAAATACATGTAAAAATCGAAACTTTGGACAAGTGTTTGTCTAAAAACTGTCCATCTTTCTGACATTTTTCTTTCGAATTTTTAGTTTGCAGGTTCGAAAATACAAGAAAAAATTTTTTTTAGAATTTTTTATCATAAGGCTTTTTTCTGTACATTTGGTGCGGGGTCCTTTATGAATTTTGTGGAAATTTATGATATTTGTAAAAATTTATGAACTTTGTTGAAATTTGTTGAAATTTATGAAGTTTGCGGAAATTTACGAAATTTGTGGAAATTTATGATAATTTACGGAAAATTATGACGTTATTAAAAATATGCCGGAAGAGAAATTAAAATCCAGCAAAATCTGCCGGAGGAGAAAATTAAGATCCGGCGAGGAATAGAGATATATAAAGATGACACAGATTGTCATCAAGATCTCCCTTTAAATTTCTATTGTCCGACATATGTTTGCAAACATCAATTTTTTAACTCGTTGCAATTAATCTAGAATTGTTTGAAATTAATAATAAATTGTTTGGAATTCATAATAAATTCTTTGGAATTCAATTTAGTACACGATAAAATATGCCGGAAGAGAAAATTAAAATCCAGCAAAATATGCCGGACGAGAAAATTGAAATCCGGCATATTTTTCCGGAACAGAATGCTCGACCTTTATTCTATGTCGCAGTTGTCCTATAGCTTCACCTCCTAATAGTTCTTTAAAAGAGTCTTTCAAAGCACTACTATCCCGTCTGTATCATATAGCATTTCACCTTTGCTGTTTCTCATGCTGACAAACTCTGTACTTTTGCTTCCCTTCACCTTTTTAAACATTAGTTTTTTTTGCTTCCTTCAAAGTCGTTTTGTATTTTCTCCTCTTCTTCTGTTCTGATTTTATCTTTACTTTCCTTGACTAGTCGTTTAACTTTCCTATTTTTGTGTCTGTAATCATTTTTGAGCCTATTCCTCTCCTCATCGCTAAGACCTGTGATGTTCAATATATATACTATAGCAGCCAGGCCCTAAATATTTTTTACACAACAACTTAAATATTTTCACACAAACACTTAAATATTTTCACACATAATTAAATTTGTAACCACAAAATATGAATCTTTGAACTTAAATATAATACTTGACTTTTTTACAAAAAATAATTAACTTTCCATCAGAAATGGTTTGATTTTCAAATAAGGATATGAATTTTCAACTAAAATGATGGATCATCAAATGGATTGGATCAATTTGCAGTTGGAAAAAATGAATTGTCAAACAAAGGAAACGAATATTTATCTCTGGCAATTAATAAAATAAAATAAAACAAAATAAGGTTCGTTTTCACTCAAAAATGCAAAGACTTGTCCTGCGACATGCGCGTACCAGACGACTGGAGGTTCATCTCTTGTCCGCGTGGAGAGCTGCCTCACTGGTTCAATCTATCATTTGACATCTCTGGTATATTTGGTAACGCTATTTTAGTTTAGTTACTTACGAGTGCACCTAGTAAAAATCGGAAAATCACTGGTTCACCAGTGATAATTCAAAAATTGATTCGAGCAGAGACAATTTCACTGGTTCAGTTTAAGAACATACTGTGTCCTATTGGACGGTTCTTTGTAAACTTTTGTGATTTAATTTTCAAATCTGGAGCTGAAATTGACTTTTCTATAAATGGTTCAACCCAGTCAGAGTTTCTTATTCATGATGTGTAGCGATAGAATAACTGAGAAAGAAGGCTGGGTAACAAAGCATCGAGCCGGTACACAATAAACACAGGGTCACTGATTACACGTGTAATATACGTTCTTATGGGAGAAAAATGGCATACGTGGAAATAGTAAACGCGACTCGTAAACCGGTTTATGAATAATGTAATACACGTTAATAAGACATGGTTTTCAACGTCGTATAACTATAAGTTTATTAGAAATGTTCTGGAGCCACATAATTTGAATTCGCTTTTTAAATGACGAGTCTGAACGAATTCATAAGATAATTTCACTCAATGCGGAATCGAGTCTGGTAAATCAAATATTTTTCAGTATTAATTATGATGAAAATAAATAACAATTTTCTTTATTTTATTGGTGACTTTAGAACCCTTTACTCGTTTGACTCTGTAGATCATTCCTGATGAATTTAATTTTCTTAAATATTCAAGATTGTTTCAGAAAGATTTTTAATATTTGATGTGCGTCATGTTTGGATTATTCTATCATTTTATAAAATGTGTAAAAGACATTTTTTTTGTAATATTCTAAAATCTTCTTAATTATTCCCTAATATTCGAAAGTATACTGTAATATTCCAAATTTTAAAGTAAATGCTAGTTGATCAATTTGATTCCGAAATTGGATCAAATTTCTATGCAATGCTTCTATATGGATTTAGGATTCTTTATTTGATTAGCAAATTGTACATCAAAATGATCCGATTCTGAAGATCAATTGCCTTTCAAGAATTTTCACGAGTAGCAACTTTAGTTGCAAATTCACCTCTTAGATTGATAATACAACTATTTTTTATTAAAAAGTCTAGTATTATATTTCTGTTGAGGAGTTGATTTTTTGTGGTTAACAATTTTATTATTTTGTTGAAAATTACATTATTTTGTTGGAAATTCAATAATTTTGTAAAACTCATTCTTTTTGTATGAAAATTCACCTTTTTGGTGAAAAATTAAATTCATTGTTGAAAACTCATATTTGCGGGTTAAAAATTCAACTGATTTGTAGAAGATTCGACTTTCTGGCTTGAAAATGCAACAATTTCGTTGAAATTTTCTTCTCTTGACTGAAAAATCTTTCTTTGTTGAAAATTTAACACTCTTGTAGAAAATTTGTCTGGTTTAAAAATTAATCTCATTTGGTCGAAATTTAACCCTTTTTTGGTTTCAATTGAAACTGCTTGGTTGAACATAAATGTATTGTAGAAAATTCATATTTGCGGGTTGAAAATGTAACTGTTTTGTAAAAGATTCGACTGTCTGGCTTGAAAATTCAACAATTTGGTTGATTTTCCTTTTCTGTTGACTGGAAAATCTTTTCTAGATAAAAATTCAATACTTTTGTTGGGAAATTATTTTTTTTTATTTGAAAATTTATTTCTTTTGGTAGAAACTTAACCTTTTCTTGTACAAAATGCAACTGCTTGTTTTAAAATTAATCTGTTCTGATTGAGCATTCAACCATTCTGTTCAAAATTCGTATTAGGATTTCGTAACTCAGGACAGAAACCCTTATAGTTTCAGTCAGGTGTCCATCGTTCTTTTTCCATGGAGGGGAGGTTGGGGGAATTTATGTTATTGAAATTTGGGGAAGTGAGGGGGGAATGTGGGATAATAAGGGGAAATGAGAGGGAAGTAAGGTAAGTGGGATATTGGGGATATTGAGGGGAAATTAGAGGAGGAGAAGCAGGGGAAGCAAAGAGAAATTAGGATAAGAGAAGTAGGGGGAGTGAGGGGAAATGTGGGGTTGGGAGTGAGGGAGAATGAGGGGTTGGAAGTGAGGGGAAATCTGGTGTAAGAAAGTAGGGGAAGGGGAGTGTTATATGGGGAAGCAAAGATAGTGTTATGAGATGAGGAAGTAGATGATGAAGTAGTTGGTTAAGGGAGGGGAAGCGAAGGTTGAAGTGTGGGGAGAGAAAAATAGGGCCTACTACGACTATTTTTTTTGGGTCAAACTTAACTGTTTCTAATTTAAAATAAAATCTTTCTTTATTAAAATATCAACTATTGTATTTTTGGTTGAGAATTCATCTTTTTTGGATGAAAATGCAACTATTCATCTGAAGGTTAAACTGCTTTATTAAAAGTTCTTTATTTTTGTTGAAAATTAAACTATTTTGTTGAACATTATTTTTTTAGTTGGATACTTTATTTTTTACTTCAAAATTCATCCTTTTTGGTTGAAAGTTGATATTTTTAGTAGAAACTTCATATAATTCTTCCAGAAGTGGAAGTCGGAACGGAATGAATTTAAAGAAAAACTGTAATTGAGATTGATTTCAAATAATAGCAAGACTTCAACATATTTTCCGTAATCTCCCAAAAGATTGTAGAAAATTCCAGGATGTTTCTCAGTTCCACATTATTTATTAATATCCCAGAATATTCCAGAACCTTCTAGAAAAATCAAGAATATTTCATGAGGATCTAATCACACGAATAAATCATTCTTTTAAAAAATATCCACACCAACCAGACAAGGAGATTGTAATAAGTAACAAATTATAAACTGATATTGCAGTATCATTTCATCTGCAACAAGAAAGGAAAAGGATTTATTAAATGAAATTTTAATTTTAAGGAACATCCTAAGGCGAAATTAATGTTTGAACTCTTTGGTGTTATTTTTCGAATTCGATCATCTCGAGACGGTAGCCGAAGTTATTAACGAACCAGGACCTAAGTTAGGCGTATCTTTGAAAGCACCCTGATTGGAGGATCTTATCGGTCGGTTCATCTACGAAGCATAGGCAGACTATGGCTCAAAGGGCTTAGCACTAACCATAGATCATTATACGGTTATTGGTTCTCAGCGCAAATCCAAGTACCTAAAACAAAGTAATTATCCATTTCAGTCCCGAAGTGGCGTGCTCGGCTTTCAATTATCACAGCAAAAGAGAAGCAGACAGGAACAGGTTCGAAAGTAATTTTTATTTTACATCCAAATAGCCTGACGATACTATCAGCTGAATCTATCGTTACATATTATTCATATTCGGCTATACAAACTCTGCTATACAATTTATATTTATTGCTGAAAATCTTTGCTACTTAATATATACAGAGCCGTGAATAGCCTTTTTTGCGCTCTGTGTGAATAATTAATTTGCCCCCCCCCCCCCCACAAAAAAAGCAAATAGCGCCGTAGAAAAATATTTGAAAAATTTAAAGGTTGGAATGGCCGGCCTCGAAATCATTTTCAAATTCAAAATAGTGTCAATAAAAGCACAAATTTTGAAAAAATAGTAGGAAAATAGCATAAAATAGTTTTTTTAAAATTATTGCATCAAGGGTTTAACTGTTTTTGTTATCTGATATACAATAAAAATCCTTTGGAATCCCTTGAATCTGGCAACATCCATTAAAATCTCTCAAATATCTGAAATCTGTAAAAATCTCTATAGAAGTTCCTTGAAATAACATTTCATTTATTTCTTAAAGTTCCCTACCAAAAATGTTGTATCTCGTTATATTCCTTGCAATTTTTTCAAATAACATTAACACTTTAAATATGTTGAAATACCTTAAAATTTATAACATCCATTAAATCTTGTGAAATCGTGTAAAACATCTTGAAATCTTTTTCATCTTTTAAAAGTCCATAAAAAAATAATTAAATCATTGAAACCTTATGAAACCCCTAAAATCCACTAAATCACAAAAAGCCCTTCAAAATCCGTGGAACTATTTTATACTTTTTCAAATTCCTTGAAATCCTTTCAAATACCCTAAAAGTTTTAAAATCCATTGAAATTCGCTAAAATCTATTAAAACCCATTTTATTATGTTGAAATTTTCTGAAATCCCTGAAAAACTCTCCAACTTTCTTAATTCCCTTAATATCTATAGAAATTACTTTGCAATGTTATAGTCTTCATATTTTCTTTTGAAATCCTTTGAATCCCTCAAGTATTGTAAAATTCCTTGAAATCTCCGAAATATCTTAATCTGAAATCTTACGAATTTATTATTATTTATATATATATATATTATATATTTATATTATATATATTATATATATATTATATATATATATATTTGTGATTTTTCAAGTAATTCGATAATCCTATAAAATTCTTTGAAATCTTAATAAAATTCTCAGTATTTTTTAACATTCAGTATTTTAAGTTCAGCCAACGGCCATACCACGCTGAAAACCCCAGTTCTCGTCAGATCACTGAAGTTAAGCAGCGTTGGACGCGGTTAGTACTTGGATGGGTGACCATTCAAGAATACTGAGTGCTGTTGGCACATCGTGGGTGTGGTGAGCCCACACTTGTAGTTATTTATAACTACAAGAAAACGATCCACCGAGAAACACTACCCGAATCGGGTAGTGTCACGCCTACCCTGAAAGGGAAATGGCTTAATGGTATACACAGTATATTCTTTAAAATCCCTTAGAAAATTTTTCAATCTCTTAATTCTTGTGAAAAGTCGTACAAAATTTTGAAAGGTTTAATATCTTCTAAAATTCCTTTAAAAATGTTCAAATCTTTGAAACCCTCTGAGACCCCATAAAATCCCATTAAAACTGTGAAAATCCCTAGAAGTCCCTTAAAATATAATTTCATTTCATTTACTCCCTAAAGGTCTCTAGAAGTTCTTTGAAGTTCCCTCAAATCTCTTGAAGTCTTTGAAATCCTTTGTTTCTTTTTTAGAATTCCTTTAAAGTTTTGAAATCTTTAAATTTCTTGCAATCTTGTAGAATATCATAAAATATTTCAAATCCCTTGAAATCCGTTCAAATTTTGTAATTCCTTAAAGTCCTCACTAATTTATTTGTGTAATTGCGCCCCCTTGCGATCTGCGCCCAGTGCGGAGGCACAGATGGCACCACCCTAGTTACGGCTCTGGAATTATAATCAAAGTTGACTGCAGTTTAATAGTGAACTTGACATATAGGTATTAAAGTCATGTTTAGTATAAATTGGAAAAATACTCTAATCGTTAATAAATTGCAAAAACTTGAAACATTATAGTAGAGACTGGATCGGAAAGAGAATGTTCTTAAGAATCTTCAGGAAGGGACCGGAAGCTAGGGACCACCTAGCAGGCAGAAGAGTTTCGTTTTTTGCCGCTACTGGCTTTTACAACATAATTATAACTCGAGGTAAAATACGATAGGCAAATTGTATCCAAAGCTTGTCATGACAATTAAGACCGCGCCTGTAAGAAATGGTATGCTCTCTAAGGGCCGATTATAGAAGCCTTAAAGTACCCACTGCTGTAGAATTATGCGAGGGGAGGTGCGTCAGTTTTAGCAGCAAAAGAAATGCACTATGGACCTTAATTAACTTTTTCTCGGAGATTTGTTACATTTAAGGAATAAAGAACAGAACTACGACCTTCTCTACTGCGCCGGCGAATAACCTGTAATCAAAGTAACGTAAACTTGTACAAGTAAAAACACTAAAAACACCTTTTGCAGCTTGTTCAGAGGAAGAAAGTAATCATACGATTGTTTGGCGTTTGGAACTACTGGCAGGCTTGCAATATTTTTCACCATTCTTGCAAATTTACATATATTTTTTGGAGCATCTAATCGCCAGAGCCCTCTAATAAGAACGAATTCCACCGCGGACAGAAACGTTTTACTGGGTTATTTAAAAACTTAAGAGTGGTTGAACAAATAAAGACAACTTAAAAATAAATGAAATTATTACGAATAAAAGAAATGCCAACGGAATCCGAGGAATATTTCAAATAAAGACACACTAAAGTATCAGATATGAGACAAATCACTTAAAAAGTAATATGCGAAGTACTATATGGATGTATTCACTCTGGGTGTATTTATTTATGATCATTGCATGAGCATTTTGCTTCCTCATAGGTATCAAATAAATTTTCTTTTTCATAGAGGGAGGTTTTTCTCTAAAAAAAATTGATACTTCCAATATTTTCCAATCTTATGTTTCTGTCTTACCGAAAATCTTATTTTCAGAAAATCAGAGAGCCCATCAAAATGTCAATCGGTGTGTTCTGTTACAATGAACAACTGTTCAACATACAGTAGTGTTATATTCCAAATCAAAAGAAAAGTTTTCTTTATAGAAACAATGTAACTTTTTTTTAATTTTCTAAATCGCTATTGATTAATCAAGATTGGTCGTCAACTGTTCGTCAATAGATCAATCCACGCATCTCGAAGACGCAAACAATTACATTAAATATAGTACTTTTATATTCCCAATATAAAAAAATCTTTCTTTGAACAAGATAAATAATTTTGTTAAAAAATATAAAAACGATCTTGGTAGGTTATGGTAGGTCATGAAAGATTCTTCAATTGGGCAATCGATGCGTCTCGAAGACGCACACAAATATATTATATATATTACTGTTGTATTTTCAATATTTAAAAGGTTAGAACATAAGAGTTCATGGAAGTCGTGTCAATTATAGATCATTCAGCGTATCTCGAAAAAGCGAACAAACATGTCAGATACAGTACTGTAGTAGGGTAGACTGGGTACGGTTGTGCCAGGGTACGGTTGTGACAGTCGTCATATTAGCGTAACTATAAGGAATACCCGGTTGAGTGGAAGGGGAAAGAGGAGCGGCAGGCCCTTCTGAACATGCTTCACAGGATTGCGTCAATTTTTGCGTGACATTGAAGCTTGCAGAGGACTACAGTACTTTTTAGCAGCAAAAAGTAAATATTTTTATTCGATTTCTTTTAGTAATTGTTGTTATATGTGTACAGATAGAGTAACAAGTGTTTTTTATCTTTATAGGTTACACATTAGTGGTTAAATAGAACTGATTACTTTGTACGATATTATTATTATGTTAATATTATTATTAGGATTATTATTATTATTACCCCAAGCACTGTCACAACCGTCCCTGGGGTGTGGTCGGTTGTGACATTTTTTTTTTTTTTCTAATTTGCTCCTATAAATTAACCATTGTACTTAGGGACACAATGGTAGTATTTATTCGTAGACAAATATACATTTCACACTAAAAAATTCCTTTCATCCAGCTAACTGGCATACTGACAAAATTATAGTCGATCAAATGAAAATTGTCACAACCGTACCCGGTCTCCCCTATTCCTAAATGGGACAATGTTTTATTCTTATAAGCAAAATATACCATTTTTTTAAACTGCACAAATCGGTACTGGTAGGATATAAAAGATTCATCAATAGGTCGATATAGATGCATCTCGAAGACGCGAACAAATACACTACATATCGTATTTTTGTGTTTTAAATATTTAAAAAGTTTTTCTTATATAAACAAGGTAAACATTTTTTTAAATCTTTAAACTGAAAAAGCACTTCCTAATGGCGGACCTAGCCAAAAATTCCATTAGACCTGGATATCAGTCGGAGCTAGAATTCGTCAGAATTTCATGATCATAGCTCTTTTATTTTTCGAGATGTGGTAAAGAGAAAAAAGTTACACACAGGAACATTGAAAAAAAATTATTTTTGAGCTTCCGGCGTCGAATTATATCGAAATATGTCAAAAAAGTATATTTGAAAATAGGAGAGTGGGAGAGTAGAATAGAAGAGTTCCATTGTACTTTTTCAAAGTTTGTATACAAGTGTTCATTAGGTTGATTAATTTTATCAGGCTAAAAAAATGATTTCCGAATCTGAACATACACTAAGTTGTACCTTTTTAGTCAACAAATTTTTCCAAAAGAAAAATTTTGTATTATTTATTATAATAATCGCTGGGGGATTGTATTGACCTTCAATAATAGATTTCTTTGAGAATGTTGATGTTCGTTGTTGGCTTTAGGGTCAGGTAAATTGAAAACAATAAAATTGCTACAAACGTTCCGGCACACAATAGTGGTCCTCATCAATGAATTTGATTAAATCTGTAATAATTAGCTAATTTATTTTATGGGCGCAATCAACAATATAAAGCGTTTAAAAAATCCTTGATGTTTCACCTTAATTTATAGAAAGAAATCTATTTTGGTTTATATATTGTTCGAAAGATGTTTTCAAATTAGCAGTTTCAGAAATTAGTATTTTTTTTATTATTTCTTTTCCTATTTGGAAAATGTAATAATATTAATAGATTGAATTAGGACCAACCAGAAATATTTATTATTTTCCTCACAAATGAGAGAAAAACTATCATTAAATTATTCAAAATGATGGTAATATGACAACGTGGTGATTGCGAATAAAATAATTTAATTCGATTTTGTATGGTCGAATTAAAAATCATTTAAATATTGATCTGACAATAGTCTGTAGAAGTGTGACATACTTACATTCGAAAATGTATGCTTTACATGAAATTATAAAAAAAATCGTTATATTATATGTATATATTTTTCAAGTTGGTAATTTTCAAAGTTTAATGTATTTTATAGTAATCAACAGTGAACCACGTACATGCTTGAGATTGTACATTGATTCTTCATAATTGAAAAACATTTCCCAAAATTCTTCAATATTATATCCTTATATTGCTACCATCATTTCCAACCCTCAAATGCCACGTGGGGTGAATTAAACGCCAAGGCTACTATAATCGTAAATATTTCCGTAATGCTTGCTTCAGATCAACTTTTTTGTGCCATTTATCGTTAGTCCGAATCCCTACGTACGCGTTTCTATGCTGACGATAGGCCAAAAGCTGGCAAGGAGGTTGACGCCTTAAAGGCGTGGGGTCGTTTAAACCCCATTGTGTCATTTACGTTGATTACACTGTTCACAGTGTGAACGCGAGCGAATTTTTTTCTCAGCGTTTTTGTCGACATTTCGTCGTTTCTGACGGTAAGTATAACTGTGTGATTAAAAAAAATTTATGATGCAACATTAAACTATTTTTATCACACATAACATGATGGCGTATAATTTACGAAGTCGGACCATCCGAGAGATATACTTCTTGAGGATGAAAACTGTGATGCAGCTTTCGTTGATTGTGCAGGCGAGAATTAGGCTAAAAACTCATATACTTCGATTATTTGTACATCAAACATTGTTTACATATTTTTCTCTGAAATTTTCACTTTAAATATTTTTTTGATGATTTTTGTAGTGAATAAAATGAGTATACATGAACCAGTATTTGTCTATCTCCTTATCCTGATTTTTTCTACTTCATTCTTTCAAATAAATACCTTTTTTCAAATTCAGCTATTGAGACCAAATCTACGTCAAACAGCTCTAATTGATAAGTATTCCCTGAATATTTTATGAAAAAATATTGAAAATTAAAAAATATATGTCATTTTTAATACGGATTATCTGTTTTTGACTTTTTCGACATATTGCATTTTTTTACATTTTTTTTTTATTGGTAAAAACGTGAAAAGTAGAAAGAGGGATCTAGTGAAAAATCTAGAGCTGTTAATCCAAAAAAGTTCTTCATCAGCAGGACATATATCGAAATTTTTTAGTACTTTACTCCTATTGTAGCAGTACTTTTTTGGGATATAAATGCCTCTGCTGAGCACTTGTGAAAATAAAAAATTATATTGGAACTAATCTAGTACTGTCGTTCCTTCTTGGACCTATAAACAATTTTAAGAAAAGTTGGTAGGTACTTTAGGACTGTTCTGTCTTATACCTGCTATTTTAGTAGCACTTTATTCAAGATCCTAATGAGATCCCAAAGAAACTTTTTTTAATCCAGAATTTTGGAAATGTCAATGTAAAAGTGAAAATAGGGAAAATAAGAATTTGCATCATAAAGACTTTGAATCGTGAGACCTAAAAAAGTTGAATAAATGGGGTGAACGAACCACGCACAGGGTCATTATTGTGATTATGGTATATCCATTGTGAGAATCGCAATCATCCACTGATTGCAACTGTTATTATTACTTTGTTGTGGAATAACCCAAGTAAGAGTTTATTCCCCCTCTAAGTATACTCGTATTTTTCAATTTGATCGCTTCCTTGTGAAGTTATTTTTAATGTCTAATTATTTTAAGAACACGATTTAGATACCACCCATACGGACGTTTTCTAATTTTATAAATAAAGGAAAGGACGTCGCACAAAATGTATAGAAAATGGCTTTTAGTAAAAATGTCTAATAATAATTTTTTTATTGTTTTGAACTTGCAGATGAACAATTCAAATGAAAATTATCAGATAAATGAACAATTTCTATTCAAACAATTGTCCAACTTCCGATTGTTATATTTATTTTAATAGAAAAATTCGTCACTCACTGAAACGGTATCGTTCTAAAAAATTTTTAGTTAGAGCTGGCTAATCTTCATATTCTATATATTCGACCCACTGAAACAAAAATGTTATACTCATGAACTTGACAGATACACAATTTTGTTCATAGAGGATGTTTGGAGGTTGTTTTAACATACCACAAACAATCAAGCAAGAAAATTGACATTTTTTAAGGACCAAAACCGAGGGATATTTTTTTACGAAACTACTGGGAACAGAATTCACTTCAAAATAAGTGCGGGGAGCGTCCACTACCAGGACAAGTGTTTCTTAATTATTTTAAGGGTTGTTTCAGCATCTTTTAAGGATACAAGTAAGGAGATCGACATTTCCTAATAATCAAAACCACGTGCGATTTATTACCATCAACCAAAATCACAGGACATTTGTTTATTGAAGTACGAGGGTTGGTAAGCACTTAAAAATAAATTTAGGAAGCATTCCCTAGCAGAATGAGTCGTTAAACTTGTTTTAAGGGTTGTTTCAATATCTATCAAAAATTTGAGCAAGGAAATCGACATTTTCTAAGAATCAAAACCACGGAAGATTTTTTGTTGAAACTATTGAAATGGGAAATCCATTCACGATAAACGCGGGATACATGTCCTATCAGGCGAGCTATGGAATTTATTTTAAGCTTCGTTTTAACATCCCTTACAGATTTAAGTAAGGAAGTCAATATTTACTAACAACCAAATTATCGAATTTCTCTCGTTATCGAAAAGTCTTGATCAGATTTTTCTTGTTTACACATGTTTTGTGGAGCATGTACGTCTACAAGAAAAATTTTTAATTGAAATCCAGAGAGGATAGTTGTTTTTGACATGCATGAACGTCGCGTTGCGTTGGTGCGACCTATTTGGTTGTATATTTGTATCTGGTTGTATATTTTCCAATGAATTCGTTTTGTCAAAAAATAGCTTCGTATATTACCAGCAAATACTCATTTATTTATTCTCAAGTGATTTCTGACCCCAATAGTTTAATGAAAAAATCTCCCGTGATTATTAGGAAATGTCGATTTCATTTCTTGAATCTTTAAAGGATGATAAAACAACTCTCATTATAAGTTAAACGACTTTCCCTGCCAGGGAATGTTTAACATATTTATTCCTCACTGATTTGCGACCCCAATAGTTTAATCAAAAGATCTCTGCTTAGGCAAGATCAATTTCATTGTTTGAAACTTTAAGGGATGATAAAACAACTCTTGAGATCAATTAAAACACTTTTCAACCCGAAAATTCAATCAAAAATTCTATAGTAGTTTGGATTGTTTAGAAATTACGATTTAATTGCTTGAATCTTTAAAGGATGATGAAAAAACCCTTAGAATGAATTTAAACACTTTCCCAGATGGTGGACGCTTCTTGCACTTGTTTTTAAGTGAATTCTAATCCCAATAGTATAATAAAAAAATATCCCTTGATTTTGGGTCTTTGAAAATGTCGATTTACTTGCTTGAATGTTTGGGGTATGTTAAAATAACCACCCAATATCCTCTATACACGAAAGCGTGAATCTGTCCACTTCGTGGGTAAAAGATTTTTTATTCAGTGGATGGGATCTACAAAATATGATGTATCTAGCTAAATATAATTTGAATTTTTTGAGAAGGATAAATTTTCAGTAATAGAAGAATTTTTCTATCAAAATACATGAACGAATTGGAAGTTTGACAATTGTTTGAGTGAAAACTGTCCATTCTTCTGAGAATTTTCTTTCGAATTATTGATCAGCAGGTTCGATATTGTAAAAAAAAATATACTTAGACATTTTGTCTAGAAGCCATTTTCTCTACAATTGGTGCGGAGCCCTTTGACACTGGAACGACAATACATACAATCAATTATTGTTACAAAATATTATAGTGTGCAACTAGGGAGGAAAGTAAGCAATTCCAACGAGTGCGAAGTTTAATTTGTGGCATATCGCATGTCCAGATGTCAAGTCATCTAGAGCGCGAATAGAATTCGGATGGGTGACCATCTGCGACGTATGACCAGGTTGCGTATTTGCTGCGTTTTAACTAATGTCGAGCGGGAGGTTTGACGCCGCAGATGATTGTGTGCATTCGATGGGTAGGGTCTGATATCTGCCTTCAAACGCGACTTTCGAAAAACTGACTGAACTCGGGACGAGGTTTTCCGCAGTTTTCCTCCCCCTTGGCTAAATGTTCAGTGAAGTGAAGTCGTCTGGCGGTATATTTACTCATGCTGAAGGACTTAAATTAAACTTTAGCACTGATGGTGACCAGTGTATAGACCTCTGTTTAACCGGGGTTTTAAATTAAAAGACATAGTACAATACAATACTCCTTGAAATTAAAGCTCTGACTCAAAATCCGAAATCAAACTTTTGAAAGCCCAAATGAAGGATTAGCTGACAATTCTGAATAACTTCAAGTTTAAGGGAAAGGGAGTTGGTCAAAGTTAGAGTGTGGCAAGTTTGTAAGGTAAGCGTGCCATCTTGGGAGGTCGAGAGCGTCCTACAGTGGGGACGTTGCCGGTCCTAAATATGTTATTAGTTCGGTCGTATAACTGCTTCATTTTGCGGTGGATGGCCCGAAGGCGATCATCTGCCTTTCGCGAATAACGGCTGGCGCTTCGCGCATAGAACACGAAGTTTTCTCCCTGAGCTACCACCCAAAGCCCTCCCAGAAGTTCGACCAGGGAGGCCTAGATTGTTTAATCGTACTCCCCTAATCAATGCTTCGCCACCCTACAATTTTGCCAAATTGCGGGAGACCACTGCAGGACATTCGACCTCTGGATCCTAGGGGTAGAATTAAAATCATAGGGCTTAATCTAAAAGGACCTTAAATCCAAAAGATCCTGCTTCTCGTTTTTAAACCATTTGGCCACGGCCACTGACCGCCACTCGACTGACCGCTATTCGGATACCAATCGCTTCTTTATCGAAGCAGCAGAAATCTTCAAAATTATAAAAAACAAAAAAAAACAAAAAACGAAGGCGAAACAACTCTTAAAAAAGCGATTCAACGGATGTGGATTAGGCCGGATTATATTCGATCACCCTGAATTACCTCTATATATGGAATTATTCCGGATTACATCAGATTACTCTGGATTGCATAGGATAACTCTGGATTACATAAAGTTATGATGCACTCTACCTAAACTAGACTTACACGAATTTTCAACCAAAAAGGACTATTTTTCTATCGAACAAAATACATTTTCAGCTTAATAGTTGAATTTTCTGATAAGAAAGATAAAGGTTCCGCCACAAATGGAATAGCTAAATCTTCATTTAAAGAATTAATTTTCACTAAAAAAAAACGAATTTTCAACAAAACAGTTAGATTTTCAACCAAGAATAGAATAGGTACATTTTCAATTTAAAAAGCTCATTATTTACAACAACAAAATTTAACAAAATAGTTCAATTTCAAACAAAATGAATTTTTAACTGAAATGATGCATCTCCAACCCAAAAATTAAATTTTTAACAAAATAGTTCAACTTTCTACCAAGTAGGGGTCGTGCACATAATGCGTCACACGTTTTACTTTTGTTTATATCGTTGTATCTCTTTTGGCTTCAAGGAAATTTTATTATCGTCTTTATTTAAACAAAGGGAGAACGTGTGACGTATTAAGTGCAAGACCCCGTAGTTGAATTTTCAAAACAAAAAAAAGTTACTTTTCAACAAAGGAGAATAATTTTCTATAAAAAAAGACGACTTTTACACGAAATACTTGAAATTTCAACAAAAAAGTAATTATCAACAAAACTACTTGAATTTTTTTAGCCAAAAAGAGGAACTTTCTACAAAACATTTGAATTTTGTGACCAAAAAAATTGACTTTTTCACAAAATTGTTGAATTTCCTACAAAGCAGCTAAATTTTCAGCCAAAAAGATTTCCCAACTGAAATGATGAATCTTTAACTGGAATAGCTAATTTTCTACTTAAAATATAAATCTTCAACCAAAAACAACGATTTTCCCACAAAATAGTTAAACTTTCAACCAAAGAGTTGAATTTTCAATTAAAATGATGTTATTATTATTATTATTTTTATTTTGTAGGTTAAGACCACAATAGCCTCTGACGTTTGGGTGCTGGCCTCTTGTGGTCTCAACCAAATTTTTTTTCTCAGCATATTTTTAACAAAATACATCAATATTATAATATTTTATTTAAAAAAATTAATTTTCAAACAAAAAAAAACTAATGATTTAACAAAGTAGTTAAATGTTTTAGCAAAATAGTTCAATTTTCTACCAGAAAGATGAATTTTCAGGCAAGAAGATTAATTTTCTACCAAAAAGACGAATTTTTAACAAACGCCACGAATTTTAAGCCAAATAGTTGAATTTTCAACAAAATGGGTCTTGATCCCCAGAAGTATAACGAGGGTAGAACCAAGTGAGATATACACTTACCCCGAAAGGGATTTCGCGTAATGGAATAATAATAATAGTTCATTTTTTAACAAACATGAATTTTCAAGCATGATTCTTAATTGTCTACCAAAAAAACGAATTTTCAACAAAGTAGTTAATTTTTCAACCGAATCATCTTCAACCCAAATGTAGAATCTTTCACCAGAAAAATGAATTTTTAACAAGGTAGTTCAACTTTTAAACATATAATTGAATTTGCAACTAAAAAAGATACATTTTTAACTAAAAATTTAATAGTCAAATTTTCAATTAGAAAAATTAATTTCCCAACAAAAAATTCAATTTTCAACAATATAGTTTCATTTTCAACAATATAGATTAATTTTCAACCAAAGAAATCAATTTTCGACCAAAATAGTTGAATTTTTAACCCAAGAGACGATTTTAAAAACAAAAAAAAAACAATTAAATTTCAATTTGTATTAAATTGAATTTTATTCTACAAAGTAGATTAATTCCACACCAAACATTTGAATTTTCAAACAAAAACATGAATTTTCTACAAAGAAGATTTATTTTCTGCCAGAAAAAATACTTTTTCAACGAAATAATTAAAAACTGTTTGGATTACTTATGTGAGTCAATGCGAATTACGTGGATTGCCATGGAATGCAAGTGTATCACTTGGATTACCTAAATTACTCCGAATTATCTGAATTGTAAGTGGATTACTTTGGATTACGCCGCATTATACGTGTTTTACCTTGGATTAGAACAGGATTACGAGTGGATTACTACGGTATACAAGCAGATTACCGCGGATCATTTGGGATTACTTCTGATTACACTGGAGTAGTTAGATTACACCGGATTACCAATTCGCATAACCAAGCGGTCTAACGAGTAGTTTCCCCTCAAGAAAAAATCAATATAAACGGGTTCCAAGAAATTATTCAGACACAAATTGAGTAATTTATTTTTTTACCCTATTTCAAATTTCTAAAACGTGCAGTTAAACGTTTTTGCATAAAGAATTCATTATTGAAAGGTAATTGGATGATTTTAAAAGCAGGGAATATTGTGGGGAAAATTGATAACTTTCATTTCAGGGAATGAAATCATTTACTTCTGTCAAGTGGCTAACTAGAAAAAGGAGTCTTACATGTTTTATTAGATAATGAATTTTTAAAAAGCGAAACCTATGTTAATTCCAGGTGGCAAGTCAGATGCGCAGGCTAGCACCACTACATGTGATTATAAATTATTGCAAATGAAGGTCACTTATTTAATTTTTTAATATGAATCTTAAATGAATGTCTTTTAAAGTCCAAAAATGTTTATTCCAAATATTTGAGATTGAAATAATTCAAAATGAAGCTTTCAAGTTTGCAAGATTTAATACTGAAACGCCTACTTTTGAAAATTTTTTTGAACATTTAAAATGAAAAATTTTTTTAATTGAATCCTATACAATTATTCTACTGAAAATTAAACGGCTTGAATTCTGCACTTTTGGATTGGTCATCCAAAATTGAAAATTTGAAGTCTTCAAAAAGTGAAGAGCTAGAAATTTGAAAGAGGTTAACAATTTTTAAATTTTTCATCAATAGAATCACATTAACATGTATACAATTGGAAATTGAAACATCAATTTGAAATTATTTAATATTTAAAAACAGTCCTAAATTACCTATTTTCATTTTATTTTAAAATTAAACGATATGAAATAAAAAAAATTCAAAATTAACAATTTGTGTGTAACATTGAAGCTTACAATTTTTTTATTCGTACAAATCTCCGAGAAAGTGTAAAAACTCCGAAGTGAAAAATCGCTGCATTAGAGTTTTCAAAATTTAAAATATTTAAGTTAAAATATCAAATTTAACAATTTCAAATTTTTATGAGTCTGCCTAAAACAAAATAATTTTTCCTATAAGTCATATAATTGTGCCAATTTCTTAACAAATATTTACTATTTGATTCGTGAAAAAAGTTCACCAAACAAGAAATTCAATTCCCGAGTCAGACCGTAGAAAGAATGGTTAGAATGTGTAAATGAGGCACTTATTCAAACAGACATAAGAAGCCATAGAAACACAAGAGCTTGCATGAAAAAATGCATGGACGTGAAGGAAGCTAGAGAGGTGTGCCAGGACAGAAAAGTGTGGCGACAAATAGTTTCTAAGAAATGCATGTAGAAAAGTGTCAGTGGAGTTTATGACGCCGGAAACATAAGACCTTGGATACTAATGGGCCCGAGTGAGGAGCTTCACATGATGACTTTGTGAGGCTCTTCAATTGAGGTGGTCGCTAGAGAGATTGATCAACAACCTGGGTCGGAGCAGTGTTACGGAACGATCGTGTTATTTAAATAAATAACACGGGAATTCGAGATCAATCTAAAAATCTATACCTTCTCCCTCACATTACTTCCTCACTTACCGAATGAGTCACGCTTATGAGTTACGCTCAATGGTGTAAAAAAATTTATCGCCAGAGGCTCCTGTCCTGGCTTACAACTTTAGCTTCCTTGTTGTGTTTCTATGGCTTTTTTACATACTTCTGACTTAGGGTCTCATTCACATATTCCCACTATTCTTTCCTCGGTCTGCCTCTGGGCACGCTACATTGCACAGGAATTGCGTAACAACTGCGTTAATTTTACTCTTCTCCATTTCTTGGTAGGTCCAGATTTCGCTACCATACAGCACAGTGGGTGCAAGTACAGTGTAATATATTGCAATTTTAGCCTTATTCGTTATATTTTTACTTCTGGTAATTTACTGTTAACGACTCTAAACTTTGCCTCTGTTCTGCTTCAAAAACCTTCACCTTAACGAGCTTCCTGCACAACCGCTCGAAAGGAAGTGCAATGGATCAGAGCTAAGAAGAGGTCTTTTTTCATCCAGCAAATTCGAAACGTGCGTATCGACAGAAACAGAGAACGGACAATACATAGAGTTTCCACAGATTTGAGTTCAACAATAGAACCACCCCAGAGGCCTTTGTCGGCCCGGGGTCAGTAGATGCAGACAGACGCCGGATGGACCACCAGCACGTGGGCCCTAGAGTCCTAGACATATGTTTCTGACTTTTGCAAAAGACTCTCGCGTGTCTTATGGCTAAGTAAGTTCCTTCTTTAAATCCGTGGCGTCGTTCCGCCTCTTCCTCTGGGATTTCTTTACGAATGTACGAACCCTCGAACCCTCTGTCTTCCTTTCCCTTTCTCAGTTTCTTACTGTCCTGCTTTTTTACCTTCGCGTTTTGTGAACCAAAGGCAAGTTCCGCGAATTCGCCCGTGGAAAAAGCCTTAAATCGAACGAGATTCCTTGGATTCTCATATACCGAGGTAAGGCCACGTTTGGTTTTCTTCCTACACTTTAATCACCAAGGGAACAACGCATTCGAGCTCGTTAACATCGTCTGAAGATAATACGAATTCCGCAAGTGGACACTGTCAGATCTGCAGTTAACGAGTTATAAATAATATAGTAATGTGGAAGTTTTAATTGAAAACATTAATCTGCAAAAAATTCTGGTGTAAATGCTTATAAACTATTTGGAACATTCCAATTAGTGAAACAATTAATCTCCTCAGAAAAAAAGTTCCAACCGGAAGATTTAAAACTAAAGCAGGGTTGCTACAGGTCAGGGAATTAAAGGAAGTCAGGGAAAGTCAAAAAATTGGAAACTCCGAGGGACACTCTTCAGGAAAAGAAAGGAAGTGTCAGGAAATTTAAAAGTGGTCAGAAAAAGTCAGGGAATATGCGGCAAAATCTAACAAAATCAGGGAATTTTCGAAAAACTGAATTTGAATTTTTCTTAAAAAGACATTCTTTTTGGTTGGAAATTTAACTGTTTTGTTGAAAATTCGTCTTTTTTAGTTGAACTACTTTGTTGGAAATTCATTTTATTTTTGGTTAATAATTCATCATTTCAAATGAAAAAACTTTTTTTGTTTGAAATTTAATAATTTTATTGAAATTTTCTTGTTGTTGAAATTTAATGTTTTCACTGAAAATTCAGCTTTTTCATGCTTGGTTAAAAATGTATCTTCTTAAGTTCAAAATTAATTTCCTTGATTGAAAATTAAACCATTAAGTTAACAAATCCTTTAATTTGAATATATTTGGTTGAAATTTCATGTAATACATTAAAAATGAATATTTTTGGTGCCGAATTAATCTTATTGGTTGAAAATTGCCCTTTTTGGTCGGAATTCATTTCTTTGGTTGAAAACGTGTCTTCTTTAGTTGAAAATTCAACTATTGGGTTGAAAATTTCTGTATTTTGTTGATAACTCGTCTCATGAGGTAGAATATTAATCTTCGTACTGAACAATGCATCTTTTGGATTGAAAATTCATTTCTTTGTTTGAAAATTCAACCATTTCGTTGAAAATTTATCTTATTTGGTCAAAAAATTAATTTTTCATTGAAAATTTAACTATTCTATGTCAAGTTGAAAGTTTATCTGTTTTAGGTGAAAATTCAACTATTTCGTTGAAAACTCGTCTTTTTTGGTAGAAAAGTATCTTATATGTTGAAACTTCATGTTTTTGGTTAAACCTTTATTTCTTTGGTTGAAAATTTAAGTATTTTGTTGAAAATTCGTTCGTTTTCGTTTAAAAGTTTATCGTCATGACTGAGAATTGAACTATTCTTTTTATGGTTGAAAATTTAATCTTCTTAAGTATTCATTATTTTGTTGAAAATTTGTCTTTTTTGGTAGAAAATGCATCTTTAGGGTAGAAAATTCATCTATTTCGTAAACAATTTTTTTTTTCGTTCAAGATTCATCATGTCAGTATCAAATTCATTTCTTTGTTTAAAAGATTAACTTTTCTCTTGCAAATTCATACTTTTGAGTGTTTCTTTTTCTTTTTGTACTTTTTTGATCTAATTAATTTATCATTATTTTATTATTCAAATTTGTTTCTGATTATTTTTATCAGTTATTACACATTTTTTAAGATTCGAAACTAAGTAAAATCTCATATTCATTTATCGCAGACTTCACAATCTTTTCCCTATTCCCCTCTTTTCCTCTTTTCCTGTTTTTTCCTGTTTTTATTGAAAAATCAACTATTTGGTTGAAAATTATTTCTTTTGTTAAAATTTCATGATTTACCGTTGAATATTTAAATGCTTTATGGGAAATTCAACTATTTTGGTAGAAAATTCCACTTTTTTGTTGAAAATCAACTTTTTGTTAAAAATTCATATTTTTGGGTTGAAAAAACTGATTTATAGAAAATTCGTCATTTTGGATTGAAAAATCGATAATTTGGCAGAAAATTTGAGAATTTAGTTGAAATAATTCTTTTTTTATTGACTGCAAAATCCTCGGAAAAGTCTTTTTTAGTTGAAAATGCGCCTTTTTTGCTTGAAAAATCAACAATTTGGTTGAATTTTTTTTCTTTCTGGACTGAAGAATCTTTTCTGTTTGAAAAATTAACTATTTTGTTGAAAATTCATCTTTTTTTATGAAGTCAACAGTTTTTTATTTAAAATTAAAATCTTTTTTAGTTAAAGTATCAACTATTACATTTTTCGTTTAAAGTTCTTTTCTTTGATTGAATATTTAATTATTTGTTGAACATTTTTTGTTTGTTTGTTTAATATTCATGTTTCTAAATTAAAATTCAACTATTCCAGTTCTGGTTAAAAATTGATCTTTTTTATTAAAAATTCATGTTTTGCAGACTGATAACTCCACTGTTTTGCAGGAAATTCGATTTTTTGGTTTCAAAATTCAATATTCTGCATGAATTTTTTTTTCTTTATTGATCAACATATTTTTTGGTATAATATTATCTATTACACTTTTCGTTGAGAATTTATGTTTTTATAGAAGATTCGTCACGTTGGTTGAAAATTTAACTATTTTGTTGAAAGTTCTTTCCGTCTTGGTTGAAAATTAATGGTTTGAACATAAAATTAAATTTTTTCATTTTTGGTTCCAATGTGACTTTTTGTATGACGCCTTATAAGATTTTGTATGATTTTTGGCACTAAAAGTGTAAAATAAATGTAGCAACAAAAATTTTGTTGGGACTAATATTATTGATCTCCTAGTTTTGAGGTTTTTTCATACCAAAAAGAAAAATGTATAACAATTAGAGAAAATGAAAAATTGGTCAGCGAAAAGTCAGGGAAAGTCAGGGCATATTGAAATAGGGATTTTGTAGCAACACTCTAAAACCATTAATGGTGCTTCGTCTTCTGAAGCAGTTACACATCCTTTTAAAAAAGCGGCATTCTAAGACAGTAGCCAGACGTCATAAACATTAAACATCTTATCTAAAGCTGATCGGGTTTGGAAAGATCTAACCTCAGAAAATAGGAAAAAGGCAAAGGCACGTGACGACCGGATCTGAGGAGTTTTAGAAAAAGAGAAGCCGCCTCTGGAAAAGCAGGTCTGGGTCAAAATACTCAAAATATCTGGCTTCAAAGGCTCCGCTTCAACTCTTCCGTCCACCCTCTATCCGAAAAAGCAGAAGCCCGCGGGGTAAACATATAGGGTAACATATAGGGTCGGGGAGTAGCACCAAGTGTGGTCCACCACTCGTGCACATGTCCGCCCCACGCGACCTCAATTTATTCGACACCTCCCCTAGCCTACAGCTCAAAGAAATAAAAAATTCTCCGGATCTTGGATCTTCCAAAGTCGAGGCTCTGCTCTGTAAAAGAGTTATTATGCTAATAGCAGAAGAGTCCTAATTACAACTGATGCCACGCTCGCGAAGAGCTTGTTACTTGGAGGGAGGAAGATCAGGAAATCGATTATAATTCTGGGATATTTTATAATTTGTTAGAATTTTGGCAATTCGTTTCGAGTAATTAGGAAAGTGGAAACGGAGGATGATAACAGGTCGAGGAATGGTGAGAGAAATATAGTTAGGGGAAAGCAAGTGATTGAGTTTAATTGATAGGGAACTTTTTTGGACGAGTTTTGACTCTTTCGAGTGTAAACAAGAGGTCCATATTTCATCATTTTCAATATTTTTAAATATTTCACAATTATTACCATGATTCAGTGTTGAAAGCAATTCGATATTTCAATTTTTGATAAAAAGGAGATTTTTTCCGAAAGAAAAGAGGATTCTATTTATTATCAAAAACTTTTCATATCGCGCCTTTTCTTTAGCCAGTTTTTAGTAATTTTGTGTTAAATTTTTTTTCAGCTACCTTTAATAATCTCTTGAATACTTCCGCACTTTCTATGGATAAAAAATAAATAAACAACAGAATTGAAAAATGCTCATTTTTGAATTGTGTGCTATATATTGTTATCAGTAGAGAGATTTTGGTTCTTTATTCTCATCAATTTTTTCTAGTGTATTAGTATAGAACTCTACGTTTTCCAAAGTATTTTTCTAAGGAATCTAGAAATAAATAATTTGCCAAAAACGAAAATGACCATTAGAAAAACCATCCTTTTCTATTTTTTTCCCTCGTGCGTTTAAATATGTTTCTAATTATTTTTATTATTTTTATCAGTTATTACATTTTTTAGAGTATTAAAAATAATTCAAAATTCCTATTCATTCTTCGCAGGCTTTACAAAATTAATTTATTCACCTCTTTTTCCTTTTTCTATTTAATTGCGGACTAAATTAATAAAACCCAAAAAGAAAATCCAACTACTTTTCATTGGAAGTTCCTTCTTTTGGTTGACAAGTCTAATATTATATTTTTGATTCAGAATTCATATTTTTGTTTAACAATTTTATTATTTATTTACAAATTTGATTTTGTTTATAATTCGTGTGTTTGAAATATAAATTGAACTATTTTTGTAGAAAATTCCATTATTTGGTTGAAAATAAACTTTTTTGTTGAAAATTCATATTTTCTGGTTGAAAATTAAACTCTTTTGTAGAAACTTCGTCTCTGTGCCTTAAGAATTGACATATTTGGTTGAAAATTAGATTTTCGGTTGAAAATTTATATTTTCGGGATGAAAATATAACTGCTTTGTAGAAATACAGTAATGTTATAGTATGGATAGTATTTGATCGTAAAGTTGTTGATGTAAATGCAATTCGCGATCTTTTTTTTCTCAACTGAAAAATCATTCTTAATTGAAGATTCTTCTCTTTGGTCTAAACTTACACTTTCTGGTTAAAAATGTAGTTTTTTTAAAATTATTTTTATTAAGTTTTTTTTTTAATTAACTTTTCTTATTTATAATTGGCATTTTTTGATTAAAAGCTAAACTGTTTTGAAACAAATTCTCTTCATTTATTTCAAAATTTAACAATTTGACAGAATATCCAACTATTTTGTTGAAAATTCAATCATTTTGTAGAAAGTTCATCTATTAATTGGCTTTAAAATTCCACAATTTGTTTGAAATTTCGTTCTTTATGGACATAAATTTTTTTTTTGGTTAAAAAATCAACTATTTTGTTGAAAATTGGTCTTTTTTGGTAGAAAATTCTACTATTTAGTGGAAAATAAATTTTTTGGTCAAAATTCATATTTTCGGATTGAAAATTGAACTATTTTGTGAAAATTTGACTGTTTGGATTGCAAATTCATCAATTTGATTGAAAAATCAACAGCTTTGTTGAAAAGTTGTCTTTTTTTGATGAATTCAATTACTTTGATTAGAAATTAAAATATTTTGTCGTTGAAATACTAACTATTATAGTTTTCATTCAGAATTATTATTTTTTTGAAAATTCATCTCCCTAGTTAAAATTTCAACTTCTTTGTTAAAAAATTATTTTTTTGGATGCAAATTTATCATTGTAGTTAAAAGTTCATCTCTTTGGTGGGAAATTTGTCTTTTTTGGTATAAAATGAAACTTTTTTGTTGAAACTTCAACTATTTTGTTAAAAATTCATCTATTTTGTTGAAAATTTGATAGTTTTCTTTTGAAATATTGAGAATTTGAAGCAATTTAATTTGAATTCAATATTTTCAGTAATTAAATCGTTTAGGAAATATTTGAAACTGGCAAGATATAAAATTAAAAAAAAATATCTTTTAAAGCCTCTTTTTTTCTAATGTCTTGAATTTCTGTTAATGATTTTTAAAAAATTAGTCAAAGGCGCCGCGCGCCTACAAAGAAAAGGGTTTCGTAGCCTATTAAGACGTTAATTAAATCGTTCAAATCTCCTCGTCCTATACATTCCCTCCTATAATCTCCCTTCCTTTGTCTACTACCCCTCCTATCACTTCCCCTAACAACCACAAGCCCACCCTTACTCCCCCCTTAACTTCCCTCACTACCCCTTAGTTCCCTTCCCCTAGCCATCTGCACTTCAATACGACACCTTCCCTCACTTCCTCTCACTTCCACTAATTCCTTTCCCTTACTTCCCCTCTCGGGAAAAAGGTAGGACGGACACCCGACAGATACTATAAGGGTGTCTGCCCGGGGCTACGAAACCCTGAAAATGAATCGAAATCTTGTAAAAAATGGGGGATATTGGGCCAAAATTCTCGATTTTAGGTGTTTCAGGGGATTTTCAAATTTAAGGGAAAAAGAGAGAAAAATAGGATTAGGTGCACAAGAGAAGGCAGTGTGATCCCTAAAGATTTCACAACGATTTCGAAGATTTCATGAAGACTTACATTAATAAAAATGCACATAATGTACACCAGATTTAAAAAATGATCAACCCCTCAAGGAAATTTAATTCTTGTGCTGTCTACCTCTTCGAAAATTAATTTATTCTCAACCCTTTTGCATGTTCGATATTTCGTAACAAAGAGGTCTTTAAATTCCAATTTCAGAAGACTAAAGCTTATCCAATTTGATCTACGGATCAGAAATTGATAGTCAATACTAGCGTGATATTCGTGATAGGATTAATGGTCCTTTTGAGGGGAACAGTGGACCATTTTCATTATTTACGGGTGACGCAAGAATGGTTTTAGGATGGGTTCCGAAATGCCAGCATGAAATATCCTATTACGGGGAAGGGCACGCGTAGCAGTTCTTGGGTTCGGGACCGAGACGAAATTTAGCAGCCGTGAAGGAGTTATTAGACGAAGGAGACCAGACGTAGTCTCCTATAGACCCATAAGAGTATAAGGCTATAAGAGTATAAGCTATAAGGTATAAGACTATAAGATATGAATCTTGGGGTGCGGTGGCGAGGGTTCCGTGGACCTGACTGAAAAAAAGGATGGATACTGGACAGACGAAAAATATATTATTAGGCAGACATGTCAATCAGCTTGGACCGATAGGATGTCCAGTGTTTGCAAGTTCATTCTGGTCCCATGTCTCCCGTTGTGTGGTCGCTTCTGACTAATGGAGGGCTAAAATATGTTATTAGGATGAAACTGCGGTTTTTGAGTGGATCGCAGATTAAAGCATCTATTTACATTTGCAGTTGTAATTACTCCCTGCACGCGATGTGACGTTCTTTTCCATCGCAAAACCCGGATGTTCGTTATTCTTGATCGCGGCCGGAGGTTGTTGAAGGCATGATTAGCGAGCTGATTTTGTGCAGGTTTACGAGAGTTGTGTAATAATTGCGGAAAGAGAATAATGAGGTTTCAAGTTTGAAGAGTTCATCAAGGGTTGTGGCAAATAGTGTACCTAATTCAGAGCTGGGTAATCGAAAATGTTGGATTATAAAATATTGCGATTTGTCAATCTTAAAAGCTTTCGGACTTGAATTATTTAAATATTCATTTAGAATTGTATAGTCGTTCTCCGCACTTGACTGGTTAAACTTCCAAACAATTCGAATCATTTCTACGTTTGACCGTTTAGTTTATAGTTTATACTGTTTAGAGTGTTTAAACATTGAGCCTGTAGGAAAGTTCATTCGGTTCAATCGTATTTTTTTGAAACTAACTCCAGTTCAGGGCCTAAAATGTTGCGTAGTCCAACAAAACTTTGTACAGTCCAGATATATAAGTGTTTAGTCCGATATAAAAAAGTGCAGTGGAAAATTAACTTTATTTTCTGAGCAAAATTTTCAGTTTCCTAACCTCATATTTTAAAAGTATTGAAAATACACTTTAATTTTGATTTAAACTATTATTCTGTAGTTTATAAATTACCAAAAAAATTTGTATTAATCGCAGGCTTCATAGTCTTCCCTAATTCGCCTCTTTTCCCCTTTTCGTCGTTTTTCCATTCAAATGCGAACTGAATTAATAGAGCCCAACGAGAAAGTCCAACAATTTTTTCTTTTTGTGAAGCTAATTCTTTTTGATTGAATAGTCTACTTTTATATTTTAGGTAAAGTCTTTGTTGGTTAAAAATTTTATTATTTGGTTAAAAATTTAATTATTCTGATGAAAATGTAATAATTTTGTTAGAAAGTTATTCTTTTTTGGTTGAAAATTCGTCTTTTTGGGTTGAATATTTGTGTATTTTGTTAAAAATTTAAGTCTTTTGGTAACAAAATCATCTTGTTGGGTGAAAATTCATCTTTTTATTTCAAAATTGAAATATTGAATTGAAGATTCATCACTTTAGTTGAAAATTGATCTCCTTAGTTAGAATGTAACTATTTCGTTAAAAATTGTTTTTGTTTGTTGAAAAATAACTTTTTGAACTTAAAATTAGACTTTTCTATTATTATTATTATAGATTAGCAGTTCGAACTCGAAAGTTC